>CM053787.1:473234977-473729977 GCA_028749045.1 Cupressus sempervirens
AAAGGCCTCTTCTTTGTTTAGACAAACTTCCAATGCCTTCCTTAAAAATTTCTCAACCTTGAAATCTTCTTCAAACATACCATTTTCTATAACTTTGAGGCTCAAAATTCTTAATTTCTCTTCAACATCCTTTTTTTTTATCAAAAATATTACCAAAATGCTCATGGTTCCATATTTTAAGTTGTTCTTTTAATTATTGCAGCTTTTTAAAGAAAATAAAAGCTTTATTACCTTTTCTTGGTTGGGCCTGTTTCCACCATTCCTCAATCAATTTCGAGAAGCCATTTGATTTCATCCACATTACCTCAAATTTGAAAGGGCATCTATCAGGCGTTTTTTCATCTTTAATCCTAAGTATTATAGGAAAGTGATCTAAACCTTGGTAAGGGAGAATTTCTGCATCACAAGACCAATTTACCTCTACCCAATCCCCTGCCATGAAAAATCTGTCCAGCTTTTCAACTATATGCACAAAACCTTCTCTTCTATTGGTCCATGTGAAGTCACCTTTTTTGAAATATATATTTATTAAACCATTGTTATTGACAAAGGCGCTAAAATCTTTTTGACTTTCTGAGAGCCATCCTTTCCCCCCTTTTTTGTCTTCCGAATTTAAAATGGCATTGAAATCCCCACCTAGGATAGTCACTTCATTGCTCGTTTCCTGCACTTTCTCAGCTAGGGATTGCCATAATATTCTCTTCTGGGCATTGTTATTTGGCCCATAAATATTGATCACCCTAAAGAAGCAGTGAAGATGTTTGACATAAACCTTTGCCCATTACCAATTTGCACTTGAAAAAGTCTCCGAGATGGATATTGTTTCTGATTTCCATAGAACCGCTAGACCTCCAGAAGCACCCTCTGCTCCTGTCAGCATGCATTCCCATCACCTGAATTTGTTTTTAAAACTAGAAAAATCTTCTTCTTTGATCTTAGTTTCTTGAAGAAAAACCAAATCAGGTTTCAATTGATCAAGGCACCTCTTGATCAACCGAATCTTGTCAGGGGCATTGTAGCCCCTAACATCCCACGATAGTGTTTTCATGGCTCCCAGGAAAAGGCTAAGCCTTTTCCCGATCTCAAAATGTTTGTTTGGCTTTCATCTTTGCCTGCTATTTCTAGCTTGACCCTGTTAGGTTTTGGTCCTCTTTTCCCTTTCCTTCCAACATTAGGCTTCTTCTTTTATGTATTGGTTTGTTCTAAAGACCTTTCCTCCATGATGCCTGGCACTTTTGAAAGACCGAGGTCATTTAAAGGATCCTCTTCTGTGGGTGACTCCTCCTCATCATTGCCACTGCAACTATCCAAAGTTTCCTCAAAGGATTCGCTTAAGTTTCTGCCTGGGGAGACTTCAATATCTTTGAATACTAACTCCTCTTCTACTAAGAGCATTTGATCCCTCAGAGTTCTATTCAAATCCTCCTTGTCTCCTGATAGATTTAGGTGATCATGTAATTCTGTTTCTACATTCTGTGAATCCAACCTTCCACATTCATCTACAGAGTTTGCATGTCTTTGTGTTCCCATCTCTACTGACTGAGTGTCTTCTTGCTCCTTATTAGTCCTCAGAGCTATCACTTCTTCCCAAGGAGTTTCCTCTACCACTTGAGTGGAGTTTTCTTTTTCCCCCAGGAAGTCGGTTACAACTGATCTACTCTCCATACCCCTTTCTTCTATAACCCTCTGTGTAGGAAATTCCAGATTATCTTTTAAAATATTTGTGGGGGTTTGGTGGTTTGCTTGTAGATCCTGCTGCATCTGACCATCCATCTTCTCCAAATCATCTAGGAGCTTGTTTACCTCTAGACCTTTGCCTTTCCAATTTCTGTCATTTAGAACTATTGTTGGAAGAGTGTTGTTAACCTCCCCTTCCCATATTTCAATCTGTTGCTTCCACACTCCATTATCCGTGCTAAGATTGATGTAATCTGGGCAAGGATTTCCCTCTTTTAAAAGGATTAAGATCCTCGGGTGGGAAGAAGAATCTTTTTTATTTAGGGCCATCTCAGAACTTACATAATCCCCTATTGTGTTGCCTATTTGTGCTAGCACCTTCTCTTCCCAGTATTCTGTTGGTAGATTATCAAGATTGATCCATATAGGGAGAGACTGAATTTTTTCTTTACTCAGGTCAAAATTTGGCCTCCATTCCTTGGTTATGATACCCTTTCCCTCCAATAAATAAGGACCATTGTTCAGAATGGCATCTTTGTCTACTTTATTCAGTGCTATGCCCATATAGAAGCCATTCGAAAGGGTTTTTAAACTGCATTCTACCCCCCATAAGGATTTGCAACCCATTCTAACAGTTTTAACTGATGGCCACGAGCCCATCCATTTAAAAAAGAAAGCTTTCTCTCTCAAATCATTAACAGATTCATTTAGATTTTCACTATTAATGCGGATAATAGACATTACCTCATAAGTGACATTTTCTTCTGAGATGTGGTTTGCCTCCTTCTCCGTCGATTTCGCCCCTTTGACTACTTCCTTTGTTGCTTTGGTCTGTAAAATTTATAGGCAATCTTTGAGTAGTCAAACTTGTCAAAACGTCTGTAGAAAGGATCACTCTTGTTTCTCCCATTTCCCCATTTCCCTTCTCTCCTTCTATTTTGTCTTCTCTGTGGCTAAGGGAAACACTCGCGTTCTTGGTAGGCAGGAAATGTTGAATGTCCTCCATTCCTCCTGTAGCGATTCATGGGCCATTTTCGAGAAAGTTGGTTCCCATAAGACTAGCCACCATGGCGCCAAAACCCCGAAAATCTTCCTTCACCATGTCCATAAAACCCTCTTCCTGAAGCAGAGGACCATTGCCCCCCGCGTTCAAATCTCTGGTTCGCCCGCTCCGGCTCCATTCGTTTCTCCAAAAAATAATTAAAATATAATTTAATGATTTAATTTAATGGAAATTTTATAAAGAAATTTGGTATTTAATAAATTGGGAAATTAATTAAATACAAGAATTAAATTTAATTTTTTTTATTAAAGTTTAATTTAGGCATATTTATATTTATTTAATTTAATAATTATTTAGGATTTTATTTTTAATAATAAACTCTAAATAATATTATTAGTTGAATTAATAAATATATTATTAAAATGTCTCATAATTAACTAAAGAGAGAAAAATAAATTTAATAAAGTTATTTTAATTAATTTGCATAAATCTTATGCATGAAATTGAAATATAATAAATTAATCAAAGAGAGAAAGAAAAATATTTAATAAAGATATTTTAATTAATTGCAAAAATGTTGTGCATGAAATTAAAATATAACAACAATTAAAGATCAACGAGTCTTCTCATGTGATTGCACAATTAAAGCCCAAAATTTAGGGGAGAACTATTTATCAGAGATCTAGAGCTCATTTTGCAATAACCGGATTTTGGAGGAACAACTTTTCGAGAAGAAGGGTTTCAAAAATAGGATATTATTTGTGTGCTCCATGCAATTGTTGTTTTAGCATCAGATCCAGGTAGGATCTTGTGGTTTACTTGTACAGTGATTTTCATCCTTCAAACTTCTATCATTTGTTGCGTATTCTAGTTTCAAAATGTTATTTGGGTTGAAACCCTTGTATGCGAGTTTATTATTCTTCATTTTAAGATCATCTATATGTAAATTAGAAAATTGAAACCCTCGTGTTGAAATTATTGCACTTCGTTTCTTGAAAACATCTGTGATTGAATTTAGTTTTAAAACCCTTGTGTATGCATTTGATTGTTCTTTATTTTTGAAAACCTCTGTAAATAAATTGAAATTAGAAACCTTCATTGTGTAAATTTTATAGATTGGTATTTTGATTATTTAAAGGGTTTGAAATTTGAGAAAATATTATTATGTTAATAAATTTGATTGTTTGTTTTGTATTTCTCCTATCATATCTATTGTGTTAATTAATTTAAATAAAAATATATTTTGATTATAAAATTACCATAGTAAAATAAAGTTACTGTGATAATTTTATATTTTAAAACAATATTTTGTTTTACTGAGCAAAGTATAGATTTGGATGAATTTTATTGGGAAGAGAGCCAAAAAAAATGTTTTAAAAAAAAGATTTAATATATATATAATATTAAATGGAGGGAGGGGCTATGAACTCCCCCCTTTGGTCATGTGATGGCAGACACTACCAAAGCAGCGATCGCTGCCAAGGTAGTAGACTGCCAAAGCAGTGCAGCCTTTAAAAAGCTCCCCTTTTTGGGGTTGCATTTGAAATGCATGTATGGGATGAAGTGTGCTTTAATTTTTATTATATTTTATTATATAATTTTAGTTTGTTAAAGATAACTTATAACTATAGTTTTAAAGATATTTTATAATTAATATTATAAATTTAATTATTAGTTTATAAATATTACAATTAATAATTATTAATTATTATTATATTTTGATAATAATATTTAATTAAATAAATTTTTTTAAATAAAATATTTTAATTATTTATTTATTTTATATAAATAATTATATGTTAAAATAAATGAATGGATGTTGTTCTTTGGTAATTAAGGATACTTTCATGACGAATGTTATTCTAGAAAAGATTCAGTTGTTATGAATATTTGAATCAAATAGGAATCTTATTGTGAGCTCGAGTAAACTTGACAGTTTTATTTAAAATATGAAAATGATTTCTATTATTAAGGGAAGTTTACTATATCTTTTGATTACTCAAAAACCTTAACAAGTATAATACTTTGAAAAGACAAGAACTAAAAATCTAATTGTATATCGAATCTTGTGTTTCCTTTAGAAAATAAAAACTTGAAAATCTTAGCAATTTACATACCTTAAAAAGACAAAAATTGTTATGTGTATGTTTACTAAACTCTTGTGTTTTTTATAATGAACTGTACTATGAATTAATGTGTAAACTAGTCTTTATGATTTGTTGAGTGTTGAGACTCGTGTGGACTCAGAAACATTACCAATTTGACACTAGGATAATTTTATGATTTGGAAAACTTAGTAATTACCATGAACCTTGATTGAGATTGAAAACTCTATAAATAGTAATACTTGGAAAAGAGAACTGAAACCCTGGTTGTTATTGATTCTTTGTGTTTTGCAAACGAAAATGAAAACTGAAACCTTTATTGAATATTGAAACTTTGTGTTTTGAAAACCAAATGATCTACGAAAATAGTTGTTAAACTTCTGATGAAATGTATGATGTATCTTGTGTTGGGTTTCGGGTTTAACTTAGTATTTATGACCCTTGGAAATGGGAATGAGAACTTGAAAAACTATAAGTGAAAATTAAACTTGTGTGTTTTAAAAAATGTAATGAATTATGAAAAGTTACTTTTTTATGTACTTTATGTAATGTGTGATTTACTGGTGTTGGGGTAATTGGGTTTGACTTAGCTTTAGCCAGTCATGATGTTTTCCAGAGGCTTGGGAGTTTGTTCTGTGATTTCATGATGATGTTTTGTATATGATCTTTTATACCCAACTATGGTGATGTGTCATGTGTGTGCTATGATGAGTTTATCAAATGTTTTGATATGCTTTCCAGTTTCTTGTGTGGGACTGAGGTGAATGGTGTGTCTTTCCTAATATAACTTTTGAGCCTTCTATTAGTTATCCTTGATTGATTTCCAGTTGCTTGTATAGGACTAAGGTGATTAAATGATTTGTTTATTTTTGGTGATGTCATGTTATGACATGGATTTGGTTTATGTGCACTTAATTTTGGATTAGTCCTTTTAGGATGATCATATTGGTGGAATCTATGATTATGATTAGTAATGTTTTTAATATTTTTCTAGTTGCTTATTTAAGAATTGATGAGTGAATTATGGTTGTATGAGACCTACTACATTTACTAAGCTTAGGGTATGTTATTAGTATGTCGTGTTGCGAAGTGGCTTGCAATGGAGGTCAAGGCCCTAAAGAGGCTGACGGGCAACCTATTGTAGGTTATTTTAATAAGTGAAAACATTTCATTAAATGGGTTTAAAATGAATTAATAAGATATTTGTACCACAGAAAGTCACTAGGGGGTCTAGAGTATTTAAAGACTATGAGGGTATCCTTAAAGTTAACTTATTAGTATACCTTGTCTGTACGAAACGATATTGATGATGTATAGAGACACAAGGGGGTCTGGAGTCTATAGTGGCTACTATGGAAACCTTAGAGTTGGCTCATGTGATGACACTTGTCCATTTGCATAGTAGATTTCCTATGTGTCTATGTTGCCTCTAGGATTAGTTGATACTTGTGTCTTGGTAACCTTTGAGATAGTTTGCTTACATGTGATTCCTTAAGCCTAGATGTTGGTTTTGACTTATGTTTTGTTATCCTATTTGGGACTTGAGACTATCTCCTTAGCATGGTGGGAGTGGGCTATTTAGGTTCCATGAGGTCGGGTGGTAGTGCATTTTCTTATACCATTGAGATTCGATCGTCGGATGTCATTGCTTGATGTGATTATGCAAATGTTCTTTTTTAATCTAATATTGTATATCTATGATGGATGGTTATACTCTAAGTGTATTATATTTGATTTCATAGATATTACGAGATGATGTCTATTTCATGATGTATATTATTTCAGCATCTCATACCCTATGACCTGTACAGTGGATGATTGTGCATTCTATTTATTTCCAAGTGGCATCCTATAATTGTATATTATTTAAATGCATTCATACTTGTAGTTATTCCATGATGTGGAATTGTTATGTGTTAGATGTAGTATTAATTAAACTTAAATGTGATTCAATGTCATGGGGCCCTTAAGAATTGTAATCTATTTTATGGTATGTGCTTATGTGTATGTTATTGCTTCTGCTATATTATTTTTATTGTTGTTAATTTATTATCTTTTTTAAAAAAAGTTTGGCAAACTTAGTGAAACTTTAGGTTAATTTCTTTTGGGTTCCCTGGCGGGGCGTTACATTTTACCTCTTGAGAGACATGATCACATGGATAGACTAATATATAATCTCCAACATTTCTTTTTTCTCTTAATCTTCATTGTCCACTTATCTTTAAACAAGTGCTCTCTCCTCACTCTTTTATAATGAATCTACATGGAGCTATTGTTATGATGTCACTTTGCTTCTTGGAATATTCTTGCATCTTAGTGACTGGCATCTTAGGAGCTTCCATCTTGTATCTATAGTAGATCATCTTGATTTGTGCTAAGGTGATATTGTTACTTTGTCATTTGATTTATTGAGTACTAGTTGAGATCTTGCATTATCATTTAGATTAGATTTCTTTATCTTGCATCTCTTTCATCTCATCTTAAATTATTTTGTATTTCACTTCACATTGAGATCATGGATACTTGCATCCTCATTTCTTGATATCTTTTAAATGTTTCATTCTATAGTGCACCTTAAGGATCTTTATTATTGGGTTCATTTGAGAGTCACTGTCTTAATCTATATGATTATTGCACACTATGGATAGGATTCTATAAGCCATCATTGAAGACTCCTAGTTCATTAGATATCTTGGATAGAAGAGTTTATAGAAATGGTCACACTTTTAACACACACTATTAGGTATAAGATTCAATTTGCATTTTTAAAGTTATATGATTAATACCTTTTTAAAGATTCTAATTACATTAGCTTCAAAGCTAACATTGGTATTGATTTAATCTTGTGGAGAGAGATTTAATTTTGACAATGTTTAATATTATTTTTTGGTATGTTTAGGATATGACTTGATTCTACATAATGTCAATGTTTTTTTATTTAAAGAATAACACAAATTTGACACTTGCTAAATTTAATTTCTTATAGTATTCAATTAGTCTTAGGTTGGGATTGAATTTACTTTTTTTTACTAGGATTTTGTGTTAGGATTCAAAAAAAATTTTACTGTGATGTCATGATAAATTTTTGCATGAGGTTATTATTTAATTTGTTTTGATGTTCAAAATTATTTTTATGATTACATTTGAGATTTCTTTATTAGGGACTTGATGTTGCATTTTGACTCACATTAGTTTAGGTTTTAATTTTTCTTATTGTAATAAAAAAGTTTCAAAATTTTTAAGTGTCTATGGTGGCATTTCATTTGCTCGGGAGTTTGGATATACCTTTGTCAACTAATAGGTTTAGGATTTTTTTTTTTTAGTTATAGGATTAATACTTGTATTTAAATATTTTAATTACATTAGCTTCAAAATTAACATTGGTATTTATTTGAGCTTGTGGAGTGAGGTTTGAGTTCAACAATGTTTAAGGTTATATTTTGGTAGATTTAGGATTTGACTTGATTCTATGCAATATTGACATTTTTTTATTAAAGGAACAACAAAATTATGAGATTTTTTAGGTTTAGTATCCTATAATATTTGATTAGAGTTAATGATGCAGGAGCATTTTGGAGGTCTTGGAGGAATGTTCAGTAGTTGCTTTGGAGATTTCTTGGAGTGCGACTTCGTCAAAGAAGAGGCACTCGACATGCACTGGGAGCTCAGTGATGCTTGGTTATAGTGTTGACCGAGTAGCTAAGTTAATGAAGGGACTTAATGACCAAAGAAGTAAAAATCAACATACACTGGGGAGCTCGGCATATACTGCATGGTTCAGTTGTTATGTTGACTAAGTAGCTTGGTCAATCAAGGGGCTCAATTATTCTTGGTGGATTGTCAATACTCAGAAGTATTTTTCTAATCTTGAGTTTTTTGTGTTTGGTTTCTAGTGTGATCCAACCTTGGAATTTAATTTGGTTGTACTTAATTCCTGTCGTGAGCTTACTTGCGGCTTAAATATGTATTTAATGCAAGGGTTTATTTAATTTGTAACATACTAGGCCAACATGTGGCTTAGTTGGGTATAAGTAAAGGGGTCTTGTGGAGTCTTATGGTATTTATTTAAGAGAGTGGATCTTGAGTCATTATAGAGTGTGGTATCCAACATGGAGAAGATGGAGTAGCTGAGTGAGCGAACTTCTCCTTAGTGTGTGGATAGAGAGTTGAATGTGAGGCAGTTTGCACTTGGATCTTGAGTAAAGTTTGAGAAGGGCTAGTAGTTGAGGCTTGGGAAACAAGGAGATTGCTTGGTGGGCTTGCAAGCACTAGTTTAGATCTTCCTTAGAGATTTCTACTAGAGTGTGGATCTAGACTAGCTAATGTTTGGGTTGGATCTTGAAGGATCTTGCAGAACTGTTATTGTAATTGCTATTGTATTTGGCCATAACCCGCTAGGATGTCTCCTTTGGGGATTCTCCTACCTTGCATTGTGTCAGATGTTATCAGAGCCCAGTTGTTCCTAAGCATGTCGACAAATCATTGAAGTTGAGGAAGTTTGCACCAAGACCTTGGGTTAAGAGAAGTTTATCAGAGAAGATCTTAATCTTGTGGTGGATTGTTCTTACTAGAGTCCTAGATAACTTAGTTGTGAGGTGATAGATCATGGTTCTGACTTACAATTATAGAGGACTTAGAAATGGATCGATGGATGCAAATATGGAAGGTTGATCTTGTTGGGGCATGATCACAGAGAGTTTGTAAGATGTATATTGTAGATATGTGTTCCTAGACTTGTGATTTGTTCTTGGTTGTTTGTATGAGGTGGCAAGTGCAATTTGACTTGTGAACAATTTGAGTTTTTCAGAAGGAGTGTGGGAAGGATTTGTTGTAGAGGGTTTGTGAATATCTTGGAAGATTCTTCTGAGAAGATTGGACCTTAGGATATTGTGAATATTTGTAATATAGTGGAGATGAGGATTAATGAGATGATTGTTTAGGTAGACGTTGTTGTGGATGCTTCTTTTTCTGCATGAGTTAAGAAACTGAAGAATGGAGTTGTATGCTAGTGGATTTGGAGTCTACTAATCTAGAAGAGAGTTATCTAGCTAGCTAAAAGACTTGTTTGAGAGAGAAAAGGGCATGGCAAGGTCGAGGTGGAAGTTGGTTTTGTTGATAAGTTTGTAGAGTCTGATGCAAAACGTGTAGAGAAACTCATGGTTATTGCTAAAAAGGTTCTTAACCTTATTGATGTCGAGATGGAGATTTGTTTTAATGATTGGTTGGATAGATCTAACATGGAAATTGTAGAGTGCTTAGTCCTAGATGATCAAGTTGTTGTGGGTGATGATTTACATGTTGCAGAGCATCTCATTGTGAGTAATGAGATTATTGGTGTTGGGAGTTTGACATTTGTTGGTGATGTGGATTTAGCCTTGGATCTACATGTTGGTGTTGTGGATGTGGAGTTTCATGCTTTTATGGATTGTGGTCATAAATCTCATGCTGATTGGTTAGCGGTAATTCAGATGCTTTTGATGTTCGGATGGCCAGGGTAAATTTAGATGACGTGCAAATTGGTTTTCTTATCCCTGTTGGAGTGGAAACCTTTGGTGAAGATGAAAATAGTTGCAGCTATTTCTTTGGGAATCAAAAAGTGGGACACACTTTTCTATTTACCTAGGGAGTCTGATATAGGAGCATCTTGGGTTTTCTCGGTGACTAGTTTGGAGGTCTTGGAGGAATTCTCACTAGTTGCTTTGGAGAGTACTTGGAGTGTGACTCAGTCAAAGAAGAGGAACTCGGCATGCACTGGGAACTCGATGATACTTGGTTGCAATGTTGATTGAGTAACTTGATCAATGAATAGATTCGGTCACCAAAGAAGTAAAACTCAACATACACTGGGGAGCCCAACTTATATTGCATGGTTCAATTGCTGTGTTGACTTAGTAGTGTTGAGTTGTCATTTTGTATGATGCTTAATGGTAGGAATCCTTTCAAACTCCTCTCTTGAAAAGCTAATTTGGGATTAACTCTAAGGTTCTGGGCGATCTTTCAACCTATTAGAATCTGCTCAGTTGAAGATAAATGTGTTTGTTCACAAGGAGGCCTTTGTTGGTTCTAACCAATTTCAGATAAGATATTCAATCTACTTTTTGTTTCAAAATTAACCACAAAAGAGATTTTTTTTTTGGTATTTACTATTTTTTTTAATGAATGCAATCTAACAATGCAACTATATGAATTCCTAATTTAACCAAGTGTTAACAAGGAAAATAACGAAGATAAGGTAATGAGAGATGAAAGCAAATAGCATGAAAGAGAAATTCCTAATGGACATAAACCATGGTAAAAACATGTTTGTGAGTTAAATCATTGAAATATTGGGTAGGAAACAAATGAAAACAGGAGCAACACTTCATCAAATCCACTGATGCAATCATTGATGGGAATTTAGTAAAAACAGAAAGATGTTTCACTTCTTATCAAATCACAAGGCCACAAAAAGTGTGCCCATGTGATACAAGAAGATATGTAAGAACAATAGGTTGATCTTTTCTCCAACTCAATAGACAACAGAATTTGTTGATATGTGGCAAACACCAAAACTAAAATATTGCACAACCAAATCAACACAAAAAAACTATTGGCACCATTATTATCATGAACAAGATTTCACAAAAAATAACACACTCTGGCAAGAATAAATAAACTTAGAATGAGAGCACCAATAGCATATATTATTGCATCAAAATAATGACTTGGAATACATGTTACATTCCTAAATTTATAAGAAATTGTCTCCTCAATTTGTGTTGAGAGTGAGAGATCTCTTAATGCAAACATATGCTTCAAAACTAATAAAATAAATCTAATTATGTACAAACTAACTCTAAAAATGGTGCTAAGTAGGACTCCACCCTTGTTTATATCACTTAATGGGTGCATGAGCATTTACATGTCTTAAAACAAAGAAAGAAGCAGTAGATAAGGAGGAAGTTGTAAGAAGATCTAAGAGTCATTGGAAGTTCTAAAAATGAAAACTCAACCTTCTCTAACCATTTGTAGGAGTTAAACTGCCATCAAAATGCATTTTTAGTGCATGGAAAGCTCTAAATTTGGAACTAGTAGTTAATTATCAACTCACCTTTAGAATAGCACACCTTGGTGGCAGGCTTAAAAAATCCAAATTTTCCCCCAAGTGTCAAAATTGAATTTCTAGCTTATGGGTTTTCTTCCCCTTTATACCAGAGCTATGTCTGGATGCTTACTCTTTAATTTCTCTATAATCTCTACCACTTGGGAAGATTCTGGTAAATCCAATGCTTTATACTTGTCTTTAATTTTATGTCGGCAGTTGTTAATCTCCCAACAAATATCTACAAAATTATCTAGTTTAGTGTCTAACTCCAACAATACCTCTTCTATCCTGAATTCTTGTCTAATATCTTCTTCTAATGAAGCATCTTCAATTGTTTGTTAGAATTATTGAACCACTAATTGTACTAGAATGAATTTAGTTCTTGACTCATCTTCAAAAATATAAAGGCAGGCATCATTGTAATACTTCTCAGCTTACAAAATTTGCCCCTATGTTTGGTATTATGACTTCTAAATATCTTCATTAAATCCTTCCATTACATTATTTCTGGTAGTTATCTTTTTGATCCAATCTTCTAGTTTAACAATCTCATCCATTATATACACCTCTGTGAGTGTACGATACCTTTGACCCTTTATTGTTTGAAGTGCTTGAAGGTCTTTTCGGTAGGTATGTACCTCATCCATTAGCCTAAAATCCTGGTCCATTATGGATACCAGTTTATCCACATTAGTTTGAACATGGTGTAAAAGGTTCAAATTAGCCTATATAGTTTGTACACCTTTATCCTCAAAGATGTCAGGCCATTTATGACATGCGCCCAAAAATGAATCTAACTATACACTTTGTTTATCTCTCCTCTCCAATGTGGCAACAAGAGTGATTTCTAGATTATCTGAGACAATGGGGCCCACAACTTCATGCAAATAGCCTCTCAAGAGCTCATTTTTCTTCCTTAATGTCACCAATTTTGACTCATATCTATTCACTTTCTTAAAGACCTCCTTCATGCCTGTAGTGATCAAAACTTTAGCAATGTCTACTATGGGCTTTCCTAAGAGGACCTCCTTGATTTGGTAATCTCTAGGAGTCAAATCCTCAATGTCAACATGTGGAGGAGGGATGGAAACATGTGCAAACAAGTCCTAATTTTGGCTCTTCATTACCAAGGCCAATGTTCGTGCATCACCCATAGGTGGCTCAAGCTTCTTGATGGCTTCCACTAGCTCATCCATACTCTCATCTTCATTCAAGTTTAACTATTTCTTTTGTCTTAACCCTAACCTCCCTCTTCAGCCAGGCTAGTGTAGTGCCCATAAGAGACATGTATTTGGATGAAGAGGGAGTTTGGCTTGCCAGGCCTTTTCCCTTATCACTCCTTTCTGGAGTCTTCTCCTTTAGAGAGAGATCTACATTTGGCATTTTTGTATCTATTGTAGCCACAATTCTTGTCTCTATATCCTAGGAAGTTTGTTGACGTTCTTCATGTATCTGTCCCTCCTCTAATACTTCATCAATTGGCCTTTGTTCTAGATCTTCTCCATGTATTGCTTGTCCTTTCTTTTATGTGACAAGAGGAAGAGGAGTGGTTGAACCTTTATCTAAAAAAGACAAGTCTTGGAATGGTGGGGTTGATGTACCTAGAGACCTTTATGGATGAGGTAGCATTTGGTTCCAATACTCTCCCAAAGGTTGGTTCATAGGTGTATCTCATATCTTATCACCCACCATTTCAGTTCCCACAGATGTAAAATCAAAATCAGATATGTTGAAGATGTCTATTTCTTACCCTTCTTATTCATCAATGCACTACTACTGCTCATCTTTAGACTTGGTAACCTAAATAGGTTCCTTAGGAATGGATGGCGGCATCACAATGGAGCTTCTTCTTCTCTCTTCTTGAGCAACTCTGGGTAAAAGAGTCCTCTAACTCAAAGGGAGATTATATTCTTCTTCTTCATGATCTGCCTTAGGGATGGTTTCAAGCACTAAAGGAATAGGAATAACCTTCTTTTCTATCTTTTTCCTTCTTATCCTTCTCACAATAGGTCCAACCCTAGCTTTCTTAGCAGTTGAAGGAGATGCTTCTTCCTCTTGAGCCAGTGGTGTCACCTCTTGTGCTCCTTGCTCTGATTCTTGTTCCTGTTCCTATTCCTATTCCTATTTAGGTGGGGGGCACTTGTGTGGTATCTTGAGCTTGAGTTGCTTCTTCTTGAGGCTCTTCATTCTCCGTTGCTTGAGCTAGCTCTTCTTGAGGTGCTTCAGATTTAGGCTCAGCTTGTTTTAGGGAATCTCTTTTCCTCTTATTTTTGCCTATATCTTCTCTAAAGTACCCAACATCCCTGTCATGTTTATATACCATTTCTAACCTAACTAGAGATTGGGAAAGGAATGTTGGCAATGTAACTTTTGCACATTTACCCTCTATTGGCCGCGTTGTGGCCTGGAAGGTGACAATCTGTGGAACTGGGTCAAGGTTAAAAGACTTCATGATCTAGTCCCTTGTCAACTGAATTATGTGCCTATCCCTATGGTTTATATCTGCATTTTCATCCCTATAGATCTCTACATTCATAATAGGTCTATAATATATTTTATCTCTATTATACAAGGGATCCAAGACATCTTGAGTGTCTTGTTGAATATCCTTAAGTGAGACCTTTATATTTAAGGTGCTCCCTACCAAATATAGAGTCATCCTACAATAATCTCTTTTTAAAATATCATAGTCATCCATTGCATTCATCCACTGATCTTCAATGGCATCTTCATGCACAAATTGTTTCCCTACCAAACGTTGAACTCTACCAATATTGTCAAAATAGGGACGAGGGGAGTTGTAATCTTCCAAGAGGTATTAATCCCACTCTAAGTCAAAAGTCATAATATCCTATGTCTGCTTCACCTCAAATGCACCTATAGTAATAGGCCATACCCATGTCTTCTTATGTTGTTTTCTCACTCTGTCATATGTAGATGTGAGTTGTCTTGCAATCTCCAATAGGATGAACCTAACTGATGGTCGATGGATATCTTAGGAGCTTCTTTGGATTCACCATTGTAATAGCTACTGTATGCACCCTAAAATGGTCACCTAGACTATGGGACCCCATTATTCAGTTTATCAATTTATAAATTTCCAGAATCAATGGTTTGCAATAATTTATTAAATCAATTCAAATCAATTTCCTTGATCAAATTCAATTATTTATTTTCCTAAGGTTGATCATTTTATCCTAAGTCTTATTTAATTAAAAGAAAATCTCCCTTTTAATTAAATAAAATAAGTCCCCATTTAATTAAAAGAAAACCTCTCTTTTAATTAAATTCATCCACATTTAATTAATTAAGAGAAAAACCCCTCATTTAATTTAATTAAATATTTCCTATTTAATTAAAAGAACTTGCTCCCTTTTAATCAAATAAATCCCCACTTAAAAAGGAAATGAAACAAATGAAAATTAAATAAATTCTTCTTTTTTCCTTCCCTCATTTAATTTTCCTCCTCTTTTCTCATTGGTGGAATTTTGTCTCACATGGATCAAACTCTATTATCCCATATTGGTTGTGGGAAGCCTCCCACCTCCACATTTTCCTTTATAAGGGAGAGCCCTCTCCTCATTTTTGAGATCCATTATTATTCTAATGTTATGCTGCAGGTTTGGACATCCATTATTATTCTAATGTTATGCTGCAGGTTTGAGATCCATTATTATGCTATTGTTATGCTACAGGTTTGGAGAGCAATTTTTGGAGGAGGAGTTTGGACATTAAAGCTTTTTGTGGAGAACTTCTCTCTTCTTGTCTTCTTCTCTCATGCATCCATGGCTTCCATCATCATGATCCATCCTTGCATTTTCATATTAGCTAAGATCCATATTTGTTTTCATAGATTAATATTGCATTGTTATTTCCTTTCATAGATTAGGTTTCTTTTCTTGCATTATTTTTCATTGTCATCGTTTAGATTAGTTTGTATTTTCATTTGCATGCATTGTGGATCCTTGAATCTCTTGTTTCATGGTGTACTTGCATAGGCATAAACTAGGTCAAACTGAGGGCCTCCATTACAAACCCTTGCACTCCATGAATAGAGAGCTATGAGCCGCCATTCAAGACCTCATTTTTTAGCAATCTTGGATATAATGACTCAAAGAGGTGTGCTCACATTTTAGGCATACAACTACCATTAGGTAAGTGAATGTTCTAAATTGGATGTAATTGGCATTAATCTCTGTGATTCTTATTGTTGCCTCTACCGGCATCCTTTTAGCATAATCAACCTCTATGAAATGAATGATTGTAAATATAAAAGCATCATTCACTATTCAAAATTCCTTGCTCTAATTTGAGAGCTTCTTCTTTACCAATTGAGGATATACCACATAGGGCTAAGCATTGGCATCTTGCATGCTTCTTTTCTTGTATAGTCCTGGATAGTCAATCATCCTCATTGCCAATAGGTACACCAAATATGATGTCCTCACTGCCAATAGGTGCACCAAATATGATGTCCTCGCTGGCAATAGGTACACCAATATGCATTCTTTCTCCCTTTTACCTCAAAGTGGTAGTTTAGGTGCATCTTGATTGTAACGAAGTTGGCCTTCTCTAGAGATTCAACTTCAAAGTGCAAGTCCCACACTTGGAGGTTGTTTCCATGTTACACAAGGTCTCTTAAGGGTCATATCTCAAGAAAGGGTGTAGACTTTTGTGTCAACATTTTTTAGCATGCCCAACGTGACAAACAAATTTAGCTACATAAGTCTATTAGTACCCATTTCAAATCTATTTACTAGGAATTTGGGTCTTATTCTTAGTTCCATCAACCTTTGGAGGCATTCAATCAAACATCATGGTGACTCTAGTGCACATTTACTAGTTTCAAACAAACCCAGTGCTGGTATGTAAAGATCATTCTTGATCTTTTGTGATTTTATAAATTTTCTATGAAATTACAGTTTTTATGAAGTTCTAACCATGGATCCATTTCATAGAAATGAATACTATTCTCCCTCATATCATGAAAACATTATTCTTTAGCCCTTATACTACTAATTTTAATCTTAGCCTCAAGTTGGTTATAGCTAGTACACTCAAAATCCATACTATCCTCCTACCCCTGCTCCACTAGTCCCAACATTCCCATATAAGAAGATTGAAGATATGATGTTGGAGTTCCAAAATTAAATTGACTAGAATTTTCATGATAGGAATAGGAGATTGGACTCACGGTTTCATAAACAAGATGAACAAATGTTGGCCTGTGATAAGTAGCTTGATGAGATTGAGAGTCAAAAACAACAAGAGAGATAACAAGAGGAGATGGCATACTAGGCCTATCTCCAACCACAAAAAGAAGAGAGGGAGAAACAAATATATTTTGAGGACAAACTTTCTATGCAAGTTTCTATAGTAAAAGAAGAGGAAATGAGGCTCAATTAAGCTCATTTTCAGACCAAAGAAGTAGAGGCAACCCCTTCTCCAAGATTTTCCATTCCAAGCTTCAAGAAGCCCCCTAAATTATAAGATCCCATTGTTGTAACTTCTCTACTCCCTACACCAAAAATATGGCCCTATCAACCTTCCATACCTATTGTCATTTCACTCTTGGAGGGTGGACTAGTTGTATGGACTCCTGATGGTCCTAATATGTCATTTTGGGATAATGAAGAAAAGCCCAAAAAACTACCATGGGAGGAGTTGCATCCTATCAATGAGGAAAAAGAGGTGGAAATTGATAAAGAGGAGGATCCAATCCTCTTATCTAAAGAGCTTCCCTCTTTTTTTGAGGAAGAAGAAGAAGACAAGGTTGTTCCTTCTCTTGAGGAACAAATAATAGCTTTTGAGCCTTTACAAGAAAATGAGGTTTTTGTTGCAAGAAGAGGAAGAGAAAAATCAATTATTGGAGCAAATAGTCCTCCATGATATGGATGATGGAAAAGAGAGCCTCAAGGGTAACTCTTCCCTTAAGGAAGAGCATGTTGATATGCATGAGGTTTCCTTTCAACCTATGCATATTACTATAACAGAGCAAGAGGATTCTGATGAGGAGAATTTTTGGGATGAGTTGGATGTATTTTTCTCATCCATGGACATCAATTGATCTTCCCCTTCATTAGATAATTATGAGTTGCAACAACAACAAATAGAAGTTCACACCATACCGGTAGCTCCCAAGGAGGTGGCTCGTAAGCAGCATGGCAATAAGATGGAGATTATTTCTTCACAAGAAGAGGAGCCACTTCTAAACCAATAGGATACCAAGGTTGCAGAGCACAACAACATGGTCAAGGTTTATTTCTCAGACCCATAGCCATCAAGAGGATGCCCCATAAGGCATCTAGTTCTACAAAAAATCAAAATGTTGCCCTTGGTCATGATTCCTTTGAGTATGAGGGTGAGTTCTACAGGAGTGAGCAAGTAAGTCTTGCTCAGAGTGATAATGTCCCAATGCTAGAAAGCTTTATTCTTTTTAGCATTGGGAAGAAGGTATTCCATGCAGTAGTATGCTTGTCATACTTGTTGATCCATTTGACTACCCACATGCATAGACCAAGAAATCAACTTGTAAGAAAGTACAGCTACTTCAACAAGCCATTCAATGGATTTGTTTGATTTTTGTATTATAAATGCTCGTACATAATAGATTAGGTATATTTAGATTTCCAAGAAGTGCATGTGCACATTTGTTTTCTTCTCTCAGAGCTGTCTAGAGCTCCCTAAGCCTTTTTTGCTTTTTTGTTGGTTGTAGAATTTTTGAAGTTGTAGGTGGGCTAACATGTCATTCTGTATTGGTGATTCTATGCCTAATGGATTTCTTAAGGTCATTGATCTATGCTTAGTAGGAAAGCATCCCATTGATTCACCAAGAATGTTGGCTATTTTTGCCCCCATTTAGTCCATCACTTATAACTGATCTGAGAGATTTGCAATTGGCTAGATTCTTTGGTGGGTTAACACATTAGTTGGCAATTCACTTCTTATGTTATCCCACCATGCTATTTTTCAAAGATCATTTTGGGCGGCATGTGAAATAACAAAAGTGTATGTTGTTTCTTCAATCATGCATTGGGAAAGGTGTTGATCGTCATATTAAAAGGGTTCCTCATCTACGGTTGTATTTTAATCATTTATTAGGAGATTTTTGCAGCATCTGGGTCATCCATTTCAATAGGAGAGATCTTCATCAATGATCCACTTCTTTTGGTGGTAGATCTAATATTTTCCACATAGGTTAACTCTATAGTTTACGTAGGTGGGTTAATATGTGTGTTATCCCATCCCACATTTTTTTACAGCGATACAATTTAACTTCTTGCAGCCACCACACTCTTCCAAAGCTAGTTCTTTATTGTTCAATGACTTCTTGGGCCTTGTTCCATGATGTAGATGTATCTCCATTCCTCTTTATTGCTTGTAATGATCAAATCGTTTGGATTGGATGTCTCTTACAACCGGGTGCATTCATTTGGCTCTTCCTGTCACTTCTATGAGCAAGTTGCATTTTATGATGAGATTTTCTTTTGATATTAATTTATTGCTCTCAATAGCTCTTAACTCCACTATGGTTGGAGTTTGAACTTCATGTAAACATTTGAGTTATGCTTGAACTCTTTAAAAGTAAAAGTTGTAAATATTTTCTAAGTTCTTCTATGTTTGCATTTTGTAGTAGCAGTATGCTCTGTAAATGTATTCATTTGCCTTCCATTAATAAAATTTGTTTTTTCTTACCTCTTCTTGACATCCATTAGTATGTACATATTTATTGCCTCACTTTGAATGTTTCTTTCCTATTTTCTAAGATTTGTATTGTTGTGTTAATTTATTGGTAAGTGTTTTTTTGTGAAGAATTTCTTCCTTTCAATATTTTATCAATTCCAAACCTACATGTGATTCCTTGGGAAATAGAAAAAAGTTAAAATCTATGTAGTTGGGTGTTTCATTAATGTGTCATGTATCTATAGGTAGAGGTAGTAACCATGTTTCAATCTGGTACATCACCCCCTTTCCCTTTTAGCATTGTTGGTGTAAATATGTATTTACTATTTACACTTTACTTAAGTTTACTTAGGTTAATGCATTAGCATATTAGTTTTCATGTAGACACCTAGGAGTTTGCATATTCATATGAGTTGTCATATAGACAACACAGTAGTTTGCACTCCAATTGAGCATATGTTGTCTACTGCATCTCTTTATGAGATACACCTTTGCATTCTTATCCTCTCATTATTGTGCTTACATTCATGCACAATGGAGGATAATCCACTCTTGGTGGACATGTGCTTAGTTGTGATGATTATCTCTTTGCTAACTCCTAGTCATCCTAGTTGCCTTTATATACAGGCACTTCTATGATGTATTCATCCAATTATTTGATATCCATTCTCATTTGATCATCATTTGTCTCTCTTGTGCTATCTACTGAGCTTCTTGATCTTGGCATTGAATTATTGCCTTAGGCAAATTCTTACATGGTATCAAAGCCATAGGAGTTTCATTGCATAGCCATTGGAGAGATTTTTTTTGCAGGTAAAGATTGCAGCTTGTTGGTGCAAATCAGATATTGGTATCACATTCAGAAGGTCAAAAATGGCCCTAATCAAATTTTGTTTCATCAAAATCGGACATCTGAGGAGAAATCTAGACTCGTTTGATTTTTGGAGGTACGATGACAATGATTCAAGAAAAATAATTGCAAAGGTGATTTTCAAATCACGATATCTCCCTCATACGAACTCCTTTTTCTGAGCTTTTTTTTTTTGTTTTGGGGTAGAATTTCATGATATACACATTGGTGCAGGTTGTTTGTGATCTTTGTTCCTAAATTTTTCTAAAAGTTGCCAATTCCAATTTTTACAACTTTAGAGGCTTCATTCAGGCTCATATGGACACATATTCAGGTGTATTTTCTTTTGAAAGTGCATATTTTTTGTTTACTTTTTAGATTTGATATCAATTTGGAGTAATTTTGAGTGGACATAGTACTTTCAACATTTGGTCATTTTTGGCCTATTTTGACACTTGTAACTAATTAGATCCTTACGAGGTCTTCTGTCTTATCTTGTTGAGTCATATATAGTGATGAGTCTAAAAAATGCCTTTATTTTGTTATGTTTAAGATACTTTGTGATACTCCATTTATCCTTGTTTTAACACTTATAAGCCTATGTTTGATAAACCTTTGATGATTTATGGGGTAGAAAAACTATGTCATCTTTTGCCTAAATTATATCTAATATGCAGTATTTCATATAAATATCCAAATGTGTGTTCTTATGCTTGAATTTAGTTTGATGGATGTTTATTTGCAAATATGTCTTATATCATAACTAACCTGATGATAAGGATTAAAGGATGAGGGGAAGAATCCAGAAGTTGGTTGCTGACAACATTCAAAGAGAAATGAGCATCAAGGAACAACCACGAAAAGGAAGTTATAGCCACTCCAGAAAACATGGCAGTGAATAAGGAGGAGCTTTTACGAGCCATTGCCTTCTCTGCATTTACATTGTAACAAGCAGATGCTGAGACTTCATTGCTCCCTCCTCAATTCTGTTATCCTTCCTTTTCGCTTCAGTTGTTCTCCTATATTCTCTCCTGCAGACTTAACTTAGGACAGTTACTTTTCTATTATGTAATAAAGAGTAGATTCCCTATATATGTCGGGATCGACTCTTGTGTGTGAAGTTTTGGTTTTTGATAAGTTTTATCGAGTAAGAGAGAACACTAATTCACAGTCTGTTGTAGTTGTGTTTTACAATTCTGAATCATGTAATGACTGATTAATGAAATGAATTAGTTCTCTTTAGCTTCTATCCTGCGTTGGTAGATTAGAGAAGCCAACCAAGGGGGCCCACTTGGAAGGTGGATTAGATTAGGATAGAATAGATTCATTTTACTAGCATTAGCAGTATTTTAAGTAAGACGCAGCTAGTTAATTCCTTCCTGTAGCATCACACTTCATGAACATTCCTGCAGCATCTGCGAGAACAGTCTAGTGGATGAGTCAAGATGGAATCTTTGTTATCTTGTCATTGTGTTTTCAACATTCATAGATTCAATATTTTCCTTTCCACGAAAGTAGTGTAGTTTCCTTCCTTTGCATTTTTACTTTCTTGCAGCACAAGCATAATGACTCATCAAGGTACCTAGTGCACATACTGTGCCGACCATTTCAAGTATACGTCCTTGGGTTGACAATCTAAATGCACCTCATGGTAGGGGAAAAGTAGTCCTTAGCTTGAATAGATTATTCCTAAGCCAGGCCTAGCGCATGACTATGGAACACCTATTGTGAGGTGGTTCATATAGCTTCATATTTTCAGTTGTAAATATCAAAAATAAGAGTTCCACTTTGGCCCAAAATTGGCAAGTGACTATTGTACCCGCACTAAATATAAAGTGCCAAATCATCTTTTTTGGGGTGGGGATTCTTCGATTGAGTGAAAAGGTGGGGTTGGTGTGTCTTGTGTTCTTGTGTCTCTTTTTCTCTCTTGTGCTCTTTTAATTTTTTGCATCATGGGTTCACCTAAAACTCCATTTTTAACTTCACACAATTATACTACATGGAAAGATATTGTATGGAGTAGACTAATGGAAAAGGGTTTAAATCTATATGTCGATGGTACAATTGTAAAACCCACTAATGTTGATGCACAAGTTGATTGGAAAATTAAAGGCAACCAGACTTTAGGAATTATTAGGAGTTGTGTTCATAGAGATCTTTTCTTCCACATTTCCAGCTTTAAGGATTCTCAGGGTGCTTGGGACAAACTTGAAGGGTTGTATGGTAAGGTGGATGAGGGAAAGGGATTCCAAATTGAGGATGATCTACTTCTCTTGGATCCTAAGAATGTTGACACTATTCAAGACTATGTCAACAAAGCCAATGATTTGAGAGCATTACATAAGGATTGTGGTAATCCCGTGAAGGATGATAGATTGATTCATCACATCTTGAGGAGGCTACCATCAGAGTATGCATCTTTTGTTTCAAGTTACAACACTCACAGGTTGACCATGGGAAGTGCCTTCACTAAGCCTTCATTTGATGCATTTGTAGAGATGTTGATGTTGGAACAATCCAAGTTGATAGATATGGGAATTCTCAAGTCATCAAAGTCTAAAGCATTAGTGGCTAGTAATGAGAACCAAACAAGTCAACGCGGAAAAAGTTTCACCAACAACAAGAAAAAGTAGTTGAAGCCAAAATCACAATCAAAGACACAACAATATTCCTCCTCACAACAAGGCAATTCTTCTTCTAACAATAAGGGAAATGATAACAAGAAGGATAAACTATTTTGTGCATGCTACAAGAAACCAAATCATGATGGGAATCATTGCAAGACTAAGAGAATAGATGAGTTGGAAAACTTACTTAGGAAGAACAAAATCAATGTTCCAAATGCTTCCAAGGACTCAAATCCATCCACTTTAAAGGAAAAAGGGCAAGCACTTATAGCAGGTACAAACAATTCTAAGGAATGACTTCTTGATTTAGGATCTCCACATCATATGGGTGCTTCAAGGGAACTTTTTTCCTCTTTGAAACCATCACATATACCCTACATCTATGTGGGAGATGATACACAAGTGGAAATTGAAGGAAAAAGGGATGTTGAGTTGGATAATGGAGTTTTCAAGGATGTTCTTCATGTTCCCAACCTTAGCACCAACCTCCTTTCAATCTACCAAATCACTTACCATGGATGGGGCAACAAAGTGGAGTTCCTTCTTGATTTAGTTGTGGTGAGAAATCTTAAGGATGATTCATTGGTTACAGTGGGTAAAGTTAATCATGACACACGGCTTTATTCTTTCTCCCACTTTGTGCCTAAGTCTCCTTCACATGCCTTGTTGACACATTCACAATCATAAAGTAAACCATGGCATGAGCAGTATGGACGTCTTTCCTTCCTTTATCTTCATCAACTTAGCTCAAAAATATGGTCAAAGGTCTACCTACAATCAACTTTTCTAAGGGTGAATGTTCAACTTGTCTAATGGATATGCATCTAGAAGAGAAGTTTGACAAAGGGAAGTCTTGGAGAGCATCAGTTGTTCTTGAGTTGGTTCACACCATTCTAGCAGGCCCTTTTTTAGTGACATCAATTAGCAAGGTTCGCTATGTCCTCACTTTCATTGATGACTTTTCACAGTACACATGGGTCTACTTTCTTGATCACAAGAATGAATTGTTTGATAAGTTTCTAGCCTTTAAGAGTCATGTTGAGAAGTAATCAAGTAAAGCCATCAAGGTTATTTGTATGGACAATGAAAGTAGATATGTGAACTCAAGACTTAAAGACTTTTGTGAACTTGAGGGTATTGATCTTTAGAATCCTATAGCATTTAGTCCACAAAAGACAAGTGTTGCAGCAATGAGGATTAGAACTCTTAAGTCAATGATAAGTTGTATGATTCAAGCTAAGTCTCTTGATCCATCACTTGAGGTAGAAGCTATAAGTAGTGCCAATCACATCCTTAATAGGTCTCCTCATAATGTCTTAGATGGAATGACTCCTTTTGAGGCATGGTGCGAAAGAAAACCAGTTGTGAAACACTTTAGAGTTTTTGGTTGTCCAGCATGGGCATACATATCTTCAAGGGAATGCAAGGCACCACCACTAAGGCCTTGTACTTTCATTGGATATGAAGAAAGTGTTAAGGCATATATACTTATGGATCCTAATACTCATGAGATATTCATAGAGAGGAATGTTCACTTTGAGGAAAGTTCACCTAGCTTATCCTCTAATCCTCTCCATACTTCATACATTGTGGAAACTGATAGTGACAATAGTGATAGTGATTCAACATGTTCAAATGTGGGGGATCCTTCTGAAAAATGTAGGACGAGGTCACAACATCAACAAATTCCACATGCATATATTGCTACAATGATAGGTCCATGTAATTTAGTATAGTTGGGTACACCTTGTTTGTCGGTTCCAACATCAAGGGATGACTACTTGACAAATATTTCACGTTTTTTTGTGGAGTCCTACATAGCAGATCTGGGAGACATTATTGATGATATACACCTTCTCTTTGATGAATATGATCCTTCTGCAGTTGTTGCAAGGGAATACTCTGACCCTCTTTTCCATTCTCTACATGATCAATCTTACAAGGTTGATATGATTGTGGATACTTATGTACAATAGTTGCAAGAGGTCTCTTTATCATTTGAGGAGATAGTTGGTTCTTTGGGATATGTTCTACATCCATCCTTGCTAGATCCAAACTTTCTCTTTTCAGTAGTGTTGGAAGGGGCTACCGTCAATATTGACATAGGGATAGTTGAACAATTTTCAGAGACACCATTCATCTTCATGATTCTTTCTCTACATTAGGGAAGCATCTAATATGTCCCTATGAAATTGTTTCTTCCTAAGGGGAGGAACATTATTTAGCAGTCATGGATCAACTTCTACATTCATCTTGGAGTAGCTATCACTGATGGGCATTCTGTATTAAGCGGGAACTACCTTGTCTCCTTTCTTCTTCTACTTCTTCTCTCTTATGGGGGACCTTTTCCTCTTCTGGGATTGTGTTCTTCTCATAATTCTCTATTGTATATACGTTATGTATGTTGTAATGGGGGGGGGGGGGGAGGGGGTCTTAATTACTCCATCCATCCATGCATCTTGTTTTTTTCATCACACTTTTTGGTGGAGGGTTTTTCCCATGAGATTTTCTCTCTTTCTCCACTCTATCAAAGCTTGCATGTTTTTTTTTGCATTTTGTACATGGGCACCTAATTAAAAGGTTGATATGATTGTGGATCCTTACGTGCAACAGTTGCAGGAGGTCTCTTTATCATTTGAGGAGATAGTTGGTTCTTTGGGATATGTTCTACATCCATCCTTGCTAGATCTGAACTTGCTCTTTTTAGTAATGTTGGAAGGGGTGATTGTCAGTATCGACACAGGGAAAATTGAGCAATTTTTAGAGACACCATTCATCTTTAGGATTCTTTCTACACATTGGGGAAGCATCTCATATGTCCCTATGACATTGTTTCTTCCTAAGGGGAGTAATATTATTCATCAGTCATGGATCAACTTCTACATTCATCTTGGAGCAGCTATCACTGATGGACATTTTGTATTGAACGGGGACTACCTTGTCTCCTTTCTTCTTCTTCTACTTTTGGGGGGCACCTTTTCCTATTCTGGGATTGTGTTCTTCTCATACGTCTCTATTGTATATACATGATGTATGTTGTAATGGGGGGGTCTTAATTACTCCATTCATCCATGCATCTTGTTTTTTTCATCTCTCTTTTTGGGGGAGGGTTTTTCCCATGAGGTCTTCTCTCTTTCTCCTCTTTATGAGAGCTTGCAAGTTTTTTTTGCATTTTGTACATGGGTACCTAACATGGCCTAGTAGCCGAGACCCATCTTGCATTATCATCTAGCTTTTGTGAGCTTAAGTGCATTCCCCTAAGTTGCACTTACGGGGGGTGTTGGTGTAAATACATATTTACTATTTAAACTTTATTTAAGTTTACTTAGGTTAATGCATTAGCATATTAGTTGTCATGTAGACACCTAGGAGTTTGCATATTCATATGAGTTGTCATGTAGACAACACAATAGTTTGCACTCCAATTGAGCACATGTTGTCTACTACATCTCTTTATGAGATACACCTTTGCATTCTTATCCTCACATTGTTGCACGTACATTCATGCACAGTGGAGGATAATCCACTCTTGGTGGACATGTGCTTAGTTGTGATGATTATCTCTTTGTTGACTCCTAGTCATCCTAGTTGCCTTTATATACAAACACTTCTATGATGTATTCATCCAATTATCTGATATCTAATCATTTGAAATCCATTCTCATTTGATCATTATTTGTCTCTCTTGTGCTATCTACTAAACTTCTTGATCTTGGTGTTGAATTATTGCCTTAGGAAAATTCCTAGAAGCATTTTAATTTCATGCATTCTCTCTCCCTTTTCCCTCAAAGGGGTAGTTTATGTGCATCCTGATTGTAAGGAAGCTAGCCTTCTCCAAAGATTCAACCTCAAAGTGCAAGTCCCACACTTGGAGGTTGTTTCCATATTACACAAGGTTGCTTGAGGGTCATACCTCAAGCAAGGGTGCAAACTTTTGTGTCAAAAGTAACATTGTATGTGCATACATGAAATATGTATCTACCATGAAACAATATCTTCATAGTAATGATCCACCACAAATTGTGGGATTCTCATTTTGTTCTTCATTTTCCACTTATACTCATCAAAATAATTATCCATAATGGTCTCAAAATTTTCACCCAATTATTCAATGAAAATATTGATTTTCACGGTGGCAGGTCTTGTCATATCCCATACAACTGTGTCTATTGTAGGAAATGAAATTTGCACATAGAAAAATATATAGGCTAGCAAAGATCCAAATTTACATGAAGTATTCTTGGCCTCCTGAATTGCTTTGATATTTTCTTATAGATGTTGTATTTGCAGCTCAACTAGGTCATAGTTGTGGTCTTTCTTTACAATTTTGTAACTTAGGTCGGCTGTGATGTACATAACATTGTTTAGTTGGCTTGACTGATATAGTTTGTGTGTAGTTATATGCATAGAAAACTCAATAACTGGATCCTCAATTCCATCAATAGACATCCCACGATCATTTCATTTGGTCTTTGTCTGATCCTCAATGATATTCTTCACTGCACATCTCATTGTCTTTACTCTGTCTAGGGTTTGATAACTAGTAACTCAGTGAATGATTGCTTTGTTAGTCTTGATTGGTCCACCTTCCAAGCACAATTTCATATCATGTACTCATCTTAGTATAATCATTATCCATTCCACTTTGAATACTTTAGGAAATGCTAGGGCACGAGTAATCCATTTCTTGGCAACAATCTTGTTTTCATCTTTCAAAACTCCATGATCACATAGCTTATCACAAACAACTTGTGATTTATAATCTCCAATCTCTGCAACCTTGCACATATAACATGATCAAACATTGTGAACCATCAAGACTCTAGGTGGAAACAATGACATGGTACTACATGCACCTCTAGTCATCACAATGTTAGGATACACCTTAAATTTGGGTGGAGGGCATTGATCATTCCTCACAATTTGTGTATTGCTTTCCTTCAATATCTCTTTCCCAGATATATACATAGAAGATACCATTTTGAAAATAGGGTTTTGAAACCTAGCTTCAACAATTTTAAAAACAACTTAACTTGGCACTTTAGATTTTACTTAGTTTGTTCTACATATTTTGTTGATGACACACTGTGATTCACTCCTAATTTCACTGAAATTGCCTTTAGTTGCCTTTGAATTGCCTGTATGCTCTAAAATCTCCTGGTAAATGAAAATGAATATAATTTTTTTGATATATACCTTCAATCTATTGAATTAGGTCTGCAATAAACACGTTGTATTGAATTATGTGCATTACATTTGTCTTGCCCTTTACATAGCATTATGTTCGCACTATTTTCCTTCAGTGACTTGGTCTCCATTGCTTAGATCGGTCAACATATTACCTTGGCTTTGTATGAACACTATGCTCATATGACATTACTCAGTCACTATAGACCATAATATTGATACTTGACATCTATTATGCATATGAATTATTTTGCTTGATTATTTTCTTAGATATATCCTAGTGCATCTTGATTTGTGCATTTATGGACTTTTAATCACATTTCTTGTTAGGAAGTGATATGTAATTTGTCATTCAAGTGTAGAGTTCACATACCTTCTTTTCTTAGTTGGATGTGATGTGATCACCCAATCCATTGGATTGGGTGATCTCAACTTCACCTGATCCATTACTTCTTGCTTGTATTTTCTTTTTCGAGGTTTGACTCATCTCTTCCTTTGCTTGTTCTACATGTCAAGTTTGCCTTTTCCTTTGAATTTTTTGTTGCTTGGTGCTAGAGCCTGGGTTCTGTAGTTCTTACTAACATGTCCAACCTTGTGACTAATAAAACAAACTAAACTTCCATTTAACCATTTATTGTAATTGCCTCTAAAATGTGTCCTAATGCATTAATCTGGAATGTGACCATACTCTCCACAATAAGGACAATTATACCATGTGTTATAATCCCAATTGTAAGAGTTACCTTGCTTAGGTGCATGTTCTTGCTTCTTAGATGTTCATTTGGATTTTACCTTGGATGTGCATTCTTGAGCTCTATGTCCATATTTTTGACAATTGTAACAATAACCTTCAAATCTAGTTGCAGTAGGTGTGTCACTTGCATTTGACTTGCATTCATGTGCTTGGTGTCCTTATTTCTTGTATTTAAAATAGTTACCAAAAAAATTAGGTTTAGGATTTTGCTTATCGTTCTTGCTTTTGTAAATGTTTGTTATGTGTCCCACCTTGCCACAATGATGACATATAGGTTTTCCTTTAGGCTTTCTATTTCTTTGCTCTCCGCTCTTGGATGATTTTCCTTATTTAGTAGATAAGTAGTGCTTGATATGTCCTAATCTAGAGGTGTCGCTAGATGACCTTGGTGATCTCATTAATTATTCAAAGTATATTATAGTTTCATTAGGATTAATCATCCTTTCTAGTAGTTTCTTCTCAGATCTTAACTCATTCCTCAGTTGGTCACTTTGTGATCTTAGATTTGTACTCTTTACGTCTTTTTTTGTTCAGCTCTTGATTTTCAATTAACAACTGATTCATCATGTCCAACTGATTATTTATAATCTTTTGCACATTAGATGACCTTTCTTCAAGTCTACTAGCCATTTATCTCTTGGCTTCTTCAGTCATGGCTTTGTCTTCTTCGATTTTTTTTTTTTGTTCAATCACCTCACATAGTCTTAATTTGATTTCATATTCTCTTTTTGATCCTTCAGCTTCTTCATTCATAATTTTTTTATTCTCCAATAGGTTTGCTATTGTTGCATCACTTTCACTAGAATTTCCATTGCCAAACAGTCCTTTGGTATCTACTTCTTGGTAAAGTGTATCATTTTGTTGAATAGTTGTATCTTTCCTTTTCTTTAAGGACTTCCTTAACTCCTCTCTTGTTGCTTCAAGTTGTTGTAGTATGATTTGGATGTCAATAATATGATTTTCAATGGTCTTTCCCAATTTGTGAGCCTCCATCTCTAAGCTATGAACTCTCAAGTCGTTAGACTTCTTCTAAGAGAACAAATATCTTATACCAATTATTGGAAGTCTTATTGGGAAGCAAGATATTGAGAGGGGGGTGAATCAGGGTCTATAAAACTTTTAACTCGAACAAAATAACAGATTAACTAAATTCACTCCTCATTCATCTCATATCTTAGATCATATACCATACAATCATAAACTGAAATAAATCTAATTATGTTTACATCCATCAACATGAAAATGTAAACACATAACACAAAGATTTTGGTTACCCAAAAACCCTCCAAGGTGAAGGTAAAACTGGGGTGGGAATGACACTTACAAATCTCCACTATTGTAGTAATAAAGTTTGCTCATTAGGGCTACAATGTTGATCACTTTTGATGATCTACTCTATTAGGGGTCTGCTTGGTTAAAAGCATTACACGACTTTTAAGTCTACCTTGATTAAAATATTTAAACTTACAATGAAGTAAGCACTCTATTAGGAGATTTAACTAGGTATGTTGAAACCACTTTGTTAAGAGATTTGCCCTGATATACTAGTTATAATGTCTCAATACCTGATCCTTCAGTTTTCTCTTATGAAGTTGATTACAGATCTTCTTTCTGCCTTGTCTGAATCTGATCTCCCTATTTGATTTTCTCTATTATGCTCTTCACTCTAGGTTGCTCTATCTGATCACTTTATCAAACTTAGTCTTCCTTGCTCTATCCTTAGCCTTTTCATGCATTCATGATCTTCCTTTACTCACACACACACACACACAAATTCAAGGTTTGATCCCTTCTTAAATAGACAATTGTGGAAGGTTTTAGATCATAATCGACAATCTAGAATTCACTCTTTTTCCACTTGGTCCTTCTCTTTTTTGATTGGTTACTTTATCTTCCTAGGGATTGATGTCTTGTGAAAAAATATATAATTAGCTCCTTCATTATTTTTACGATCCATAAATATTGCATAGAAGTTGGCCAAAATGATTTACATAAGTTTTTGTGCCACTATAAACACATATGAGAAAAATTGGTTTACTCAATAATTGAATATCCTTACGCTCGATCATTACTAACATTCATGTTATCCCTTAGCTTCTATATGCTTGGCAGATACTGACTCACTTGGCATAAACTATCTTTACATTACTTGGTCTCTATATATTTCACTTGAGATATAGTGTGACTTGGTCTATACTGCGATGCTTGAGAACCTTTGACTTTCTCAACATGTAGTGAAAATATAAACAAGTCCATGTAGCTTGGCCTTCATTAGGTGGCTTTTTCATAGTGATGACCGACCGACACTGCCTAGAAAATGACTAAGTGTTGGACACTAATAGGCAACAATGCGTAGAGATCAACATCATCCATATAACTATGATCATGAAAATAACTAAAATTATTATATAAAGTATATAGAGTATTATCATCAAATGAATAACCATGAACACTTAAAATATCCAAGTATGAAGTAGCTCATCAAATATATAATCCAAACATGTAAATAATATCAACCAAATCAGGTAACCAAGTACCAACAAATCAAATCACATAACCATGAAAGCTGGCCTAAAAGAATTCAATAGTAACATAAAAGAAAACTAGGGGTAGGCACTACACTTCAGTAGTTGTGTAATAGTCGTTTAAATCTTTAAATCTCAATCATCAATCTCCACTCATCAAGTACTATGTGTAACATCCATGATTCCTTGAAATCCAAAACCAAGTCCCACATATATAAGTTGGAAGGTGATGATAAGAGACCTTATTCTTCCTAGAAAACTCGTGACCTTAAAAAATTTCCATCAGGGGAATGCATGAAAAAATAACCAATGTAATGAATTTAACATGTTGTCTTGTAGGCTATGTTTAGCCCAATGGATATTAAAATTATCTTTTGCTTCTTCTTGACATGACAATAACCATTTTCATTAACTATAATTTAGGCTTATGAGGACACAAGGATGGAGGTCTTCAATAGATGTCAACAACTTGCTCAATCATGACATGTGACCATACAAAATTGTTAACTCCACAATGATGTGGTAAAGAAACTCATCAAGTGTCATGTGTAACATCCTATTGCCCAAGTTTTAGTTCATATTTTTTTTCTCTAAGGTTTTGAGTCAAGTCAAGTGTCAATGTCTTGAGTTTGTGTCTAGATTACCCTTAAGGAACTTTTCCTCTCATCTATCCCTTTGTGTGTACTTAGGTGGGCATTCAAAGAAATATAATGCATTTGTTCATATGTAGTGATTAGGAAAGGGAGGGTAAGTTTATGCATTTTCCAGATGAGAGGGAAGTTGTTCAAAAACCTAACTCTATGATCAAGTGTTTCATTGAAGGCATAATACATGTGGAATGGAGAGATCACAGACATATTCAAAGAAAATGACAACAAAGAATACAAGAACCGAGGCTAAAAGATGATATGAAGATCATAGGACCATCATGGAAACTAGAGAAATTGGATCAAATGTAGGAGAAACAAATAAACCCTCGTAAATAGTGAAAGAGCCCAATCAAAGGTGGTATGACTTTCCTTGAAATTAAATCGACAACTCATATTTAATCCAACTGTCTATGTTGCAAAGTTGACAAGTCAAATGGCTCAAAGATTAAGTCTAGATCGTTAGATGAAGAATAGATCAACATATAGTATTTTAAGATGGAATTATAGCTGACCTTAGAGATGTATCTTCCTAATTGTCAGATCAAAAGAAAATCTACGCTTGTCATTATGTTACTTTCCAAAGTTGCATGAGGAATAGTCATGGCAAGATAGCGACAAGCTGACACCTGTCTGCAGGACCCAATTGAGGTGGGACCTTCTTTGAGTCATATGCAGTAATCAAAGAACACAATGAAGATTGTAAATCTTAGGAAAGATCTATGGCTATCATTATTTCACCATGTAAAGTTGCTTGATCGTTAATCATGGTAAGATAGTGACAGAGCAACATGTGTCCTATTGGGTCCATCACATTCCATGAGACATAGCTAGAACCTAGTCATGAAGTGCCATGAAGCAAAGAAGGTCAATGCTAGATTCTCCAAGAAATGAAATTGTGCCACCTGTTTGCCATGGTGTGCATAGCTGGAAAGTGGACCCACAATGTAAAGAAAAATAAAGACTTAACATCTTTTATCACCATCGTCAAATTAAAAAGAGATCTATGCTTCTTGTTATGTCACTATGGAAAGTTACTTGAATATTAATTATAGCAACATAATAATGATTCAGCATGTACAAAAGGGACCCACAGAAGCAAGTGCAAAGGAAGAAGTAAAAGGGGTTATAACGATTTAATCTAAACCATTGATTTGAGATCAATGATAGAAATTCAAAACTGCAATGATCGTTATAATATGAATTAGACAAACTTGGTGCCAAATAATAGAATATGAAGAATCAAAGATTTCTACAGGATTTTTTGAAGTTGCAGGAAGATAATCAGTCATCATATGTTTTTAGAATTGCCATGGATCTAGAATCATCAATAGAAAAGATGCCATGTGTTCATATCATTGGATAATTTCATATTTTATTTCCTTTTCTATTTTGTGACTATTTCTCTGATGAATTGAAGGATAACAAAAAACTACAAATGTAATCTCATTTGACAATACACAAGTCGGAAAACTTGATGGTGAATTGGTTTGTAATTCCATTTACCCTATTTTCTTGTTATGTTTTGTGGCCCATGCATAGAGTAGTTTTGCATTAAGATTTGAAAGACAATCATGTATGATTCTGTGAATGATCAGATGAATTCCATTTCACTTTGATGTTTGCAGTATAGTGATTCCATTTACTTTCTTCATATATGGTTTTGTTTCTTCTCTTGTTACTTTCATAACATGTTAGATAGTTTCGTTGAAAAATGAAAGATAAATGTGTATGAATCTATTAGGTATTGGTTGGATTCCATTTTATTCAAGACTGATAGTGAAAGTAATTCCATTTTCCCTCATGTGCATAGCTTCTCCATTCCTCTTGTGCATTTAGATGGTTAATTTACATTTATAATGTAAGTAAGGGTTAGAAATAACAAGATAATCTACTACAGTCATTCCATTGAGTGTGATAGGTTATTAAAATCCATCTTGTCTGAATTGTTTATGCCTACAAACGATTTGGTTATCCTTTACTACTCTTAGGTTAAGAGCTTATGATGTCAAAATTTTTGATCTCATAAAAATAGATTCATTGCATATCATTGCAAATCATAGGGAGTTGTACCTCATAATTCATAGGGCAGTGATATAATACATACACTGATCCATTTGTTGGTAAACATCCTTTTGTCTCTCCAAACATTAGGTATCAAAGAGTCAGGTTATAAAATTTAATAGGAGGACAAACTATTAACCAACACATCCTCACTTCATCGTAGCCTAAAATTAGGTCCCACATAATAACCTATAAGGTGGTGAAAAATGGGCCACCATAACATATCATTCTTCCTCACAAGTGTTAGAATGATTAGAATAAGTAAGAGGGGATCCTTGAGTCCAGATGTACCGATTCAACTTTTAACAACTTCAAACAACTTAATCAATCTCATGAATCCACTTGGCAAAAGAATCATTATATGGTTGAGTTTGATTTATCAGTCTCAACTGATAAATCAAACTCAACCATATATATTTTTGAAATAAATAAAGTTTTAATTAATTATTAAATATTGGTTCATCCAACCATTCACTTAAAATTTCATAAATCTTATGATCTCTAAGCCACAAACTTTCAAATTGAAAGAGGATCCTCCTTGTGCTCCTCCAACATTAAAATGTTGAGTTGGATAAGAAAGTGACTTAAATTTATGTTTGGGAGGATGATTACCTCACATATTTCTACACCTTGCACCCAATCTCCAAATAAGAAGAAATGATCTAATTTGTTTGAACACTGGCGAATCCCTACCCTTGATTTGTCCAAATTCATTTACAATTCTAGGTGAGAACTTTCCTTAAATTATTTTCATCTTCAAGACTTGAAAATCCTACTACACTCTTGTCAGGTTAGTCTATCCGCCTTGTTTTTCTTATTGTTCAATGTAGCATTGTAGTCCCCTCTAATGATGATCTACTCTCCATATTTTCAGTTTGATCCATTGGCCTGGCTAAACCTTAATTTTCTCTTGGAAATTGTAGAAATAGAACCTTAAACACTCAAAGTGTTGGATTTCTAAATGCGACTAAAGTTTCTGCATCTCATCCCTATCCACTCATATTTTTCTATTAATAACTCATAGTGGACTATCGTTGGATTTTGGTATATACCCAAACTACTATAAACTCAATCTTTCTCTACAAATATTCCCTCCCAATGACTAATATTTCATATTCATTTGGTTCTCCCCCTTACTACACTTTATTTCTTGTATTAAACTTTTGTTGCTTTTATTTCCATCTATTTGACACTTAATTGAACACTTTTTTGTAGGGGTATTGATAATTCTAGCATTCCAAGTAATAAGACCCATTTATCGTAAATAACAAGAATTGACTTCCTATTTCATAGTTTTTGCTAGCCTTAAGCATTTTCTGTTAGGATAAACCACGGACAGAAATAAAAACTACATGCAAATATAACCAATAACAGAAAATAATAGATCACACAGAAATGAACACAAGGCACCAAGATTTAACGTGGTTCACCTAATCCCTGGGCTATGTCCACCAAAACAGCAAGTCTGATCTTATTACAATCCAGTGATTACAACCTGATTATAATCTGTAATCCCTTACAGCTCAATACCGCCGCAAGAACCAATTTCACATCACAACATAATGAAAAATACCCAACCCTAAACTCTTTTATACAAGTATTAAATCGCTTTAGGGTTATAACATGTCGGCTATAATATGTCGGCTACCATGTCAGCCACGACCCAAATTTTTTTTCGGAACCCCACTATTTATGAAGTATGTACAATACTTTCCCGATCAGTCACCATAATCTAACATTTCCTTCCTACCCTTAACATTTCTAACAATTCCCTATTTAGTACTAATTTCACATTTCCACCAACCTATCCCTTACATTCATTCATTTATTTTCATTTAATGAAATCAACAAATTTATTGGTGCTTTGGAAGTGTTCTTAACTAAGGGAACCCATGCATTGTTAGAGGTCTCAACCTTATTTTTATCTTGCCAATGTGTTTGTAGAGGATTCCAAATTATGGTGCTTGGAGGAGTTTTAGAACTACACTAGTTGTTATTTTTATCCACCTTGGTGATACTTGTTTGCCTAAACTATCAAATACTTCTTCTTTTGAATCCATTTCTTTGAAACCAATCCACATGTTCAAAGAATTTACCATTCCTTTCCTCCAACTATTATGAATTACTATGCGAGGAGGTGAACAGGTGCCTTTCTTGAGGTTGTAGCTAAGACAAGCCCTTGTATCTTCCATGCAATATACTTCTTTGAGAAACACCATTAGGTAGAAGAGGGCGATGATGATCTTGAGCCATTCTAGGGCATATGATCTCTTCTAAACTAGCTTTTTCTTCCAAATCCACACTACCTTGATGTTCCAACCTTGAGCATTTGTCTACCCATTTGCCATTTTAAAAATCCCATTGTGAAATGTCGATGTCGCAGTATCTTCATCTTAGGAAATTTGTATGTTTCTACATCATCAATCCCCCCCCCCCATATTCTTCCTTCGAGATCCCCTACTTTTCAAATTTTCTCTGCTATGCATTTTTGCTTCCCTCTCCTCCTGCGTGCTATCTCTTTGTATGTATATGTGTATGTGTGTATGACATTTACTTTAATTATTCTATCCTGCATTTTTTGGATTTTTTAAATCAAAATTGCAAATTAACTCTTTCTAACTCATTATGCAAAATGAATATTAAATACCACATTTTTTTGCCTCAAATTGAAACAAGCTCGTTATCAAAAAAATCTTGGTAGACAATGTGCTTCTATCCAAACAAATGGCTATATTTTTGTAGCCTATGCTTTTCTTTTTTATTGAATCAACTATTTTCTTATCAAGGTTAAGTTCTAAAGCCCCATAAAGAAGATCATCCTTACCTATTTTTTCTTGGGGGTTAGGACTTTCTCCTTGACCTCCCATAGTGAAGTGTGCCTCTCAAGTATCACTTATTATTCCTCAGATTGTAAGCCCTCTTTAAAAGTCTCGCTTGGTTGGTCTTTATTAGGGCTTATAAAACCTTTATCCTCCCTAGGAATTACTCCCTTTGTCTCATTATTGAAAGGATTTAAGTCCATATAAAGAATGTGGGAGGCAAAGGAAATAGGTAGGGAAAATTATTCCATGGCTAGGGCTTTAAACCACAAACATTAAAATTACATGCAAGACTAAAAACAACATTGCAATATGCTAAAAAGTGAATGTGGAGGAGAGTAGAACACAAAATTAGGGAAAGAGGAATCCTTCTAGCTAGGAGAGGCTTCAAGAGCCCTATCAAGTATCTTATTGAGCATAATACCTCCAAAATTACTTCACCCACCACCTCACTTTGATTTCATCTAGCTATCTCATATTAGGGGTTAAATCTTGACTCATAACTCTAGCATACCAGTTCCTTCTATCAAAGCTTTACACACTCTCCAATCACCAAGACTTTTTCTTGGCCCTAAGTGACAAACACAATGCTATTATTGAACATCAACTGCTACTAACTCATATTTTATGTCCTCCGCATAATAATCATTTTATTTTCAAAAAGAAAAAGAATGAAAAATACTCTATAAAAAATGAGGCTTCATTCTAAGGAAGTAATAAATTAAATGAATCCCCTTTAAAAAAGTTTAGTTTCTAAATATATAAATATATTCTAAATAAATTGAATACATATATTGTTATTAAAATATTAAAAACTTCAATTACATAAGAGTCATAACTAATGGTAGAAGAAGATGAATAAAGTAATAAATAAATAATTTTAGTTAAATACGACATAAACAATGAAAATAAAATAAAATAATAGTAAAGTAGTTTTTAGATTTCCTTATGTAATTTTTGTAACAAAATAAGTCTAATTCACTTAAGCAAAAAAGTACTTGGAACACTTAAATTAGATATAGTAAAAGTTTAATGTCTTAAAAGGCTTTTATTCCTATTATTCTTAAAATCTTAAAATCCTTAGACATAACATTAACATTAGTAATAAATAATTTTAATTTTTTAAGTTAAAAATTTACATATTTTTAGATTAATTTTATAATCTCTTATTTGTTTAAAATTATTAAGTACTAATTAAAACATTTTCTAACATATAACTCTCTTGGGAGGAACTAATAATACCAAAAAACAAATATTTATAATAAAATATACAAGATCATAATATATATTAATTACAACTAAATACAAAATATATTTTATATTATTTGACCAAATGTTATCTGTTAATAATGTTAGTCAATCTTTATTTGTAGTTATATTATAGCTAAGTTGAAGAAATTAATATAACAAATTGATTTAAAATTAATCATTAATAAACCCTTCCTTATAATTATATAATATGCATAATTAAAAATAAATAAATAAAAATAAATATTAATAAAATAAAAAAATTATTTCTTTGAGGACTCTTGATGGGTGGTAGGTAAAAGTGAAAAAAGTCACTTGATGGAGAAGAAGATTTCAATCACAATATACTAGTGCTCTTGAGCAAGTTAGAAAATCTTATGTGGTGATAACAAAACATAGAGAGTTTTTGGTTACTATTAAGGAATAGTAATGACATTTATAATAAATTTCGAAGTAAATTTATGTAATTGTAGTTATAATGATTTTTTAAAATAATATTTTATTCAAAAATATTTTATATTTTAATAGATTTTAATAAAATAAAATAATTCGGTTACAAACAACACTTCAGATAATTTTTAAAACATGTGAAGTGAATATAGATAAATAAATAAAAAATGATAAAAACAAAAATTAACATCTCTTTGAAGACTCTTGTTGGGTATTGGAAATAAATGTTAGGGTTTATCCTTTTGCTTTGATAGCTCTATGCCCTAAATATAAAAGTGAAAGTCGGGCCACTCCGTAGAGAGGTTGCCCTTTACCACTATTCAACAGAAGAAGATAGAATCACAATATTCTTCAAGCAGGTTCAAAAGTATTGTCTGGTAATGACAACAACACCAAGGTTGACAGGACTCTTGAAGCAGGTTCAAAAGTATTGTCTGGTAATGACAACAACATCAAGGTTGAGTTTTTTGAATCTTTTTTATGGAAACCTTTCATTACTTTTTCAAACAATATGTTGGTTGATCAAGACAGAGTCACAATAATATGTTGGTTGATCAAGATTGAGTCACAACGATATGTTGGTAGATATATGAACAACGAGGAAATGAACATTGGCTATAAGGATTCAACAATTATTCTGCTTAATACATTTGAGATCAAACCCACCTTTAGAACAGAAGGTAATAAAAATAGTATTCTAATGTTATCTACTGAGTACAATAGAATACTACTGCGAATTTTAAAGGAAAAAACCAAAAAAACCCCAAAATGTATCCGCTCACCGTGCAACGTTGCAAGTGGAAACTTTACGTGCAAGAAAACCCTTCCAACAAAATTCCTAGTATCTTCAAAAGCTTCCTCTGTTCGCATTTTCAACTTCACCTGCAACGCAAAAAGGAGGAATGGCTCCAGAAACCTCTCTTGGGAGAGAATTGAGAACCAATTTGGAAATGCCTGCACAGCTGGTGGAGGATTGTTTGCTTGTTTTATTCTTTTCATGAACATCTGCCTCTTTGCAAAATGAGTGTTCATGTCCTTTGCCCATCCGATATAAGTTACTTGCAGTGCAGGTTTGGGGTTTAGGTCTGCTTTTGGAGCTTAACCAAAGATTAGGAAGGTTTGGGTTTAGGTCTGCTTCATTCCTTTCATGCACATCTCCTTCATTGCAAAATGAGTGTTCATAGCATTTAACCAAAGATTAGGAAGGTTTGGGTTTAGGTCTGCTTCATTCCTTTCATGCACATCTCCTTCATTGCAAAATGAGTGTTCATAGCATTCAACCATCAGATGCCAGTTACCCTCAGTGAAGGTTTGGGATTTACGTCGAATATTTTCTTTAAGAGCAGCTAAAGCGCACCGGAACTCACCTAGCGAGTTTAAAACCGTTCTCCGCGTGGCCTCTGTGACTAAATTTAAAGTCTTAGAGGAGTGGGGTTTGGGGGCCAATGTCAACATGTTGCAGGTTTTTTCCGTTCCAGTCGACGAAATGGATGCCATGCAATGAGTTCTTGAGGTCCCTGGGCTGGGCGTGTTCAAAGTCGGAGAGGAGTGAAGCTCATCCCCTTACAGGACAGAGCGAATGGTTCAGTATGGACGCCTGGAAGGCAGTGGTTATAGCGGCTTTGTTCTCAGCTGTATTAAGCGGAGTAATGGCGAAGCCAATGTTCATTTCCTCGTCGTCCATGTATCCAACTTTGGAGGTCGGAGATCGTATAATCGTCGAGAAGGTAATCTGTTCCTTGTTTTCCATTGTTGCATTTTCTTCCTTAGTCAACTCTAATAATTCATCTCAGCTGATCGCCTACGGAGATGAACGCATGGTTTTTAGTTTTTTAATTTTAATTTTTCCTTTTTTTTTCTTACATTCTTAGTTTAACTGGTTCAGGAATGCAAACAATTTTTTTGAACACAAATATTAAGTATGGCACTCCTTAGTAAGATTCAAAGGCTGAGTATAATCTATAAGTGGATTTGGATGGTAACTCACCGCATCTCACCTTGGTTTTCTGGCATCTTAAGTCTTTTATAAAGGTCTTTAAATCGACGCTATCCTCCCGCATTTTCCATTCCACTGGTAAAATACCATCTTTACTCTATTGAGCTATCTAGTTGTGGTCTGACGGGTCGTTCTGTAGCGCCTAGTAGTATCTTTTGTTTCCCATTTTAAACTTTGCTGATGCTAGTCTTAGATTTCAAATTCTGTTTTTACTGACTAGACTTTTCTGATTGATAAGAAATAATACCTTGGCATAAGTTCTCAATGCCAATTTTGTCAAGAACAAATCAATGGTATCTACTGTCGACCACTCTTGAGTTGGTTCCTTATGTTGGTTCCCAAACCCACAGATTGGAAATCCAAGACCCTGCCACTTCTCTAGTAGGATCTCTCAATCAATTCTGGCCAACGAACAAGAATACTTCCTGATTCCCCTGCACTTTAGGCTCCGCTACACCCAGGCGGGTAAACCTTCACCTCAAACGCTGACTGTCTGGTTCAAGGCTTTTATATAGTGACTTTAAACTTGGAGTTCTTCAACTAGCAAGGTCCTTGAACTCGATGAAATTGAAACTGGATGCTGAATATTTGATAATTGAATGTTTTGTATAAATTTTGTAAATAATGGAATTGATGCTTGTAGAAGGAATATGTAGATTTTCTGACTTCAATAAAAAGACCAGTGCCTTTGCGCTCATCTGTGCGATAGAGTCAACTTCGGTGAACTTTCACATATAACTTCATAATGTTTAATGCACTTATACTGCCAACAATTTTAATAATCCAGATGCGACAAACCAATTATAATGCAATCTTAAATTAGTCCAAATTGAATTTTAACTCCGTTGAGAAGGAGACAAACTGGATAGAGGTACAAAAACAATTTAATATTTCACAACACCTATGATGATCAAATCTAAAATGCTAATTGACCATGTCCACTTATCTGATATCAAAATCATATACAAAATTCTAAAATATAATTATGAAGGACGATTCGCCTGCAGTTTAAATCTCCACGCCATTTAAAAATAAACAATAGACATTTTATTTTATTTAAAAAAAAAAATAATAGATTTTATATCACAAAATCATAATAGACCCCTTATTCCTCCATACAATAATAAAATGAAATAGTTTTCTCCCAAGAGAATATAAATGTTCGGATATATTACAATGATTCTTCCATCCTTTTGCTTTGTTCTATATCTCCCTTATATATCTAAATAATATGAAAGACATGACTTTTCAAACTTTAAAAAATCACATCTCTTTAATAATTCACACCCCTTTTAAAATAAAACAAATCAGTCCCGATAAGCAATCCTTTTTTAATATTTTATTATCATAAGCACTTTAATATATATCTCCGACCCTTTTAATTATTGATGGTATCTCCATAGTTATAACTTTGGAAAACAGGCGTTGATTTTTGCCGTAGATTGGATTGCTTGTGGAAATCAATATTTAATATATTTGTTTCTCTTGCTGTAAATCCTAAATTCATCGCTTTTGTATTCTCCTGTATGAAATTTCATTGTTCATGCACAAGATACCTTTGATGCATACAAATACACATGTTTTTTTTTTTGCTTCGATTGTTCAAGCACTGAACTTTCATTGACATGGATGAGAGACAATGAAATCTTCTAGTGAATTGCACTTCCGGTATCTGAGACTCATGTTTATATCTAAAATGAGGTTGCATACCATGTCGTTGGTGCTCAGTTTCTATGTTTTTTTCTCAGCATATTCTTTATTGCTGGCTGAGTACTCCATCGATGCTTTGCATTCAGGCTTTTATTGCTATCGATACATACTCCATTTCATAACTTTGAAGGTGTTTTAATATTAACAGCATGCAATATATGTTCTGTGTTGGGTCTTCAATATTCATTCTAACGTCTTCCTGACCTCTACATCCTTCCTTTTGACGGGTGGCAATACCAGTAGTAACCAATCACTAGATTGGTCTATATCCAATATTAATAAGGGCACATCGTGATTTCACATGTCTGAGGAGCAATTTTTATTTTGTCAGCACATAATAAAGGTTATGGACTCTGTAACACACTTGGAATCATTTCTTCCTTGCACACTCATTGCATCTGGAACTTTATTACTTGCTTTAAACTTGCAGTATGTACGCTGCTAATGCATATTCCCTTTTATACTTTATTGGGCCTTTTGCAATGCAAAATCTGATTCGACATACTACAAATCTGAATATGTGTTTTAGATAAGTGTTCTTCTACAATGTACACTGACAAAACTCCTGAAGACACCACCTCCATTTGTAATTCAGTGATATAGAAAACCCCGTTAAAACTGTTGATAGATGGGACACAAAGCTAGCCATCTTTATCACCAAGATACTTTTGGATAAGAAGAAAATCTGTAGAATGGCTGTCAACAATAGTTCCAGTCCTAATCTGTGTATCAGACAATGTCATATCCTGCTTCAACGTGGATTCTAGGTGTTTATATTACATCATTGTAGTTTGTCTCTCTGCAGCATATATCCAACATGATATCTCTATCCATCCTAAGGTAAACCATTTACAAGGCATACTGAGGCACTGTATCTGTTTTAACCCTATTTGGTTCACGATTTTAGAGAATAATAGCATGTAGATAGGAATGACAAGACCAGTTCCAATTCCTCCAAGGGTTCCAAGAGGTATGAGAAGACAATCAAAACCATCTGCAAAAGAAAAAATACTGTACAATATTTTGTAAGGTACCATATAATTTCTCACTTCTCGTAATCCATTCCTTTACTGTAACCTCTGCAACTTCTAGTGGCTATTTTGTTATAAGAACAGTCACCCTCTTGTTCTAATGCTTCCTTTTGGCATCCATAGTTGGACTGCAGTTTAAAAATTCTTGCTCTTCTCATTCAGCTTTTGCAACCATGTGTGACAGATATAATTTATTTCTCCAAACCCATTGTTCTATTCATTCTAGGGTTTCAATATAGGTTCAAGTGTATATCAACAAGGTCTAAATTCAATTCATTCATCAAGCTTTTTCTCTAATAGGTGCCCATGTTTTTCGCAAAAAATAAGAGCTCCATCAGTGGCTCTTGTTGGGGACATATGCTCCTTGTGGGCATAGTGAGATTCCAGTTATCTCTGGAGGAGCAGACCAAACATCCATGGTTAACATGATGCAAGGTGAAAATCGGGTGGCCCCAAGCTCCAAAAAAGAGAACATCATGTCTTTCCTCTGTCGAACACCTGATTCTGATCATGTAACACCACCTTTCTTCTGATCATGGCATGCTGCCTTGTATTTGCTTCATCAATGCTGGCTTTGGCATCTAACTTTTGTTCAGCCTTCAAGAAATCATCAGGTGCTTTGTAGTATTTGCTGAATGGAAGATCTTTAGATTCATGCATGTGAACATTCATACGAGCATCCAAATAAATCTTCTTTGCTTGATTGTCTGCTTGCACACAATCTGCCCCACATCTATACTCTGAACATTGTTTCTCCTCACAAGAAGGCTTTGAGAGTGGCTTGAATTCAAGAACCTCTTTTTGATCAGCTAGGACACATGGAAAATTTTCACAACTATTCTTCACTCTATCTTCCTTATTATGCATATCTGATTTTGTATCTCCTTCAAAGCTTTGCTTCAACTCCTGCTCATGGGATGAACAAGAAGATATCTCACCTTTTGAATGTATGTCATGAGTTTCTTCAGCTTCCAAATCACTGTTAGGCCTGCTATCTTCATTATGGTGCCGACAGATTTGGTCGCCCAAGAGATCTTCTTCAAACAATGGATTTGAGAACGTGGTGAACTCAGGCATATCTCCTTCTACTTGCTCCTCAAACAAAGGGTTTACGAACATAGAGAATTCAGGCATGGCTTTAGAAGAGCTTTCACTCGGAGCATTGCTTTGAGAATCATAATCTGCTTGACGGGCAAGGGGGATATCTTCATCAGCAATATACTCTAAAACTTCTTCCTGTTCATACATTGTGTGTAATTCTATTTCATCTTCATAATATGATTCTTCAGAATGATCACTTCTTTCATCCAATACCTCATTAGAATGCACTGATTCATCAACTTGTTCACCTTGGTGGATTGAGAAAAAATTTGGACCATTTTTCTCAACATTCTTCTAATATTCTAGATCTAACAGGGCTGAAATCTCCTCCACGCTAAGAGAATCCACTTCCTCATTTTCACATTCACTATCACCTGTAAGCATATGAATATCATCATGGGCTGATTCTCCTTCAGCATGTTAAAAAATTTCATTTCTACTTGGATCTGAAACTTCACATGACTCATTTGTTACTTCAGTACTGCATTTATTATCCTCTGCAACTAGTTCATTATCCATGAGTTCAAGAAAGTTAAGAAACCGATTATCATATAAGAGGCGTAATTCCCACATCCTGTAGAGACGATAAGGTGATGGAGGTTTGTATTTTGAAGGTATTTCTCGATAAACATTAAACATTCTCATAAAGAATTCTATTGTAGATTCATTTTCTTGCTTATCTAAATTCAAATATGCATCCAAAGGAGATATATAACTCAGACTTTCATCCAATATTTGGAAAAGAAGCATCAAATCCTGGTCATTTGGTGAGATTCCCAACTCACAAAACTTTCTTATCAATTCCTTGCGTGAAGGCATGATGTCTAAAGGTACTTCCTGAAAAATATCCACCATCCTTACGAACAAATTTGTCGATGTCTCGCTTTCATATCTTTCGAGATTGAAGAATGCATCTATGGGGTGTATGTATTCTTCCTCCATGGTGTAACATAAATTTGCTTCTTGATCATAGTACATATTGTCCATGTTAGATAATCAAATCATCTCCTTCTAAATCCTCTCCCTCAACAGAGCTACCAACTGAAACTTTATTGAATAGAGTCGCCACCTATTTCGAAGAATGTATTGATCTTCTAGGTTCTCACTTCTAGCAGAGTACACTTCCAAACAAACCGATACAACTTCTGATACTGATCTATGAACTTAGAAATCCTGGGTAACTTCGCAATATGTACTGTGAGCAACTCTCCCCAGTAGAGTCGCTAATCTGTTGGTTCACAAAACCGTAGATTGGAAATCCAAGAGCCTGCCACTTCTCCAGTAGGATCTCTCAATCAATTTTGGCCAACGAATCGGAATACTTCCTGATTCCCTTGCACTTCAGAGTCCGCTACACCCAGGCAGGTAAACCTTCACCTCAAACGTTGATTGTCTAGTTCAAGGCTTTTATATAGCGAATTTAAACTTTGGAGTTCTTCGGCTAGCAAGGTCCTCGAACTCGATCAAAATGAAATTGGATGTTGGATAATCGCTGATTGTTTTGTATAAAGTTTTAAATAATGAATTTGATGCTTGCAGAAGGAACATGTATAGATTTTTTGACTTCAATAATAAAAAGACTAGTGCCTCTGTTAATCTGGGCGATAGAGTCAACTTCAGTGAACTTTCACGTACAACTTCATAATGTTCAATGCACTTATACTGTCAACAATTTTAATAATCCAGATGCAACATACCAATTATAATGCAATTTTAAATTAGTCCAGATTGAATTTTAACTCTGTTGAGAAGGAGACAAACTGGACAGAGGTACGGAAACAATTTAATATTTCACAACACCTATGATGATCAAATCTAAAATGCTAATTGACCATGTCCACTTATCTTATATCAAAATCATATACAGAATTCTAAAATATAATTACAAAGGATGATTCGCTTGCAATTTAAATCTCCACGCCATTTAAAAATAAATAAAAGACATTTTATTTAATTTAAAAAAATAAAATAATGGACTTTATATTACAAAGTCATAATGAACTCCTTATTCCACCATACAATAAATAAATAGAAAAAATACTCCTTAGAGTGTATGAATGTCTTTGTCCGAATATGTTGATTGTTATATATTTTTTTTTGAATAAAACAACTCCTATTTATATCTTCCTATTCTAAAGTTATGACTTTTAAATTTAAAACTTATACCCCTTCACATATTAATCACGCCTCTTCAGTAAATCACTTTCCCATATTAAACTTGCAACCCTTAAGAATTAAATGGAAATTACGAGCACATAATAAGTTGTTAAACTTTAATGTGATCCCTTGTTTAAAATATGATCGCTCTTGTTGAAATAAGAAAGTATTGCCGCCTTTACATGTGAATAAACAATTATTTTACTTGCCTCTTTCCCCGATGACAATTTCTTATGCCGTAAATACTCTTCTCGGGCATTACTCGGAAGCCATCCTGTCAGATCATGTTCATGGATATATGCTTGAATCAGGGCCAACGTCCTCCATATAAGTTATCTCATTGTCATGAATGCATAAGACAATAAACAGAGCCTTTCTTTACTAAGTTTTTGGTATCAACACATGCTTCATCTTGCCTTGCGGATTTCTCAGACTTTTCTGCACACGCGAATGGATTTTTTGGATTTCTTCTTTGTATCTGTCACTTAAGAAATACTTGTGTGTTGCTCCTTTGTTTGTGTTCCTTTGAATCGCCTTGTGACTTCCAATTTCCTTTTGTCTTTTGAATGACACGGGCCCACTTTTTGATCTTCATCACTTTGTATCTACGTTCTCCAAAGATGTCTACGGGAGTGGTAACGTTTGAGAGTTTGTGACAATAGGATTTGATGCCTCCTTAGTACATCTGGTCAACTTTCTCAAATCACTTGAAATTAGACTTCCAGAATGTTAATGCTGCCTATATCACAGTGAATTCCTTGCTTGCTGATTGGTTCATTCCTTTTATTTTCCAGTATTATTACTTCCTCTCTTATAAATTTAATCATTCGCTTCAACATACATTTCATATAAAGGTATCTTCTCAATGTTCAGATTGTGGCATGTTATGATCTGAACCGTGCTGCTGCAACTAATCAGAATGCTATATTCTGTGTGAAAGCCTTGTGGAACATATTCTTGAAACGTATGCAAAAATTGATATCAGTGTTCAATGCATTCATCTCCAGCCATTTAATTGATTTGTTTACTCTCCGGTTTGATGCAGGATATGGATCTCAATGATGAGAATATCTGAATTTTTATGGCATCCTCTAGTTATGTTCACAGTATCATTGTAAAGGCTTTATGTCTGCATCACATGCACCTTCTCTTCTTCATAGCATACATTCCAGCCCATAGGCATAGAGCCTTAAACTCTGCACCAATCAAACCATTTCAGCCTTCTGCAAATTCTTCTAAATCAAATGTCACTCATCAAGCTTATTTTCTTGAACAGATTTTTAGAGTATCCCAATGAGACTCATAGATTCATGCTCTTATTCGAGATGCATAATTGTCATACAAATTAAAAATTTAGTTATGATGACTGAATTTATGACTTTGTATGTATCTGCTGGTGAAATGAGTTATGAATACTCAGATTTTGCAAAAAGCTTAGACTCGATCAAGGTGTACATTGCCATTCTCATCTTTAACAGTAATGCTAGGACAGGGTTCAACTTTTTAATTCATTTTCAAAATACCCCTCAGCATATTTTTACCAGCAACACCACTTTTATTCCATCAACTTCAGCACCAAGTTTATTTACATCAAATGATCTGAGTATAATCATGCCATGCAGGGCAACAAAATTATGCTCAGGAACGGGAATCTTCTCTGTTATGTATTCACATACGACATCAATGTTGTACTTCAGTTGTGCAGATATTGATATGACTGGAGCTTAATCAGCAATGGTGTCCTGAATAATTTTTTGACTTGCATCATGCTGGTTGTTTGCTGCACTTTCCTCAAATGGAGGCCTAAAAATTTGGGCTCCATCACCTTGCACTCCATGGCTTGCTGAGCATTCATATTTTCCTCGTGTGTATAGCATATCATAGGAATGTCCTGTTTCTCATAATCTGTGAAGATCACTTGACGCAGAACAGAATCAGATACCCATTGAAGGACTTCTAATTCTTGCATCCATAACACTTTCTTAATTAAAAACTAGAACAGTAACTATTAACAAACAGAATTTTAACATTTTCAAATCCTGAAAAATTAACAAACTTAAAAACACAGCACAAAATTTCTTAGTTTGCATCACTCAACATGTTCCAGAATATTCAGGAAACTCTACTTTATAACAGCTTTATTTACATTACAGTACATCCCACCCAAAAAGACAATGTACAATGATATTGTCTCTGTTAATTTGGACTCCTTAAATTGAACAAGAAATGACCCCTGCTAATAGTCATGACTAGATGTAATGTTCCCTATTGGGACTTTACTTGATTTACCCTAGAATTCCCAACTAGGGTTTTTGGCTTGTGTATGGAAATGGAAATTTAACTTAGTCTCTTTAATGTTCCTTACTAGGAGACTGCCATTATCCCAATATTTAACATTCATCACTATGCAGAAACAATTTATTTATAATACATTTGACAGTTAATGTACTTAAGCCTCAATTCTTGACTTCTCTTCTAAACATTGACTCTAAGGAGGATGGGGATTTACTTGACTTATGGCATTTGGACACCAATATGCAAGTAGGCTCCATTAAGGCAATGGGAATGCATGTTCATACCCATCTCGGGATTTTCCCTCAAGGCATTGGAAATACATGTCCTTAACCGTCTCAGAAATTACCTGCCTTGTGAGGATTTACTCCGTCTCTCCCTACACAACAACCACCTAACCTCTCAGGGAACTATAGTGAGTGATTAAGGAATGGCTAGAAGTGTATTGAGTCTACTCACTACAAATGGATTAGGAATATACAACATAACTGATATAAAATACAACGTGCAGTATGTATATTTATTAGACCCTATATTCGCCCTATATTCCTAACAATATTCAAATGTATTCTGATTTAATATTGTGTAAATAAGTATTAATGCACATACCTTGCAATCACATTGTTCTTGTAAGCAATAAAATATGATTTAATTCGTTTTCTGAATACTGCTGATATGCATTCCCTTTTTTCTGTGATCCTCCTTGATCTACTAAGTCAATGATATCGTTGAAATGGAGTTGATTCAAATTTTATACCAAGTTTTAAGAGTGAAGCTCTTGATTGCATCCATATTGGGGAACTCCTTCATTGCCCCACTTGGATTGAACTGCTATTCCATTTTAGACTTGATTAATGATTTAATCTTTCCTTGATCATGATGAACATTTCATCCTTCAGTTCTAGTGATGGTGATAGCAATTGTAATGGCTGATTCCTGGAAGTATTCCTTACGTCTCTGAATCCTCTTGATTTAAATCTGATAATGATATTCTTTATTCTTTCTTGAGTCAACACCATGGTGAGTAATGATTATCATCTGCTAATTAGTTTCTACTAATCATTTATCAATATCTGTTCATTTCATCTAGATTGCTGTATGCCAATCATGCCTTCATAATAGATATTGATTTGTCATCAATCCTGATCCAAAAATATTCTGTTATCGTTGACATATGCACTGTTTTCTTCAAGATTATTTTCATTGATTGTTTTCAAATCACTCACAGCTTGAGAAAGCCATACCTTTATAACTCATGGGATCTTAAAGATTAAATTCACTACTGCCTATCATACACATGAGAGTTAATATAGTGCGATAATTTTGTTGGAAGAGAATATGTGAACCACCTTTGTGTATTGGTGATGAATTTGAATATTATCAGCAGCGGTAAATATTAGCGACGGGAGGCTTGATTAATTTAAAGATTTTTAATTATTAACTTTGTCTTGATATTTAATTCTCATAGTGTTTATTGATATCTCTATACCAATCTTTATTGGTGACTGTCAATATGCCAATGTATATAGTATTAGGACCTTCGATATACATATATATGACTCTCTATCATCTATAGCATGACCGACATCTTCATGCATGCTAATTGCAATTTTGTCTCTTCAGAGACTTCACAAAACTCAGATACTCAGTTTTCTTGTAATTATATTATATTATAATTTATTTGTCTATTATATATATATGATCAGTAATAGGTGTGTTGTTTTTATTTAGAATTGGGAAAAGAACTTGGCCTGGACCAAGGGCAGTAACAAAACAGGGTACCGCCATCACGAAGCTAGGCAATGAGGAAAACAACAGAAGACTACAAAATGCTGAAAGCCTAAAGAACCACGATACACTTATCTTGCAGAGCTACTGCCCTTGGTATGAGATCTGAGAACTGTATCAGAGGGATTTTTCTTGATTTTCATTTCTTTTTTCCTTTTAACAGTCAGCAATCCATCCTCCACCCTTGCTGCTGTACATTGTCAATCAAGAGATCTATCATTAGGATCATCTATATTATCTTCATTCACTTGATTCTCAAGACCAGAATCAGCAACTGCTGAGAGACCACCATTTGGAGGATCCTCCATATCCCTATTCTGAGACAAATCAGGTCTGCTCTTCTCCTTTCTTTCAGGGGTTGCAGCACCACTGCTTCTTAACAGTCCAACCCCATTCGAAACCAAATCAGTATTGTCATTGATTGCATTAGGCTGATCGTTCTGAGAAGAAGGGGCTACTGGCAGCCTTTCATCAGAAACAATCTCAGAGAAACACTTTCGCTTCTCACCCTTCTCCTCTCCTGCCCCCTAGAAGCACTTATGCATTTTAACATTCCTCTCCACAGTGTAGTCCTGTTGATCAACATTCTTCCACCATGATGCCTCCTTCTGAAATCTATCTTTACCACAGTTTGCTTCCATATGGCCAATCTGGAAGCATCGTCTGCCTTACCCATAATGGAATCTTATAAAAAATTTCTAAGGCTGGACTACAATCTGGATGCCATGGCTTCAGCATCAAGATTAACTTATCATTCCAGCTCCATATCTTATCACATAGCACCAGCTTCCTGTCCTGCCAATTTTCAAACACCACAGTGAAAAACCCTTTGGCCATTGGGTAGATCTAGACACATCCTCTGATGTTTGGTTTTCATTTGACAGAGATCCAAGCATGCAGCTCGTGTAAACTTGGCCAGAGACCCTGAAACTGGCCAGTTAACTCCAGTTCAGAAAAAACCTCCAGATTATGAGCCACCTCATCTTCACCATCGCCATCTAAAACCACCGAGCAGGATTTTGAGGGAGGGAAAAAAACCTCACTCACAGCCCTATCCTGCATTGCATGTTTGGGGGCAATGTCCCTGCTCGCCCTTACCGCCCTTGCTGGCTGCATATCCCTGCCCAAACAACTCCCCAATCTGCCGTCTCTGCTATTCTGGCTCGTCTACCTTCTGGGGCCTGACCCTTTCCCAAATGGCACCCCGCCGTGCACAAAACTTGTGTTTTGACTGGCATATGTTGAAGAGGAAGCTCCCGCTGTAAACCTAAAACCCTGCTGTTTCATTTGCACCTGCAAACAGCCCTCATCTTCAAATGACAACCCCACCTTGGTCACTTTCACAACACCACCATTTTTGCGTGTGAGATTCAGGTCCAAATGCTGGAAATATGAAACCTTAGTGGCCAATCCTAGCTGCAGTGCCAGAAGGTTTCAAACAGCTCCTAAGCACCAAGGAGACAGTACACTAGACTTAAAATTACACTAGATCTCCTAAGTATGATTCTAGACATCGCACTAGACTTAAAATTACACTAGATATCCTAAAAGACGTACAATTCTTCTTCAAATTCCTCAAGTGGGTTTCTCTCTTGCTCCTTGTTGATGATTGAACCTTTTGTTTCCATATCATAAATAAGCATCATAAGAGCTAAGTTTAGAAGATCTGCCACAAGGAAGCCGCTAGAGAAAGGCATTAGCTATAGCTACTAAATAAAATGCAGATAACCCATTTCGAGCAAGTAGAGATTTGCCACTTAGGTCGTCATGAAGTTTTTCAAGTAGTCTTCAATCCATAATATATAATGTTGTTAATTAATCAATAATGATAGCCACCAGCCTTAGAATATGGAATGTAAGGCAGCAATATATTTAGGAGTAATGCTTAACATGTAGAATTACCCAATGTCTGTTAATTTTAGAACCAGCAATGCATTGAAACAACTAGGAAATCTTAAAACACAAGAACATATTGAACACAAGAATTTATCTTGGGATATTCCTCCAACTTGAGGGGAAAATACCCTGCCACACCTCCAAAATTTATTCTTTATTGAATAGTCACATTGTCTAAATACAAAGCCCACAAGCTTGACTAAAAATTGAATCCTTCTTTGAGATTTTTAACACTTAACAATCACACATAGAATTCCTTATTACAATCACTGATGCAATATACATCAAAATTGACATATGATAATTACAGTGAATAATCTCCACTGGGAATGTCTATGTAATAATCTTCAATAATCGTTTGCATTCCTCAAAATAGAAATCGTTGAAAATGACCACCAGGAAGAGGCAAATCATATTAGGCTCAAGAGTCTGCTTGGGAATACGAAACAACTACAACTTTGTATTCGATTCCTCTTCAACCTCGAAAGCATGTACCATTGATTGTAATCGAAAAGAAAATGCCATTACATATTCTTGCGATGCCACAATAACTTTAATCACGATCATCAGTGATGGGATCCTCTACATGGATGGATCATAATAAGTATAACAAGCACGTTAACAAGAGATTGAACTAGAGGCCATAATGAAGAAGGTAGCACATGTGGAAGAGGTCTACCGAAAGGCATGAACATACAACAACAAAACATGAGCTGTTTTGTGACCAAACATGTGGAGCATAATACCACAGTTACCAAAAGGAGCGATTTATAAACTGAGGATGAATATATTTTATTTCCATAATGGTATGGCACAAAGGAATGAGGAGCAACGATATGAAAGAATTAAACATACATCATAAACTAAGGATGAATATATTTAATTTCAATATGGTATGGCACAAAGGAATGGCAAACAATGATATGAAAGAATCAAACATAAATCAAAGACGCTACATGCAGTGAAGTTCTTCAACAACATTATATACACACAACTTGCAAGTGAATATTTATTTTAAGTATACAGATATCTCCTGTAGCTACAAACTTTAACACTTCCTCTTAGCAAAGGAGATTTCATTTTTGGATTCTCATGTCATGGTGTCTCTTAACATAATAGTCACAATGGCTACACCCAATTGTGAGAAAACCAAAAACTTTATCACGAATTGTAACAAACCCTTTTCCTGGGCCTTAGCTAACAACTAGCATATCATCGAAATATAGATATTGCTTCACATTCATGAGAAGGCAGTTTAGGAGTTATCTTACATGTTCATATGAAAGAGATTAACGGTCATAATCAGTTTAACTAAAATATTATAACTAACAATTGAAAACATAATCAAATAAAAAAACTGAATTGAGGATTTAAGTTTGCAATACCCTAAATTCCGAGATTGGAATCTGCCTAGGGCAACATTTGCAAAACCTTGGGTTAGTCCACTTATATTGCTTTGGGCACAAAAGTAATACCATTGTTTTGTAATAACCAATACCATTTAGGGCAACAAAACCACTCAAACAACCCTTTTATCTGCCATTGCTGATTATGGTATTTAAATGTAAATAAAGATATGTTCTCATTTATATTCACATGAATGAAGGATAGTTGTAACAACTATCAAGTAAGCCTATCTCGTGCATGTAGTTATATTTCATGATCAATTTGCAAAATCAACTGATTTCACTGATTTCCTAATACATTTAAAAGGAAATTGATTTCTAAGCATTGAAGGGAATAATTGATTTAATGATATTAACCATCTAACATTTCTTCAACTTGAGATTTCAAATATGATAAAAGTAAAATACCCATTACTAGAAGATATTGAATGCAGATTGTATCTTTGTCTTATGAAAGCTTTGACATTTGGTGGAGAGGAGAAGCATTGTTAGGGGCTTAACCTCCTGACCACAAACCCTGAAATTTCTCCACACAATCTCAACCGAGAAAGGCACTTCCTACCTGGGATTAGGCTTAGGATCATCATTGTCCAGCCACTGAGCAACCTGTGTGTATTAACCACTGCTCAACATGACAACAGGAGTCATTTATTGGACAACCATGAGTGGACTAAGTTAAATTAATAATGTTGCATCAAACATGCATTCTTTACTGATCTGAATCTTTTTTTCTTGAAGGGATCTTCTGTCCTCCTCACCCTTTTATCTTGACCATTCCGGTCCTTATGGGTGCTTCCTAGGAGATCCCTTGAATACATTCAAATCTGGTATCAACTTGCATTTCGAAGTCCAGATTATTGTATAACATCTTAATGCTAGCATCAAATGCTGCATTTATCTCAGAGGCATATTGCCAACACCTCTGCATAAGTCAGTGTACTTTATCTATATTTGCATAGTAAGTACTTGGTGCTTTAAATACAATGCCATAGGCTGAATTTATGAGTAACACATGCCTGGCGGATTACTTGCAGAACTGAAATAGCAACTTAAGAAGTTTGCATTTACGATCCTTTTGCCTTAATATAAAAGAAGGAATAACATAGTGCATGACCTGCTAGAAGGATGAGCACTACCTTGTGCAGGTAGAGATGGCTATCCTCGCTTAGTAGATGGAAAGTGAAAGTCACAGTTGTATTCGCTGACTATGGCTTATAGCTACTGCCGCAAATATGGAACAAAATTGTAGACTCCAGAATTTGAATGCATAGAGGAATAATAATGCCCATAGGCTATGGCGTGAGGTAAATAAATAAGGAGTTTGCTTGCATGAGATCGGTTACCAAAGAGCCAAGATGGCAGCACACAACCATGCATCAATTTCACAATGAACTGCGTTTCCATCGGTTATACTATTTGAAGGGGACATTTGAATAAGAAGCATGTTGCAAGGTTAAGCAATTCGCTCAAGGCCACTTCAGAATAACAATAATAGTTAAAAAGGTTCTCCTTCCAAAAGATTCTTAAATATATATCGACATCATTGTATCTTGCCACCTCTATTTGTACGTACACATATACATAGATATGTGCGTATATTTAATCATTTATTTCTTTTGTACCATTACATTGATTTTTGCACACACACACACACACACACATACATGTATGTGCAAGTATGATATCACGGTGTCAATATATGAGTATAACAAGAGGCTCCACAATAATCTTAGATAGAAAAGGTATCAATTTATATTATTATATAAATGCTTAATGTTTTTCTTAGTGAGTGTTATGAACTGATTGGTTAGCTCATGGTTATCCTTGAGTATACCCTTGCTTGCCTAGCTGTTTTCCCTTGGTCGTGGTGATTTAAGACTCCTTATTTGCTCAATGGTAGGTGGTGCCTCCGTGCCCAATTCCTTTCTAGTAATGCTTCCTCCCTTTAACGTGCTTCTACAAGGAAAAAAATCCTCCACGACAATATCATATTTGTCAATATAATCACAATAACTATAACAAGTTATTATTTATAAACCATCATATCGACTAACCACCATATCACTTCCCATGAATTATGATGAATAACCAACTTTCCAAGATTTCAAGATAACAATATAATATCATCATAATGATTAACTAACATGTCATTTTCATATGTTATTATAATGGTTAACCATCTTAACAGTTCAAATGACCATAACTAATTTTACCTATCAACCGACTTCATATGAAACCTCAACGGCTATATGGACACTTCTAAATTGAGCGAAAAACAGGGATGTAACTTGAATTCTCTCAATGTGATAGCATTGTGGAGTCACTTAACATGATGTTCACCACTACTCCCATGTGTGAAATAAACACAAGCTCACATCATAGAGTCATTCAACGTGATGCTGTTATGGAGTCTCTTGACATCCACTATGGCTACTACCATGGGTAGAACTAACAAGGGCTTTCACCTCAAATTCATTGTTTTAGAGAAAATTGCAATACTAGGGCTTTCACCTTAAATTTTCCATTTCAGAGAAAAATGCATTGCAAAGGCATTCACTTCAAATTTCTCCGTCTTTGAGATAAAAACATTACAAGAGCTTTTGCCTTAAATTTCTTCACCTTATAGAAAAAGTGACCCTAAGTTGTTAGCGTGAATGTTGATGCTATGAGAAAACATTGCAAAACAGTGTTATGGCTTTGTTTGTCATTGCTGACAATATAGCAATAAGATTGCAAAAGATTGACATAGTAGTAGATTGAGATTTATGCATTGAGGACATCACATTGCGTATTTGCCTATGCGTAGTTACTAGCATATACTACAACATGTATTTGACATGTGGGCAAGTGCGCAAAACTTGAATCGACAATGTACGAAAGATATTAATGATTTACAGAGAACTGCAGGGAAACAAAGCATAGGGAAAACAATCTTTGTTGTATGATCGATATAGCACATTGTGTTTGGAATGAAGGGTTGCGTAGTTAATTGGAGGAAGTACACTGACAATTGATGATGTCAGCAAGTGCGCAGGAACGGAAGTCGCACGTGTGGAAGTTTGTGTATAACTAAAGCCGACAACACTAATTAAATGTATATTTCACTTAATTAAATATGGAGCCAACTCAAATTAATGTTAAATGTATGGAGCTGACTCAAGGGATTAATGATTGAGCATGGTATAAAGGAAAGATGTTTTCTGAGTTTTGAAGATTATCATGTCTGAGATTGAGAAGCAGAGAAGACTTGCAAATTGCAAAGTAGAAGAGCAGACTAATTTGCTAATGCGTGTAAGTGACCTTAAGGGTTACTGATGAATTCCAGATCTGTTTGCATGATTTGAAGGTGAAGAAGTCCAACGTACTGGACAGAGAAAGAGGAAGGAGATTGTTTCATATCTATTATTTTGAATGGAATAGTATCGAGATCAATTGGATAGTGGGTTCGTTGATCTAATCTTGAAGCTGTTTGGACAGTGGGTTCAGTTGCCTTCTACAACTCCTAACAGGGTTGGAATCTCCTAACAGGGATTCAAAGTCTCCTAACAGGTACTCTTTGTACTAAGTATTGTAATAGACTCCTAACAGGGTCTATCCTCTAATAAGAAATATTCAGATTAGTACATTATTTTTGTGGGCATCATTCCCACCGGTGTTTTCCCTCTGATCAAGGGTTTCCCTAGTCAACATATTTGGTGTACTCGTGCATGCGCATTTCTTTGTGATTACTATTTACTTTGGTTGACTAATTAAGAATTGTTTAAGATTGATATATATCTATCAGAGCATCAGGTCCTTGAAGGAAAGTTTAACAACTTTGGGAGATCCATGACAAATCTATTCAGAATGGAAAGTCCTAGATTCGATGGCACAAATTACGATAGTTGGAAGGATAAAATGAAGACTCATCTCTTGTGCATGGGTCCAGGATATTGGCTTGTGACCAAGACTTCTAAGAACATTGCAGAAGAAGACAATCTTGAAACCTGCACTGAGGAACAAAGAGGTGTTTATGTGAAACATAAGGGCAAGAGAAGCAATACTATCAGCATTACTTGAAAGTGAGTACAATCAGGTAAAACTACTCAAAACATCTCATGAAATTTGGAAAACTTTAGAAGCTAATTATGAAGTGATACACATGCAAAAAGGGTTAGATTGCAAAATTTGTATTATGCATTTCAAGATGCTAGAATGATGGAAGATGAATCTGTAAGAAGCTATGTTGGGAGAATATCTGAAATTGTTGCAGGAATCACATCTCATGATGGAAAGAAATTTGATGATGAAGTGATATGGAAGATCTTGAAAAGTCTGACACCACCTTTCAAGTCAGTAGCTCAAATGATTCAACTGATGATACCTTGTACTACTAATTTTACCAAAGAGACATTGCTTGGTAGATTGGAAGTTGCAAAATTTGTTCTGAAACACTCTGGAGAATTGGCAAGAGTTGAGACAGCATTTAGTGCATTAAACATCAAACCTAGTTTAGCAAGGAGCACAAAAGCGCAGGAAGACATTGCTAGTAGTAGCAAGTCCATTGAAGAAAAAATTTAGGAAGGAGTGGCTCTTCTTGTGGAAAGAGAAAAAGATGGTAAGAATGTCCTTAAATGTTGGACTTGTAATGAGTATGGTCATAATGCATCTAAGTGTCCTAAAAGAGAAAGAAAGTTTAAGGGAAGGTTCAAATCTAGAAGACCTAGAAATTGTTTATATGCTAATGAAGAAGAAGAAGAAGAATTTGATCAAAACATGAGTGAAGATGAATTAGTATTTGTAGCTATAAAAGAGGATGATCTTGACAGAGAAATTAGAGAAGAAAGTGCGCTGATCTCACAAGTTGAAAAGAAAGATTGGATCATTGATAGTGGTTGTTCACATCACATGATTGATGATATGAGCAAGTTTGTCAAATTTAGAAGCCACGATGGACGAATTGTTAGGGTGGGAAACAATGCAGCCTGTCATATTATAGGAATTGGATTTATAACACTTGATGGTAAACATACACTGATGATGTTTATTTTGTTGATGGACTGAAGCATAACTTGTTGAGTGTTGGACAGCTTATGGACAAAGGCTATCAACTGCAATTTGGTAATGACACGTGCATTATCAATAACAAGGAAGTGAAAGTACTTGGTACTGGCACAAAAACGAGAGGTAATGTATTTCAGTTAAACTCCACTGAAATAACATGTTTAGTAGCAAAGATTGACAATTGTTGGTTATGGCACAAAAGATTTTGTCACATTAATTTTGATAACATAGTAAAGGCCAGCAATACACTTGTTGTAAGAGATTTACCCAAGATCACTAAGCCCATTGACACTATTTGTAAGGAATGTATTTTGGCTAAGCAAAAGAGAGTCTCATTTCCTGGCAAGCAGTTTTGTACTACACAAAAGTTGAAATTGGTTCATACAGATTTGAGTGGTCCTACAAGAACAATAGGATTTTATGGAGAAAGGTACTTTATGATTTTTGTTGATGACTTCACTAGAATGATGTGGGTAGCTTTTCTTAAAGAAAAATTAGAAGAATTTGAGAAATTCAAGGTATTTAAAAACAAAGTTGAGAATAAATCTGGAGTTAAAATCAGGAGCTTAAGATTAGACAGAGGAGAATTCACCTCTAGAGAATTTAATATCTATTGTGAAGAACATGGCATCAGGAGACAACCATCCTCACCCCATACACTTGAGCAGAATGAGATTGTTGAAAGAAGAAACAAATCAATTGCTGAAGCAACAAGAGCTATGTTATTTGAGAATGATGTACCAAAGACCTTTTGGAGAGAAGCAGTCAATAAAGTAGTATACACACTGAACAGAGTGCAGATTAGGAAAGATATGGACAAAACTCCCGATGAATTATGGTTCGGTCACTCACCATTAGTCAAGTACTTCAAGATATTTTAAAACAAATGTTACATCAAAAGAGATGATGATATTGGTAAGTTTGATCGAAGAAGCGATGAAGGTATGTTTCTTCGCTATTCATTAAAAAGTAAAGCCTACAAATGTTTCAATTATAGAACAAAAACTATAGTAGAGTGTGCAAATGTTAAAATTGATAAAAAGTTTGGTACCAAGGAAAAGATAATGGATTATAACTCTGATGGAGATGATTGCTTTGGAATGACTAACAAAAGTAATGAGTTACTTTTCAAGCCTAACAATGACTTGTAGAATAATGTGCAAATTGAAGATGTGAGAGAAGAATAGAGCACAGTACCTGAAATAAGAATTGAAGCAGCAATTCCTACCCCATATAGAAACATGATAAGAAATCATCCTGCTGATCAGATAATAGGAAGTAAAGAAAAATGAGTGATGACAAGGAGCATAATTAATGAAGAGGCTATGTCTGATATCTCAAGTAGAACCAAGAAGCGCAGATGAAGCAATCAAAGATGATCACTGGATAAAAGCAATGGAGGAAGAAATCTAGTAGATAATCAAGAATGACAAATGGGAATTGGTTCATAGACCAAAGGACAAAAACATGATTGGCACAAAATGGGTATTCAGAAATAAAATAAATGAATAAGGAGAAGTAATTAGAAACAAAGCAAGACTTGTATGCAAAGGCTACTCTCAGCAAGAAGGAATTGATTATGAAGAGACATATGCACCTGTAGCAAGAATGTAAGCAGTTAGAATGTTCCTAGCATATGCAGCAAACAAGAATTTTAAGGTATATCAGATGGATGTTAAGTCAACATTCTTAAATGGAGAACTTGAAGAAGAAGTTTACCTAGAGGGTTTTCCTTTAACAAAAGAAAAGGATATGGTTTGTAGACTAAAGAAAGCATTGTATGGATTAAAACAAGTACCAAGAACCTAGTATGCAAGGTTGGACAAATACTTAGCAAAGCTTGGATTTGCTAAAGGAACAACATATGGTAACTTGTACTTGAAAAAAATAGAAGATGACTTGCTAATAATCATTGTATTTGTTGATGACATCATTTTTGGAGGAAATGATGAAGCTAGTAACAAATTCTCTGAAGACACGAAGAATGAGTTTGAAATAAGAATGATAGGTGAAATGAAATTCTTCTTAGGATTGCAGATTGTTTAGAACAAAAAGGGTATTTTTATCTCTCAAACCAAGTACTTCAAAGATTTGCTGAAAAGATTTGGTCTAGAAAATTGTAAACCTGTTGGGACTCCTATGGTAACTATTCATAAGTTATCAAGCAAAGATGAGACACCTACTGTTGAACAAAAGAAGTACAGATCTATGATTGGAGGATTGCAGTATCTGACTCATAGCAGACCAGATATAGCTAATGCAGTTGGAATTGTGACAAGATTTCAAGATGATTGTAAAGAATATCACATGTAGCAGTAAAAAGGATATTCAGATATCTGAAAGGAACATCAGATTATGGTATTTGGTATGACATAAACTATGACTTTACTCTTTGTAGTTATATAGATGCTGATTGGGTAGGAGACGGGGATGACAGAAAAAACACCAGTGGAGGAGCATTTTTCCATGGAGGAAGACTAGTGTCTTGGCTCAGCAAGAAGCAAGATTGTACCTCACAGAGTACTGCAGAAGCAGAGTATGTTGTAGCAACAAACAATTGCAATCAAGTCATATGGATGAAGCAGATGATGAAGGATATTGGAATAACATTCACAGAACTTGTTATCATTTACTGTGATAACACAACTACAGTTAACATGTCTAAGAATCCTGTTTTGCATTCTAAGACTAAGCACGTTGCTATAAAATATCATGTGCTGAAAGAAAAAGTTGCAGAGAAAGAAATCAGATTGGAGTACATCAACACCAAAGAACAGATTGCAAACATTTTCACAAAGGCCTTACTAAAGGATATATTTGAGTAATTGAGAGGTATGCTAGGGGTTATGCACCTACCTAGCTCAGAGTACAGAAGATGCAAAAATGCATCAGTCCAGGGTACACAACACCATTGTTAGATTGGACCGAATGCTGATGGTTCCTCAATGGGGGAGTATTTGTGATGAATAGAGTCAGTCAAGGACTCTTGGCAATAGGTAATTGGTATGCAATAGTGTCTTTTGACACTTGTATTATTTATAAGAACTATATGCGAAAGTTGTAAAGTAACGGACCAGCTTGTGGTTGTGCTAATAGATTGTTATTTGTTCAATTTTTGTACTATCTTTGACATTGATGTCAATGGGGGAGAGAATGACATGAAAAACATTGGAGAGAATTTACAATATGGGGAGAAGTGTTGCATAAAGAAAGATTTGATTGATGAAGAAAAATTGTTGGTATTCTTGGAACTAGATGTTTTTCATCTATGTTGCCATCAATGCCAAAGAGGGAGATTGTTAGCATGAATGCTGATGCTATGAGAAAACATTGCAGAATAGTGTTATGACTTTGTTTGTCATTGATGACAACATAGCAATAAGATTGCAAAAGACTGACAGAGCAATAGATTGAGATTTATGTATTGAGGACATCACATTGCGTATCTGCCTATGTGTAGTTACTAGCATATACTATAGCATGTATTTGACATGTGGGCAAGTGTGCAGAACCTGAGTCAACAACATACGAAAGATATTAATGATTTACAGAGAATTGCAGGGAAACAGAGCATAGGGAAAATAGTCTCTGTTGTATGATTGATATAGCACATTGTTTTGGAATGAAGGGTTGCGCAGTTAATTGGAGGAAGTACACTGACAATTGATGATGTCAGCAAGTGCGCATGAACAGAAGTTGCACGTGTGGAAGTTTGTGTATAATTGTGAGCTGACAACACTAATTAAATGTGTATTTCATTTAATTAAATATGGAGCCGACTCAAATTAATGTTAAATGTATGGAGCTAACTCAAGGGATTAATGATTGAGTATGGTATAAAGGAAAGATGTTTTTCGAGTTTTGAAGATTATCATGTTTGAGATTGAGAAGCAGAGAAGACTTGCGAATTGCGAAGTAGAAGAGCAAAGTAATCTGCTAATGCGTGTAAGTGACCTTAAGGGTTACTGATGAGTTCCAAATCTGTTTGCATGATCTGAAGGTGAAGAAGTCCGACGTACTAGACAAAGAAAGAGGAAAGAGATTGTTTCACATCTATTATTCTGAATGGAATAGTACCGAGATCAATTGGACAGTGGGTTCGTTGATTTGATCCTGAAGCTGTTTGGACAGTGGGTTTAGCTGCCTTCTACAACTCCTAATAGGGATTCAAAGTCTCCTAACAGGGACTCTTTGTACATGTATTGTAACAGACTCCTAACAGAGTCTATCCTCTAACAAGGAATATTCAAATTAGTAGATTATTTTTGTGGGCATCATTCCCACTGGGGTTTTTCCTTTGATCAAGGGTTTCCTTAGTCAACATATCTAGTGTACTTGTACATGCGCATTTCTTTGTGATTACTGTTTACTTTGGTTGACTAATTAAGAATTGTTTAAGATTGATACATAACTGATTCACCCCCCCCCCTCTCTTAGTTATATTGGTGATCTACTACTTTTGACATAAGTTGCCGATTCGGGTTTGGGGATGGATTCGAGTTCGGGTTCGTGGGTTCGAGCAACTTTTTTTTCCCCATTTGGGTTTGTGGGTGGGTTCGTAAGTATATATATATAAAGAAACTCGCATAGTTGTAAAACTAACTTACTAAGTCATTTCATAGTATGAATATATCAATGTTACTTGATTATTGATCAATGCCAAATGTCAAAGATAAACATTAAATACTCACTCATTAATCTATGTTAATGTTGTAAATAAAATCATACATTGAATTACTAATATGCAAAGTGGAATTTCAAAACATAGACTACTTTATTAGATTGATAGATAATTAATTATAATTTAATAAAGTTTGAAACATGGTGATAAATCATAAATGAGTCAATGAAAAATGTTTAAACATAGTTTATTGATGATCATAGACTCATAGTATCAAAGATGCAAATGCCCTTCAAGGGTCAAATGGGTCATCAAAATATGAGGGATCAATGGCTTCATCCTCATCTATATCATTTTTTTCATCATTGGAACCCAAACCGGTTCCACTAGCCCTAGATGCAACCGCATCCTCGTCCTCGTCCTCCTCAACATCTAGCCAGGCAATTCTAGATATATCTTGGACAATCATATCCAAGTCAAAAGTCTCGGGTAGTACATCCCACAACTTCTCTGGTCCCTTCTTATATCCTAGATCCTTGCGTGATAGGAGGCACCAATTGTTGTGAATAAATACCAAGTCCTCTGCTTTCTTCGAACCCAACTGGTTACGCTTCATTAAGTGGATAAAGGAGTATGTACTCCAATTCCACTCGGCGGCAAAAGAGCTCGCAACCTAGAGAGACAACCAACACAATTTAAAAATTTGGAAATTGTAATTTTACAATACAATAGGTATTTAAGAGTGCTAATTTGACAAGCTAAGTGGCCATAAGAAAAGGAAAAAAAAACTTAAATACATACTTGTGACAAGATCTTAATGGCAAGAGGTTGGAGGTACATGTAACTTTGCCCATGTAAGTACCACCATCCAATGGCATCCATTCTACTTTGGTCATTGATTGCATCAGGGCCTGGATTTTTGCCTGAGATAAAATCTACAAACTCTCTCCTAGCATTCGATGCCACATCAAGATCACTAAAGAGCTTGCCAAATGCCCTCTTATACCTAGTAGCAACTTCAGGATCTCTGTATGGTGCCACTCTACCAAGAATAGAAAGTATCTCACCGCTATAATCTCTGGGAGAAAGTGCATATGCTAGGAGGTGTAAAGGTGTAGTCATCTTGTTCCAGTGATGTAGAACAACCTTATTGTACAAGGTATCCTCAATATCCTGCTCTCTCCTCTGAATGACCTGGGATGTCAAATAATGTACATGTAAGTTATCTTGATGTAGTGTTAATAACTTCATTAAAATAAAAAATAAAAATCTCTCAATAAACAAGGATAAAGTATTGTATCAAAATTTAACTTACTAATCTCATTCTTTCTAGCATTGAGTCCATGGCATCATATATGTCCCCCAAACAAGGCTCATTAGTGTCGGCATACCGAAGCATAGACATGATAGGCTCGGTGAGTTCTAATGCATATTCCACCCTATTCTAAAAATCATCACTCAAGATCAAATCCTTTACAGTTTTAGCCGTTTTTGTATCGGCTTGCTTCCATCCACCCCATTTGTTGCTAACCACCATTTGACACAATGCTTCTTTCACCCTCACAAGTCATCTAAAGACGATTGTGTGTGAAGCAAACCTTGTTTCAGCAACCTATTACCATGTTAATTCAAATTGTAAGGTAATATAATAACACATTTTAAATATCAAATATGTAAACAACACAAAAATTTAAAAATATGTATTAAATTATGTTAAGTATGACATAGAAATTAAAATAATAAATGAAGCTAAATAAAGCTTAAAATTTACCTTCAATAATTCCAAGCGAGAGAAAGTTCTAAAAATTGCTTGTGACATATGGTGGTTTGTCACAAACATTTGGATCTGCTCACCCTCATACACTTTTTTCACCCATTCAATTTGGGTGCCAATTACTTTCATCACCAAGTTCAAGGAGTGGACAGTGCATGTGTCCAAAAGATATGCTCATATCGTGCTTCTACCAAAGCACCTGCAGCCTTACAAACTTTAGCATTGTTTGTTATTGCTTGGACAACATTGTCAACTCCCACAGATTCTATGGATTCAATGAGAAGTTTGGTAATAAAATTTGCATCCTTTACCTGCCCTTCACAATCAACCGCCCTCAAAAACATTGCCCCCTTGGGGTAGACAACAATCACATTTATTAATGGACGGTTTTTGCACTCTTTCCATCCCTCAGAGACAATGCTCAACTCTGTTTGGATCCAAGAATCTCTTATTTGTTTGAGGGGGTTTTCTACATTCTTTCTTTCATTATAAAATATGGTGGTTCTCAACTTTTCATATCTAGGGGCTCGGTAACCACGAGGTGCTTCATTTAATGCTTGCACTATCTCTCTCCAATAAGGTGATCTCACTAGATTGAATGAAACACCATTTGTAATGAGGCAATGCCCAATCTTTATGTCAACAATTTCTCTCTTTTCATTTTCAGATGCCTTATCTAATGGGTCTCTCTTGTGGGATGGGGGTGTTTCATCTTCATCAATAGATGGGGTAGGTAGGAAGGGATGTGGTCTAGTGGTTGTTTGAGAGGGTGGTGTTTTCTCTCTTTTCATTTTCAAATGCCTTATCTAATGGGCCTCTCTTGTGGGATGGGGGTGTTTTTATTTCATCTTCATCCATAGATGGGGTAGGTAGGAAGGGATGTGGTCTAGTGGTTGTTTGAGAGGGTGGTGTTGGTGGTTTTTGCTTTGATTTATCTTTTTTCGCCTTTGACACTAACCTATTAGCCTCTTGTTGTTCTTTTAACATGCCTGCTATTTGAGAAGCAAACAACCCCTTTTTACCTCCCTTTGGGGGCCCCTCACACATGCTAATCCCTTGACCTGGTGGGCCTATCAAATGATGTTTAACCTGATAATATGAGCTTCTATATTGGTTTTGGCAAAAATTGCATTTACATATATACCCTTCCCCTCCAACACATTGCTCAATTCTTGTTGTATACTTTTACAAAGGAGAGCTTTTATCAATCTTAAATCTTTGGGATCCCATCCCACCCCACTGAACCTTGACTATTCATTCTATGATTCTTGCAATCTATACAAAAATAAAAAAATAAATTTCAGAACTTAGACAAAACTTGATAAAAAATTAGAACAATAAATATTAAGCAAAAGGAAGGATCAAATGTATACCTAGAACACTCATCACTGATTATTTGAAGGATTTGAGACTTCACAATCTCTACAACCTTCTCTTCAAACTTGCAAAATGGCCACACCAAAATGAAAGAGCAAAATGAGAAAGCAAATGAGAGATTAGATGAATGAAAAGTATCTAATATGCCTTCCTTTAGGGTTTGAAAAATAAATAAATAAAAAAACTCATTTAAAAATGCTTTTATGGCCACTTAATGGCCCCACATGCTGTGGGTCCTCCTAGATTCGATCGGGTTCGTGGCGGATCTGAGTAGGGTTCGTGCTTGGGCTTGTGGGTCACGGACCCGAGTGGACCCATAGGCCCAAGCACAGACCCTGCCCGGACCCAGACTCGAATCAGGACCCGGACCTGAGCTCCAAGGTCCGAATCAACAACTTAGAGAAAAACACATAGCAAGAATCACTGAAGTCGAGACACTCTCAACAAGAGCAACATTCTCCACAATACTAGGCTTATCTCGAAATATGAAAACTTCACTTTGGAATTGGCTTGGTGAGAATGTCAGCTATCTGCTCTAAAATATAAATGTACTTGAGTTGAATTGCTTTCCTTTGAACCATATCTCTTAAATAGTGATATTTGATCTCCATGTTTGGTTTTGTCATGAAATACAAGATTAATTGAAAGCTTCACACAACTTTGGCAATCACAATGAAGCACAATTGGTTTGAAAGCCTGCCCAAACAATTTTACTAGAAGCTTTCGAAGCCACATTGCTTCTAAAGCTGCCACACAGGCTGCAATATATTCAACTTCTGCTGTACATTGACCCACTCATGACTGTTTCCTTCTGCACTGAGAAATCATAATAGCAAAGCCTAAGCTGAAAAAACAATCGGAAGTACTTTTACTGGCAGGCACACACCTGGGCCAGTCAAGATCAGAAAAGCCTTGCAATTTCAGATCTTCACAAGAATTGTATTTCAGACCATATCCCACTGTACCACACAAATATCTCAATATATGCTTTGCTGTAACAAAATGGCTCACACATGAATTGACTGAGAGTGTTAACAACATTACAAATATTAGGCCTAGTATTGACTAGATGCATCAATGATCCAATCACTTGTCTATACATTGTAAGATTTACTAAATTTGATTTGGCTGCACACTATTGTAACTTTTTCAGATTTGCTTCCATACGAGTTGACATAGACTTGCAATCCAACATGCTAAATATCTTCAAAATGTCAATAGAGTATTTCCTTTGACCCAGAATAATCTCATTTGGGCTTTGCCACATTTCTAATGCTAGAAAGTAATGCATGAGATTGAGATTGTTCATCTTAAATTCAGAAGCTAAATCTTCCTTACAGTTTGCAATGAGATTATCTTCTCCAGTGAGAAATAGATATCAACATAAATAACTAAAATTTATGCTTTATCATCAATTACCTTGAAGTAGAGATTTGGATCCGCATCATTCTTGAAGAATCCCATGCTTAATAAGTAATGGTCAATCCTTTCATAGCATGCATGCAGTGCTTGCTTAAGGCCATACAAAACCTTTTTCAACAAATACCTCTTCTTCAGTCACAGTGTTCATAAATGCAGTCTTTACAGCTATTTGATGTAATTTCCAGCCTTCAACTACAACAACAGCAGTGATGGTTTTGATGAAGTATACCGAGCTATAGAGGCAAGTGTCTCCTCATAATCTATACCTTCCTTCTGGGAGAAACCTCTTGCTGCAAATCTTGCTTTATGCTTTTCAACACTTCCATCAGCTGCATGCTTAATTTTGAACTGCCACTGAGAAGATATAACTGATTTTTAAGGTCCAGGAACATTTCCCAAACATCATTCCTGATGATAGATTGATATCCTCCCCTCATAACATCTCTCCATACTTTCTGATTTGAAGCTTCTTCAAAACTTGAAGGCTTGAATTCAATAATATAACTCATTAAAGCAACATAATTTGAAAACTTATGTGGTCTCTTACTTTTTCTGAAAGTCCCATGAGGGGCTGCATTTTTTTTTCAGCCTCTTGCATAGTATGTCTAGTCCACAATGGTCTCTCCCTGTCCAATGAAACATTACTTGGTCCATTGGTGGGTTCTATGGGATCAACAGCATCAATTGGTTTTTCTGATTCAGGAGACTCTCTGAATCTCAGAAGGGTTATATCAGGTGCAGCAATATCCATATCTTGAGAAGTCTCTCGAACTTCTCTATCAATGTCCATGGAAGAACCTTTAGATCTTTTGAAAGCTACATCTTCTTCAAGTGAAACACCTTTGCGGATTTCAATCTATTTGTGTCCTGGAATGTAGATCTTGTCGGCTTCAGAAGACTCATTGTAACCAATAAAAATTCTCTTCTTGCTTGGGGTTCTAACTTGGACCTTTTGTGTTTAGGCATATGAATGTAAATAAGACACCTACAAATTCTGAAATGACTAACTTGTGGTTTGATACTTGTGAATGCTTCTTCAAGAGTTATATTCTCCAAAATTTGATTTGGACTGCGATTCAGAACATAAACAGTTGTTCTGTAAGCTTCTGCCCAAAGAAAGGTTATTTCAATTGTGGATCATGGCTTGTGTTGCGTCAACAATAGAGCCGTTCTTTCTTTCTGCAACTCTATTTTGTTCTGGGTTATATGGAACACAGAAGTCCCTATTAATCCCCTGCTTCAGTACAATTTTTTTGAAAGACACTAGAAGTATATTAACCCCATTGTCAAACCTTAAATATTTGATTTTCTTTTCTGACATATTCTGAACTTGAGCTTTGAACTCTTTAAATCTAGACAACACTTCATGAAAATCCTTAGATTTCAAGAAATAAATCCAGGTCTAATGTGAAAAGTCATCAATAAAAATCACATGGTACCCAAAACCTCTTAAAAATGCAAAAAACATAGGTCCACATAAGTCAAAATAAATGAGATCTAAAATTTCTTTGCTCTACTTTCTCTATTGTGAAGAGGAGTTTCAACTTTCTTACCTAGAGTACAACCTTTGCATATACTGTCATTTTCTTGATTGCTTTAGAAGACCAACAACCAATTTTCCATGGAGGAAAGGGTTTTGATTATTAAATGAGCAAATCTTCTATGCCACAACTCACTGTACACATGGAATGATGTTGCTAAGGTTTGAATAGGATGAGCAAAGAGTCTATATGCATTATATTGACAAACATCAATTTCATGAGCTATATTAATGTTAGTGTTTTCTTCCCTGCAAGTACCTTTCCTTCAACAAAGTCAACTTGATACCCTTTATCTTCCCAAAATCAGATTTCTCTTGATTCTAAGAAAAAACAATACATCGTTAAATGAAGAGGGATGTCTGAATCTAGATGAAAAGTGGTAGTTCTAACACCTTTCACGGAATAACAAGCATCATCACCCATAATAACTTGCAAATGAGCATCTTTTTTTACCAAGTTAAAAAGATGCTCTCAGTAACTTGTAATATGACGAGAACCTTCACTATCAATTAACCAACTATTACTATTAGTTGGAACATTTGTTTTTCATCAGTAATGGGCCGAAGCCTAGATTAATTATAATTAGTTGTTTGTAATTAATTATTAATATGTGTTAAGCTTGTGTAGACTCGAACCCAACACCTCCTAGTGAGAGGGTTACAAGTTACCATTGTGTTGTTGGTGCTCTTGCCTCCATTCGTTGGAACATTGCTTGAAAGGGCTGAGATAAATAAAAATCCCTCTGACTTGTCTCTAGATTCTCTATGAGGTGAAGCATTATCAACATTTGTAACAACAACTTGATGCTTTGGTCTTGTTGAACAATCTCTAGCAAAGTTGCTATGGTAAATTTGATGTTGTTATTAAATAGAGGAGACAAAAGCTTCTTGTATATATTTACATAGATGATGTTTCTAAAAGAATCAATTGTGAACTAAAGTCAATAATAGAAACTACATTATAAGCTAAAGACTAACTAAGATGACCATTAAAGAAACATTATAATCTTCTAATACCCTCCTTTAATGGTCATTGTTTGACTGCTGCCTTTTGGCAATAAATTCTTCAAAACATTCTGCTGTTGCTGAAACCCTCATTGAATCTGCAAAATGTTAATAACCAAGAAGCCATCCAAAAAAACAGAGAAATAGAGAAACGTGTCCCTTCTTCAGAATTCTCTACAACAAGAGACAAGCTTGCCATTGAGATGAGTCTACAATTAATCTTCCTAGAATCAACAGATCTTCTAACAAAAAATATTACAAAATTCAAACCCAATGTTGGATAACAGAGCTGCCCTTGTAGCCAGAGAAATACAGAGAACAACTGCTGCGATTTTTGACGAAAATTTGTCAAACCCTCCAAACTTTGCCGATGAGCAAGATGCCCCAAAATAGATTTCAAGATACTATGATTTGAATTTTACAGAGCATCGTTTTTTAGGAGAAAAATCGACAAAAACCCAACACAGTTTTGAGGTGAAAAATTGATCAAGATTCGAAACCAACATGAATTTTGAGTTGAAAAATCAATGAAAACCTAAAAAAATCTGAGACATGGATAACATAATACAAAACACCATTTTTTAAGAAAAAATGGTAAAACCCAATACATAATATTTGAGGAAAAAATTATTAAAAACCTATACAAAAATCTCAAACGAAAAAATTCTGAAAACTCATTGGATAATTTTTGAGGAAAAAATTATAAACCCAGTAGAGAAACTTTCGTGTAGCAAAATAGGATATGCTGCATGGTAAAACAACACATGCAAGAACATGCAACTCACAAAAAGTCAAGAACATGCAACAAACAAGAAAGTACGTGCAACCCTAAAAATTTCAAGTGTTTTGCTCAAACCAAGAAATCATACAATCAAAACCCTTGTCTAGTATTGTAATTTACAACAAAAATTTTCGAAGACAAACATCAAAGTTTTGCACAAAATACCTCCAACAATTTTTATTTAAAAAAATTGAAAAAGAAATTTTTGGAAAATAATCCAAAAAAAAAGAGCTTGAATTTTTCTTAAAAACTTAGCTAAGTTTTATGAAATCCCAGCGACTCTCTTAGATAGCATGTTATGGTAAATTGATGTTGATGTTATTAAACAGAGGAGATGAAAGCTCCTAGAGATTTACAAATATGATATTTCTAAAATAAATAATCTTCAACTAAAGACAATAATAGAAACTACCTAATAAACTAAAGACCAACTAAGATGACCATTGAAGAAACATCATAATATTCTAATAAAAGTGACCATACTTGTCACATCGTGAAACATTGAATCCTAAAGAGATCCCTTTTCTTATGTTTAGGAGCTGAATCCGAATTCCTAATTCTATATTTTTTGAAATTTCTTTTCCTTTAAGATGTTTGAGTGGCAAGGACATGATCTTCTTCATGACAAGATATTTTCCATTTCCTCTTGCTTTTAATCTGTATTCCTCTTGAATGGAATCGGCTCTCAATCAATCAAATTTGGGTAATTCATCTCTTCCACAAATGCCTTGAATAAAAGATTTCCAAGAATGAGGGAGAGTGAGACCATTCGTAGCCAACATAATTAGGTATTTATCTTTAATTGGATCTCCAATAGCACTCTTTCGATTCTGTAATCTTCATGAAGAAGGAGACAACTGATTCTCCTTTTGCCATTTTTATACAAAAGAGTAGATGTCTCATGGCCAAGGCTCTGCTAGCATTGTTGAATTCGTACAGGCATTAAAGACTCAAACATTTCTTTAGCTGAATTCAACTTGGATATAAATGGCACAAGATGATCCTTTATAAAATCAACCAATATCTTCATTGCCATGATATTATTCTTTCTTTATTGAGCTTTCTCAATGTCATCAGATCGCTCAACCACATCATACATAACATAGTTTATTTAGAAGATCATTTTCTTCTAGAGCAGTGAAGACTTCGAATTTCCATGAAGTAAAAGTGGATGCGCTATCTAGCCTGTCTTCAACTTTGAGTCCATTCACCATTGTTGAAATCTGGAAGAAACAATCTAAAAGAAAAGAAAAGAACATGTTGAAGCTAGAAGAATTCTGGTTCTGGACCTTTTTCTTAGACTGGCTCTGATACTTCATTAATTTTAGAATCAGAAATGCATTGTAGCAACTAGCAGAAATATTAAAACACAAGAATAGAATGAGCACAAGAATTTATCCTAGGAAAACCCTCCAACATGAGTGGAAAATACCCAGCCACAACCCAATTTTTTAATTTATTCAATGGTCACATAGTTTGCATACAAAGCCCACAAGCTTGTCTAATAATTGAATCACAATCACGCACAGAATGCCTTATTACAATCGCTGATGCAATACACATCAAAATTCACATGATAATTAGAATGAATAATCTGCACTAAGAATGTCTGCAACAAACGTCAATAATCGTTCTCTCCTCAAAACAGAAATCGCTGAAAATGATCACCATGAAGAGGCAATTCATACTAGGTTCAAGGGTCCCCTTGGGAATACAAAACAGCTACAAAAGTGAAGTCCATTCCTCTTCAATTCTGAAAGCATGAATGTTGGCAGTAACCAAAAAGATTGCTTTTACATATTCTTTCGATGCCAAAATGACTTTAATTGCCGTCATCAATGATGACATCCTTCACGTGGATCATAATAAAGTATAACAGCTACATAGACAAGAAACCGAATCAGAGACCATAATGAAGAAGGTAGAACACGTGGAAGAGGTCTGCCGAAAGGCAAGAACTGACGGCAGCAAAACATGAGCTGTTCTATAACCAAACATGCAGAAACATAATACAGTGGTTACTGAAATGAACCAGTTCATAAACTGAGGATGAATATATTTTATTTCAATAATGTTATGGCACAAAGGAATGCGGAACAGCCATAGGAAAGAATCTGACATAAAACAGAGACACTACATGAGGTGAAGTTCTTCAACAGCATCATATACACACAACCTGCAAGTGAAGATTTATTTCAGGTATACAGTATCTCCTGTAGCTGCAAACTTTTAAGTTTTAACAATGTCAACAACATCACTGCAGAATTAGAAGTATCTAATTAGCTATTGCAGGACTGAAAATTGAAACCAATACCGATGCTTCTGCATCAGACTCATTTGATATGAAGCTTGTGACCAAGGTTCACAAGTTTGAGCCAATAAAATCACACTTTCTACAGTAAACTCTATTGTTGAACCGAATAGCTCAGAAGATTTCCTCCTTTGCTTCTTCCAGCACAGTAAGCTTGCTCTTCCCTTTATCCTCCACCCTTATCCTTCTTTTCTTGTGATTCAAGACACCATAAAATCTCCCACCTCCACCAGAAATCATCTTCACTTGCATTCATATCTTCACAATAAATTTTATCAAAAGTAATTACTTCCTCTCTTAAACCTACAAACACCATTTTACCAACATTGAGAACATTATGAGAATCATAAATATTTATTGCCATCTATTCTTCATCTTTTTAGTTATTTTGCAAATAAAATATCAGAAAATTTTCTAATAATCTCCTCTTCTGTATCTTCCTCTGTAGACACGTTTGGTTCAACCACTGCACCTTTTCCTCCTCTTTCACTTTGGGCTTTTGTCACTTCATCATAATTCTCATCCTTGCGCTGCTCCACATTGATCAACATCCACATCTTCTTTGAATCACTACTTTCAGTATCATGACTCTCAATCACTTCAGTATTATGTAATATATTATTATTATTTATCTTTTATTAGTTTTTAATATTTTAATTTTATTGTTATTATTTAATTCATTTATTAGTAAATATTATTTCAGAAAAGGGGACATTACACTGGTTGAGAATAACATTGTCTCATCTTGTCCTCGAGCAATGCCATTAATTGAACGAATTGGTCAACCAAGTTCATCTAAAAAGTAAAACACCATATAGAGATCATGCAATGTCTTTGAAAAAATGGATGAGAACGTAGAGCAGATGAATTTGCAGTGACTTTGTTCCCCAAGTTGAGTGTAATATGCATTTATTCTTTTATTCATGCACAGGAACTACAATTGTTATTACATCATAATATGTAGTTACGTTGAACTCCGGTATTTTGGTGCGAATATCTTTCTATTCTCTGCTCATTCTCTGCATGAATATTTCCAAAGGTGAATACTGTGCCGGAATGATCCTTGAAGTTTTTCTGTAGTGCATTTTCAGTTGATTAGTCTTCATGGCTTCTGACAGGCGCAAAGCTAGTTCTTGCTCTGATTATTTTGGAATTGTAAACACAAACAGATCCATTATTGCATATATTATAAATAAATGATGTGAATATTATATTTAGTGGATTGGACATTGATTTGCAATATAGCTTATAAGAGCCTTTCATTTTCCTGTACAATTGATTAATTTCCCTACTGGAAATTATTCCCAACCACTAACCTTTAAACAAATTGTGTTTATTCTTACTAACTTCTATTTATTCATCTAGCCTATATCAACGTGATGTAATATAGAACACCAACAGATGGTAGTGTTGAAGAATAATATGATTTAAGCTCTTTGAACTTTTGGCTCATTGTTTATTAATGGTTCTATAAAATTTTCACTTATGTAATGATCAAAAACTTGTTAATGCTTTTTTCAGAGATATGATGAATAGAAACACTGAGATTTCTGCTTCTGAATTTCTCTGCATAGGTTTCTTATTATTTCAGAAGACCAGATGTTAATGATATTATAATTTTCCGAGCACCAAAGTCTCTGCAGGTTTGACACTTCCATTGAATTAATCTCTATTAAAATTTATTTTTTATGTGGCTTTGTTATTTTGCATATCCTGATTTCTGTCTATAAATTTAGCTTTTTGTGGCTTTGTTATTTCACATATCACGATTTCTGCTTTCATCCTGATCTAGCAGGAAATAGGTTCAAGTGAAGAGGAGGTTTTTATCAAAAGAATAGTTGCCAAGGCTGGAGACTTGGTGGAGGTAGGTTCTACAGTCTTAAACCAAGAAGTCTTTTTGTTTGTTATATGTTCGTACTTGTTTTGGTAGCCTTTACATATTTTCAACTTTTTTCTGGTAAATAAAGCTTAGTTACTGGTTCAAGTTTGATTTGAAATACGGGTTCGAAGAATTGGTTCATCGGTATGGCAAAATTTTGGAAAGGGTTTTGAGTTCGTTTGGATTTGCTTGTAGAAAAACATGTAAAAATTATATATATACATATTTATGAAGCCTAGAAGCATAGAGTAATTATAAAATCATATGATTTAATCATTTAAACAACAAAAACACTATAGGCATAAACTTTAGACATGTAAGTTGTAATCATAGCATCATGAATCAAGATCATATCGTCATATATTTCAATTTTCAAGTTCAACATCAAAGATGCAAAAGTTAAAATTAAATCATAATCTATGAATCATGATGTTAGAAGCCAAAATAACCTATTTACGTTCACTATTTAGGGCTGTGGAACTCAAAACAATATCAAATATGTTATAAAAAATGACTTAAAAGCCATTTGTCACCGGAAATTTGCCCACTTTTGATTCAAATTCGATCTGGGCACATCAAATTCACTTGGGTTTGAACAACCCCCTTCCAAATGGAACCTTACTCGAATTTGGGTTGAATTGGACCAATATTTTCAATATTGAACTTGTTCGAACCTAGACATGGTTCTAAGGGCAAACCAGCGAACCTGGGTAACTAAGGAAATATACAAATTGAATTACTCAAGTTCAAGGTTCCAATGCAATTTGAATTTCAAAATCGAAACTTAGTTCATGATTCAACGATAATCAATCAAGAGTCAAGACTTAAGATTCACTAATCAAATTCGGTCATTCAAAATCACAAGGGTTCTTAAAAATTCATCATCAATTAAATACATGCTAAAATTAGCATCTAGAAGGCCTTTTGGCTGTGGGTGCTTTCTAGATGGGCCTGGATGCTTCCTGGATTCTCCCAGGAAGCACATCTTTCTTGGTGGATGTGCTCCAATCCTAACGCACCCAAGCATCTGGACGCATCAGAACCAGCATCCGGCCTTTTCAGCAGAGAATCGGTATCTAAGAAATAAAGAGATTGTATTATTTCAGATGAATTAATCCCTGATAGCATGTATAACCATATCAAATGAACATATTTACCTTCTATACCATCTGCTGGACTGACAAACTTATGATGGCCAATAAATAAATAAAAGCAAAAGTTAAAACAGACATGCTTTTGTTTTCATAAAATGACAGTAAAAGCACACTAATCTTAATCCTTCTTTGGCCCTGAGGGACAAACATGTTTTTGGTATGATTTTTTTTGATAATGAAGCTCTGTCAGAATGAGTTGTTTTTTCTGATATGATGTTTCTTTATATAAAAACTTTTGTTAGAAAAGTTGTATTTGTGCTTAAGCAAACTGCTGCAATATGTTGTCTTTTCGGCAGTTATTATTCTAGCTAGAGCCGTGAATTAATCTGAATGCTATTAAACCAAAATATAAGAACCATCTTTAAGAGGTTTTGAGGTCAAAAGCATTCCACAACTTGAAGTGCATGTTGATGTTCATGGCTAATCATTTGTTTAAGAAAGGAATTATCTTGTTGCACAGACATAATGTGGAGATTATACAATGTGGAAATGATTTGTGTTCAAAAAGACAGTATCCAATTACAGAGAAAATAGCATCACATCAAGTTTTTTCTCGCCTAGGCGAGGGCCAATATTTGTTGAAGTTTTTTGTGGTGCCAATCATGGGTATGTCTAGGCACCAGGAAGAGCATATTTGTTGGTAGCAATGGAAGCTACCTTATGGCTCAACAAGAGTTTGAGCACTTGTGACATGGAGGTTAGAGAATAACAATAGATTTAGAGCATTTGACTAATTGTAGGCAGTGCTGATTGCTTGGTAAGGTTCCAACCACTGCGTATGGTAAACAACCAAATCTTTCAAAAAGGCTGGCAGAATCTGTTTTTGTAAAGATTGGAATGACAGTCTCAGTCAAATAAAGAGGACTAGAAAACAAAGATGTTTTGAAGTTGAAGGTTTCATACTGCCAAGTGAAATTAGGGCCCGTTTGGTTGCTAGAATACAATTAGAATAGGAATAGAAAATTAGAATTCATTTTTGATTCTCTGTTTGGTGCACCAAATCGGAATTGGGAATAGGAATATGTATTCCCATTTTGCCCCAAAATGAGCATTTGTCCATTCTCCAAAATACTTGTAATTAGAATTGCTATTCCCATTTCCATTTTGAATTCTTCTTATTTGAAAATGTTTTCAGATCCACTTCATTATAACTTCCTGTTGGAGCTCCCCAAAATGAAAAATCATGGCCATTTTCAGACTGAAGATACTGTATATATATATATATATATATATATATATATATATATATATATATATATATATATATATATATATATATATATATATTCATTCCTCAGATTCTACTCATGGAAGACCAGCGCATAGTGGCCAACAAATTGCTCAGCAGCATGATTTGATTGCTCGATGTGGGAATTTGGATTTAGCCGCTTTACTGTTTTTTGCGTCAGATTCTTTTTGCAAACGCCATGAATTTGTTAAAAATAAGCATGTGGAAGATGAAACCCTCTATAAATTATGTTTTTTCTTTTTGATTTATAAAATTTGATAGGGTTTGAACCTTCAATCTTCAATTCAAGTTTATGCAACCAAACAAGAGATAAATGGAATTAGATTGTAATTTCCTATTCTCATTCCCCATTTCCATTCCCATTCAAATTTTCTCTTCTAATTCTCCATTCCTATGCCTGCAACCAAACGGGCCCTTAGTGTTGAAGATGGTGTGGTAGGGAAAACTGAAGTCAGCTAAGTCAAAAAGCTCAACCTTCAATGCATGGAGCATTTGGATGTTTAAAGTTGTTAAGTCTCAAAAAAAAGAATTCTGCCATTGTAGCCCTTTCACTGCTGAGTTGAGGGAAAGTTCAATGGGGATTGTAAACCTGGAACTTCATATCAGAAAAACTGTCAAGGAGGGAAAGTTTATATTGGGGATTGTCAAGACCAAATACAAAACTAAAAATTGTCAAAGCACCATGGGGTCTTGATACTAAAGTATTCGGGGTTACCAATAACTTTTGAAGTGGGTATATGGTTCATGGTATTATAGGTCGTTCAACAAATTTATCCATTTTCTATTATAAAGTGTTTATGTGATTTGGTGATTCTCCATGGCTGCCAAGGAAATTTTCAAGACGAAAATTCCAAATCCCTTGTTGACTGAGAAATGGAAATATTCTTTTTCTGAGCATTGAGGAATGTGGATGCTATAGCTAACAATACTTGACATTTGACATGAGTCAGTGTTCTCAAATGAATAGAGAAGTATTTCCATAGTTTGTTGTAGAAAACTAAGCACTTTATTTTCCTCATGTAGATATCTCATAGATTGAAAATCTCCCTCCAGGTAATAGGAATGTATTTTTAACAACTAGGTTTTCCTTGCTAGTTAATTCAAGAAACAAATTGCTTTGATTTTGTAGAACCAAAACTTGCGTCCAGTTCAACAATCGGTTGAATGGGTTGAACAAAGCCAATATTTTATCACATTCTATGGAATGTCAAAAATTCTTGATCATCTGTTTGAACCAAAGTTGCCAGACTCAAACAGAGCTTAGACTCGCAAAGCTGGCTGGACTCGTGACTTAGCTATGACTTGACAAAATGAAATAGTAATACCCTTGAAATTTAGAGTTTTTTAACGATTCAAAACTTGTTTCATGCATCCATTATTGAAAAAAGCTTGAAGACACTATAACATCATCAAATAGAAGATAATTTTATCACTTACATAAACATACATTCATCACATAGGTACAAATGTTAATTGTAGTTGAAGGAAACAGAAAACATAAATGTTGTCAAATGCATATAAAATCCATAGCATCAAATGTTCCCAATCATATAACTGTAAATAAAAACAAGTCTATGGATCAAGCTATATCTCAGGTTCATGCTCTGTCTCAGGCTTAGGCTCAGGTTCAGGCACAGGCTTAGAGTAGTCAATTTGCCTCCTACAAAGGCGTCTAAGGTACGTCCTCAATGACTGAGTAGCCATAGTCTACGCTCGTAAGATGCCACAACAATCACATCAATCGTGCTTGTGCCGGATCATGCTCTATCCTCCTCCTCTGCCATAGCCACAACCTTAGCCTCTATGTCTACCTGGTGAACCCACTCATGGTCCTCCTTAGTGAAGACAAGATTAGTAGTCTCAGTGAGTTGCTTAGACTGCAGATCAATCTCTACTTGAGTGATCGGAGAGGAGTTAGTGTCCAAAATATGTCTAGTCCTAAGATGGAGGTTGTAAAAAACAAAGACAAGATCATTCAACCTCTCTATAGACAATCTATTATGCCTTTTCGACTGGATGTGCTCGAACATGGACTGATTGTGCACACATCCAAAAGCGCAACATGGCTGACTCAAAATATAGATGACAATTTTTCTATCTTCCTTAAGAGTTTCCGAGAAGTGGACGACAGGGGATAGTGGGATGGGTTTTCGAGACGACAAACTTTTTTGCTAATTTTGGGGACGGGGAGGCACAACAAATGAGAACGACTATATAACACTAGGGAAAATTAAAATATATATAGATTGTAACAAACGGATTTTCTTAACCAATTTAAAACACCTAATTAACAATAGCTGATTCCGTTTCCTATGACAATGACTTCAATTAACTAAATTTAACTAGAAGCAAGTTAGTGTTTTCTATTCTAATTGCAATCTATATTCAATTGATATAACGAAATAAATAAATGTATACATTGCTAGCATTTAAACCATTTCTAACGGATGACATGTTCAATTGAAAGTAAAGTAGCAACTATCTTCTATATCAACTAATATATTCATTCAATTTATGCTTTTAGAAATTAACACTATCTATTTATTCTTCAATGGATCTAAAGGTAAAAGTGCAAAAGAAACATACAAAAATAATGGAGGAATCATTTTTGTCATGTTGTTCAAGCCTCAACATTGGTGAGAGGAGAAGCATTGACATAGGCTTAACCTCCCAACTTTGGACCATATTTATCCCCACACATCCTAACTTAATAGAATGACCCTCCCTATTTCGAGATCAGACTTGGGATGTTCTTAAGTCTAGCCATCCGAGCTACCCGGTGGTTTGAGTGCCCCATCAGTTATTCTTAAATAACTGAAGCTTATGGACAAACAAAAAAGATCTCATGATTGGCACATATGCCTATAACCACCTTGGCCAAGGATTTCAATTTGGGTTCATAAACCCGATCTCCACCACTCGACTTGCAACAAATTTCATTATCAGGACATGCATGAGCTATTATGTGTTTTTTCATTTCATGGTTATTTGTATTTGATTCCATTCTTGGTTCTTGCAGGTTATCTCCACCTCTTCACCATTCATGGCTTCTTTGCCAGTGAATCCAAGGTGCTTGAAAGTTTAAACCATTCTAAGTTATTTACACCTCTTCACCCGTCATGGCTTCTTTGCCGGTGAATTCCTCGGTTGTGATCATTATGATATCATTTACATTTCTGAAGCTTGTTGGAAAAAAGAATGATAGTCATATGCATAGATATTGATTTATACAACTCAGTTGAATTCTCTATCCTCCAAATCCAGAATTCAAGTATTCTCATGGTTATTCAAATTTAAATCAAAGAACAAGATATCAAACTATTTATAAACCTGACTATGATTGGGAGTTATGTATCCGACTACAATTTCTATTCATTTCTCTGCTCAAAAATATTCGACAGCAACAAGGTACTTAATGGTAAACGAACTCTACAAAGGCATTTATAATATTCAGATTGAAAGAATATGGAAGCCGATTAAAACAAGGAATCACGTGACTTGATTTCAAGCTCGGGTCCCTTCTTCCGCCGGCCGGTATTTTTGATCTTCGCTGTATGTTGCCTTGTTCCGAATTTCTATCACTGTTGGTCTTAGAGGAAATTAGAGGAATGAATCGGATTATAGAGCTAGGAAGGGTTTATTTTGAGAACATTGCTCATAGGGCTCGGTAACAAAATGTAGCAGATCTGGGAGTAGAGTAGAGAAAACGCAAAAAATAAGGGTGTCTCAAATCGATTCATGATGTACTTTTTAATGGTCAGCCGTGACCTTTTGGCTGCCATTGGTTATCAAGAAGGCTATTCGGATACTTCATAAATTTGGATTTAAAAAGGAGAAAACAAAAAGGGAAAAAGAATAAAAAAAGTTCAATAGTTTAAATTTTATTTTATTACTATTAAGCTCTTATACATGTTCACGTATGTATATCGATGAGGTGACATCAATAGATTATATAATTATAATTTATTGTTGTCACTTCAGTTTTAAGGGTTTATAATAATGATTAAATAAGAAAAATTCAATAATAAATTTTCAAAGGTATGAATTATATTTAGTATAGATTATTTTAAGTTTTTTATTATATTGTTTTCCTAATAGCTCATGCAGTCCCTTAATGTAATCTATGGTCAAGTCTTCGTATCCTTTCCAAGGCAGTTTTAGGTCATACCTGTCGATCGTGATGATTGGACCAATCGACCATCCCCTTTTGATGATCCCGTTTAGCAATGCTTCCCCTCTCTTAAGTCTTCTTCCTGCAATCACACAAGCAAAATATTCTCACCAAGACATTAATTCAAAAAAGTATGTGTGTGTGTGTGTGTCTATATATATATATATATATATATATATATATATATATATATTGATTGATTGATTGATTGTTAATTCCAATCAAACAATTGTCAATCATCTAATGACAGTTATAGGTTGCTTGATTATTTTCATCAATGTCTAAATAACTAACTCATTTCACATGATCATGAAAGAAATAATTTGTTATGAGTTGGTACAACGTATATAATTAACAAACTCGTTTCACATGATTAGGAGAAGAAATATTCTGTTAATAATTGATACAACGTATATAATTAACTAACTTGTTTCACATGATCAGGAAAATAAATAATTCATTAAACCAATGGTTATGATCAAATTTAAAATCAGGGCAAAATATGGGATGTAGCATAGATTTTTTTTAAAATATGAAACATGGATAAAGCATGTACTTATACATAATAGAATCTTAAAATACAAGAATCAACATAACTCATATGCTAAATTTGTGTTACTTTGAGAGTCAAAGTCTAATTCATTTTAGATGTCAATGTCGAAATCCCCTAGGTGTTCCCAAGTCTCCAAGATGTTTTCTACTACAGAGATGACTATATATCGGGGACGCGTCCTTGAGTAACACTGTAATTTTTTGAAGGTTTGGGGTTGAGGGCCCAAACATTTGCAACCATCTATTTGAAATAACGAAAAGAAAAAAAATCAGTCTCATTTCCAACTTTAAGACTAGATTATAAAACTGAAATTTAAAATGTATAAGCTATACACTTAAGAATCTTAACATATGTTTCTATCTAGCTGCAATTGTGTTTGAGCCTCTAGGCACATGCTGCTTGCAAAGATCTCCCCTTGTTTATTATTATATATATTTAGTAGCTGTGTTGTACTTGAGGTTGTTACAAAACTTTTTTACCATTGTATACAAGTCACTAAGAACTCCCTCTTCTGCCTCGAAGTCCTTATGGAAACAAAATGCCGAATCGAGGTAATAAGGTGCCATATGGATGAGCTTATAAAGCTGGTTTTGCTATCTCCTATCTATAGTTTCCTAAAAGGTTCATACTTATCCACAACTGCTGCATATATGAATCTAATGGCCTCCTTGGCACTTTCCATGCCATTGTATATATAGTTCATAGAGGGCTTCTCCCCATCAACAACTTGTTGGAGAACTACGAGGGGCTTAGTGATCTACACATAATGTTAAACAAAAGTAGTTAAGTCACAAATTAATTAAAAAAAACCAAAATTGTAAAGTTGCAAACGAAACAAAAATATGCATATAAACTAAAAGTAAATTACAAAATAGTAATTACTAAATGTTAAACTGTAATAGATTTATCTGCATGATTTCTCCACAAGGGGTCCAAAAACTTGGTTTTTCAAAATGCAATTTACCACATCTATCCTTGTAGTGGTCATAGCAAAGGTTGAGGAAGTCCATTTCTCACCAACAATCATGTGCCTCAAAGCTGCCCTTGATTTTATCAAGGAATTCTATGTGAGGAAATTTGAGGCAAACCTTATGATACCAGGTCGAGCCAACTCCCTTTGTCCCATGTATGGCCTCATAATGCTAAGGGCCAATGCATGATTGCAAATATTTTTGGTCCTTTGAAGCTTACCAATATCCTGCAACATGAGGTCAAGGCAATGTGCTGCACATGGAGACCAAAAAGTTTTCAGCTGCCTCTTTATCTTAAGTTTATGTGCAACAATTTTAAATTAATTAGAAAGTTAGATGTGTTAAGAAATGTCAAAATAAATTCATCGATGTCTCTCCATCAAAACTTGAAAAACTTAAAGTTTACCTACAACAATATAGCTTGTTGCATTATCTATCACTAATTGCGCCACATTTTCTTCCCCCACCTCTTGTATGACTTTCTTAATAGCCTCACATAAGTATGTGATATTTTGCACATGTGAGGAAACATCAATAGACATCAAGAATATGGTGGATCCTGAAAATAGAGCAAAATATTTTTTAGTTATCATGGATCAATGAGCAAATCAAAATTTGGATTTTTCAGTGCATTTAGGGAAGTAGAATGATCAATCACCTCCATAGGAAACAAGAGAATTTAGGAGTGTTCTATTTCTTCTATCTGTCCAATCATTTGTCATATGACGGTGCAACCCTTTTGGTTCCAAGATTGTCAGTGGTCCTCTAGCTCAACTTTCATAGCCTCAATCATTTCTTACAGGAGGGACCCACGCAACTCAGCATTGGTAGGGGCTTTAAACCCCACACCACAAATGGTTATGACATGTACCATGACTTGCCAATAAGTAGACCTATCACAAATTTATATGATTAGATAGAGCAAAGTAAACTATAAATTTTAAAACTTACTTTTAAACTTAAAGCAATCAAATAAATAAGAATTACTTGGCTGCAACAGATGGAATGTTGCAAAAGTAATAAAATTTGCGATGTTTTTTCCATAGCATCATGAACCTCCTTGTTCCATTCATGCCCTTAAGTGAGGGTTGTGTGCCAGGAGTATTGTGTGGCACAAAAAAATTGTCCAATTTGGATCTTCAAACTCTAGGGCCAAAGGTAATAGTGCCACTAGGAGGAGCAAAAGTAGCACTAGCACTAACACTAGTAGAAGCACTAGGACAAAAGGGAGGCATGGCAAAACCCTCTCCAACGCAGTCTGCATATGTGGATGTGGATGCAAAATGGGAGCCTATGTCACTAAATTCTTCCAATTGCCTCTTCGTAGTTAACTCTTCTTGCTCATGTGTTTCTAACTAGACATAACATAAATGTTTTGCCTCAACAATTTATTTTTTATATATCTCAATATCATGGCCAGGTATGGTGGCAATATGGTTAATCTATTGATGCCACCAAAATTGATTTCTTTACAAAAAAAAACATTTTGTTTGATTTTTTTGTCTACTAGAAAACTCTTTAGTATATTTCTAAGTTGGATCCTTTGGAGGTATTGTGAGAAATTGATGTTTCTAAGATGTGAAGGCTGTTGCAATAAGATAGTCTTATAAAGTTATAATGTAGTAGAAAAAATCAGTAAATCCTATGTTTTTATAAGAAAAAGTACTAAATACATGTTTACAATTATTTTCTAAAAAATTGTAGGGTTTGCACTTTGCTATTATTCTACTTATTTTAATAGAAAACATTCAAGATTTTGGAAGTTAAACTAATTTTTTTCAACAGACAAACGAAAAATCCAATAACATACCAATAGAAACTAACAAAATCAACAAAATTTAACACTTACCTCTTTCAAATGATTTGAGAACTCTTGCCATGGACTCCTTGATGCTCTCAATTTAAACCTATGACTTCCTAGTGTGATTTGTGGACCCCTTGATGCTCTTCTTCCATGGTGGTTGCAAACCTTTGGCCTCTGGTTTTCCTTCCCTTCACTCACTTTTCCTCTCTTCTCACAACTAGCAAATTGAAGACCTTTTTGGGTAAAATAGAAAAGGAATGCAATTATTTTTATGTTTTTTTGGCCAAAAGAATATTGGGTGCCATGCGCGAGTCGCATGATGCGAACTGGGCAAGTCATGGCATGACTCGTTGAGATCTGCTGTCGAGTCCACCCTTCCTTAGCTCGTTGATTCGCTTGACTTGTGGCAAGTCTTGGAACTCTGGTTTAAATTGAACCATTGTCAAATTGAGTTTTTGAAAGTAATAATTTCATGGGCTAGTAGCAAAGTTTTAATAGTAGAAGCATACATGCTCTAGATTGCTAGGTTTTGGCTCTATACCAAGTTTGTTTGAGGCTTGAGCAAATTCTCATTGTTTTACTAGACTTCAACACATGTGAAATGAGGGAAAAAACCAGCTGCTAAGGATGTCAGAATCTTTCAAATAATTTGATAATTCATTGCAAGTTGTAACAGGCAGGATATTTCCTGATTATTAGGTGCAATGATTATGAACTTGATCATGGTTTCCACAATTCAAAGGAAGAAGCAGGATGAGGTCCTTCTTGATTTCTTATTTTTTTTCTTTGGATGCTAAGTTGCTGAATTGGGAACATGAATGGATGCGGGTATGTGGATATAAAAAGCTGGTACGACATAATTTTTGAGGTGTTGGGTATGTTTTCGGTACATTCATGCACACACAGATACCCATATTCATACATATATATTATATATACACACACACATACATGTATACATATGTAGCTAAAAAGTAGAATTAAGTTTAGAATGTCATATACTAGTACATATGCTAAACAAAACCATTGCTAATTTCAAATTTGGAAACATATCATTCTAATTTAAATTCAGTTTTCAGTATTGAAAAGAGCAAAGTAGAATCTCATGATAGATAAGTTCAGAGTTTGCTAATCAATAGTGTAGATCTTAAAAATATCTAAAAAATAAAATTAGAACTACTCAATATTTCGACATTTAGAAGCACAAATCCCGGATCTGTACCCATAGGAGGTTCCTTTCAAAATCCAATTCTGGTACGATAAGTTTGGACATTTACACCTCTGCTCTGTTGTGTATCCCTCCATTGATATGGTACAAGGCAGAATAATATAATTACGCCAAAGGCATTTACTATTTGAAGGAGAACTTGATTTGGTCGATCTATGGTTCAAAGTTAAAGGAAAACCATGGACGACCATTACAAGCATCTGATCTGTTCATTGCACTGTAACTATCCAACCCTCTTTGTCTTTTTCTAGTGTCACCTCCATCAGGTTTTGTTCCCTTTTCATCCTCTCATTTGGAATATGAGAGGTTTTCATCACAATATAGTATTGAAGTAGGAGCTGTTCCAATGAAGAATGTTTCATAAGTGGTGAAGAGGCGAAAGAGATGCTAGATTTTATGGTAGAAATTTGCACGTTTTTTAAGCTTCACAATTGTTTTAATGGTGATTGTTTTGCTACTAGGAAGCTTGCCCAAGTATAGTTTTGTAGCCACCTTGGTCGAGAAGCTATCTAGGTTTGAATCCTATCATCGCCTGATGGACCTTGCACTTCGTAAGTATGTACCAACCAAAGTTGGAAGAGGGATTTTTGAATCTATGGTTGTTTCAGTCGTGGATTCATTGTCTGAGAGTTAGATCTTCTTGACCTCTGTGATGAAGAGTAAGATTGGGAGTAGGACTGTGATTGCACCTCCGCTGATGTGACTCCTATGCTTTGAACTCGTGACATGTTTTATCCCTTGTCGCTAGGGTTTCTATTCATGGCGAAAATCATTGACGACAATGGCGGGGGATGGGATGGGATGAGATTTGAGGTGCTTAGGGTTCTGACATCCTGTTGGACTTGCATGATGCAGAGCACAAATGAATAATAAATGGTTTCTTTAGGGTTTGGCCCCCATAACCCTATTGTTACGACCATGCCGCATGGGACAAGCTCTTTGGTCATGTTCAGGAATTTCATTGCCAAATTTATGACCTTGATTTGGCATTTATTGTAGGTGTTGGAGGTTTTGAGATTGGGGTCATTGTAGGTTGTGGAAGTGTTGCTGAGGCCGATTGTGCTCCAAAATCTAGATAGTTTGGTGTACCCACATGGCCCTCTGTTGGCTGTGAAGGTCAGATGGTCAACTTGGTAGGATGAAGGTCAGATGGTCAATTTGGTAGGAAGAGGAGTTGGTAAAGAATTTGGAGCTCACTAGTCCTTTACGATGAATGTAGTGCACAAATTTGTTATTGTAGTGACTTGAACCTGTGTCTTACAAGAGAATGTGGCCTTTTTTATTGGCATGGCGGGAGATTGCAAAGATGAAGGAAGTAAAGGTATGCCAACAATAGGTTCCTTGGGCAGTTAGCTGAACAATGTTGTTTTGGTAATTGGGAGGCAGGATCATTCTGGATGCCATTGTGAAATCTTATGGGCATGCAATGCTTTTGGTCTTGGGAATTCTCCATACTCCTAGAAATAATAGCCAAATCACACCATCAATTTCATTTTTTTGGGCATCCTAGGCACCTATAATTTTTTGGTCTTCTCACTGTTTTATCAAGAATTTCCCTAAAGAATGAATGTTTTTCTAAGTTAAACAATCCTAGCTCACCTTGTATTGGAGGGTGAATTCAAGCTCTGTTTGTTTTCAAGATGTTGAAACTAAAGCTCAGGCTTCGAGCATTAATGGAAAATTTCAATTTTTATGTATTTCGGAATTCCCAAAAGAATGAATGGCTTTCTCAGGATTATATAAGAAGCCCAACTAAGCTTGTGCTCGACACTATAAAATTCACACTCTGTTTAGTTTATAGATGGAAAGTAAAGCTCAATGCTTTTTGACCATCCATGGAAAACTATGCCAAGATGAAAAATATTGTAGGGTTTGATTTTATTGGTAAGCACAAGATTGTGTGCTTTGCTTGCAATGTGTGGGGGACAAAGATGTGGTAGTGAGCATATGAGATGAGGGTTAAAAGATGGAGTGTTTTTAGTGAAAAGACCAAATTGTCCATGGTATTTTTTTACTAACAAGTTTTAAGGATTTGGGTTCTTCTAAATAGGTGAAATCATTTGTTGAGTTTTTATTATTCTCTATGTTAATTAGATAGTATTAGGGGAAAACACCTACTAGTTGTTTAGGCTAACTTTGTGCACGCATAACTCCTAAACAATAATTCGGGTTTTGCCAATTTTTTTGGTCTACCTTTGTAGGTAAGTGAATTGCACTAGGCTAATGTTTCAGCTTTTGGGTATTCATGGATTGTAGGGATCATGGAGCGCAAAGTGGTTCAAATTGTTACAAATCTTGCTTGTTATTAATAGAGACCGAGAGGTCATTATATACAAATGAATGGAATGAACGATTGTAAAGAATAGAAACATTCTATTCTAGCTGAAAGAAAGCTAATAAAGCTACAGCTAACTAAAGCTAACTAGATATTAGAAACATTCTAATATTTACAATAGTTTACAAATAGATTACCATTAACTAATAATAGACTATAATCTATTATCGTAATTATATGTTTATGCACCAATAGTTGCTCACTCAAAAATGTCAGCACTTGTGGCTAGTGTCCTAGTAGTTTTAATGAAATGTCCCAATAGTGGTGAACAAATGGGCCAATCACCAACCAAAAAAGCTAAAAAATGATCGACTATTAGTACATGTGTGATTGGCTATTAGTACATGTGTTTTCATTTTGCTATCAATGAAAAAAACAATAATGGTTATCGTGCCTGCTGTTGGTAATGAGGTCTTTTTCCCTAGTGTGGTTTTACAAGGGAGGTTTGAGGATTTATTTTTATGGAGCAGGTGGATTTATTTATTTGCTCATGTGAAATCGGTAGTGATCATATGAAATCATGGTTAAAAGGTGGAGTGAATTCCTTTAAAAAGACAAAGTCCTTTATGGTATTTGTTAATTGACAAGTTTAAGGATTTGGGTTTTTCTAAATCATTTGTTGAGGATTTATTAGTTCTCTATCTTAATTAGATAGTATTAGGGTGCAGTTTTATGAGGGAGGTTTGAGGATTTATTTTTTATGGAATCTGTAGATTTATTTCTTTGTTCATGTCAATTGAACATGTAGAATAATTTTTTTTAATGAGATCACGAGCTTTCATTAATTGTGGAGCACAAACTTTTAGACATCAATTCCACCACAAAATTAATGGGATCACTCGCTTCAAAATAAACCTAGAAGTTTCAATAGCACCCATGGAACCTTTTTTTTTGAAGCTCCCTCCATCGTAACACACCTTATTCAACTTAACTATGGCTTTTCACACTTTTTTCTGCTCCAACTCCTACACCAATCACACTGGCCTTTAGGACAAACAGATTTATTTTCTAGATTTACTGCTCAGACTACAGAGAAGCTTACACACAGTATTAATTAAAAAAATAAATAATTCTGCGATTACCTACGGAGGAGTTGAGAAAGAGCGAGAGAAAGAGGAGTAAAACGGGAATTGCAGGTTTGAAACCTGCTCCTCTCAAGGTTTGCAAGGAACATAACTGTATAAAGATTCAACCTTTATTATATATCTCTGATCTCTAGAAATATACACACGCATGCCAAAGATTGCAAAGCAGTTGTGCAACGACTCATAAGAATGTTCTTGATCTTCATATAATTAATATCTGAGCACAGGATAATTCATCAACAAAATTCACGAGATCCAATTTACCAATTTTTGTGCTTGACCAATTGTGCTGCAAAAACATTCTTAGATGAAAAATAAAACGAGAGAGAGAATAGATTTATATGTAGCTGGAACAATTGATTAATATGGAAGGCTACTCCTTTGGATTTCTGAAATGATAAGCATACAATCTTTTGGAATTATTACAAAGAAATATCAAGCAACAGTGTGGCGCAATTGAAGACTTTGTCCATTGTGTCTCACCAAGTCATTTCCATAGTCTAGCTGTTCCACATGAATTTGTGTCTTACACGGTGGATAGTGATTCCATTTCTCAAGTAATTTCTTCACCGTGGAATTCCATGGCAGATGATTTGAAGTTGGACATACTCTGGGATCTAGAGCTTCAGTTATTCTCTTCACTCTCTTTCCAATTATTTGATTTGATCTTCACTTAATAGAATTACAACCCTGCAACTACCTTTTTGGTGTGGACTACCCTAATGTTCAGAATGCTTATCTCTAGCACTTCTGTGTTACTGCAAAAAGAGGGGTAAAAATTTATTAAGCCAGAAAGGAATACAACAAGGAGAGCTCAACAAGGAGCTCGATCCTGAGCAACAAGATCATCAAATTCTTGCACCATCTCAAAGGATAGTTGCCTCCTATCCCTAATATTCCAACCCGGATCATGACTAGAAGCCCATTTGGCTAAACAATCAGTAGTTCTATTCCATTCACGAGGAATATACGTGAACCTAATGAACTGAAAAGAGGAAGAGAAGAAAAGAATCTGCTTAACAATAGTGGCCAGTTGCCAACTAACATCCTCAAGCTCTTGCGAAGAAAGCATGTTCACCACCACCTGGGAATCAGACTCACAGATAATCTTACTCCATCCCCGCAAGCAACACTGTTCCACAGCATATAAAATAGCCTCAGCTTCCATGAGATCGTTAGTATAATCACCCTTATGAACTGAGAAGAAAAATTTAACATCCCCAAAACTACAACGAGCCACTCCGCCAATACCAGCCGGACCAGGATTCCACGTGAAGAACCATCAATGTTAATTTTCAGAACTCCACAGGGAGGAGGAGTCCAGTGCCCATCCCGGTTAACCCGACCCTTCCTCTGATGGTGAAGCTGCCTGGACATAGAAGGAAACCTATGAGCTGCAGCCCCATCTTGCAGATGAAAATTGAGGCGATTACAGATAGCAAGATCAACCGGATCCATACCCCCATCAAGCTCACACTTCACAAGAATAGTTTCCTGAAGAGAATGTGATAATTTCCACCAAAGATGCAAAACACCAAGCCGAACATCTTGGAATATGCGACGATTCCTCTCCAACCAGATATGCACAAATTCTATATTCAAGAATCAAAATGTTTATGCAAAGTTTTTTAAAGATAGAGTAAATAAATGGTGACACAATAGTGTCCTGCCTTCACTGATCTCTTTAAAAGTTCCAGATTTCTCAATCCAACTGTGGTGTTTTTTTTCCTTTTCTTTAAAGACTTTTTCATGTCCTGTATCAATAGCTTCAAACTACTAAGATTACTTCACTAATCATTTGAATATTTTAAGTGCAATAATCTCATCATAATAATTAATCCTATCCATGATAGAATATTTTAACTTTGTTGGATTTTGACTGTAAAAAAATTATTATTCAAATTAGTTGTTTTACATTTTTAAGTTTAATATCCTATTTTACCATGAGGAGAAGATAACCTTTCTGCATGACTAACTCAACAAAATTTATATATGACTGTTTAAATGATGGACAAGAAATAATTTTATAAATATTTTTTTAGAATGATAGATAAGGAATAATTGTGAAGTTAAGTATATTTTAATCTTTTTGTTATAGAATAACAGGGAATCTAAATGTATTTATTGTTTAGATAAAAAATATAGATATTACTATAATTTTATTTAATATTGTTGGTAATTTATGTTTTTTTAATTTGGATAAATAATCAATTTATTTTACTTTATCATTATAGAGTCAGTCTCAAAAACTATTACCTCAGAGGAGCTCAATAATACTAATTAAATGTTTATAGAATTGATTTAATTTTTAATTATTCATCTCTATATCTTTCTCTTTTCTTCTCTTTCCAATTCCCATCTTTAGAATTGCGTCAATTTTCTCCCCTCTATTTCTATCACTATATCTATCTATCTATCTCTTCTTCTATCTATCCCTATCTCTCCTTCCTTTATCTCTATATTTCTACCCCTTCCCTTCCCTCCATCTCTATTTCTATCTCCCTTATTCACATTCCCTTTGTTTCTCCTCATCTTTTCCTATATTTCCCTCCATTTTTATCCCACTCTCCCTTGCAAACATAACATGATCCTATTGATAGTGAAGTTTGATTGTCTTCCCCATTCAAAGGTTGTGTTTCACTTGCATAATTCATTTGACGATATCACTTCTCCACTGAGATTTTGTTGCATAAAAAATATTTACTAAATGAACTACTAGAACAGATCACATGTATTCTATAAATGACCAATTTTTTCCGAAATTGACTTCCCAGTGTTTCCACACATCTTCGGCATACCTATCGCACACCAAGGTGCTATTGCTAGTTCATTACTACTGCTTATTATTGCCTATCTGCTTCCTGTGATATGTTGAAGTCAGTAGATTATCTAGTTGAGTACGTGAAGGATTCTTGGCAACATTGAGTTGGAGAGCATATTTAAATATCTTGACTTTTTATTAGTTTTAATTATCTAAATTCATGTTGTGCAAGGTGACACAATTGCAGTATTTAGTTGCCACCTCCGAGATTTCGTGGAAGACATAATTGTTTGGCCTGTCTGTAGTTGATACTTTTTTTCCTGCTGTTTTTGTTTCTTTAAGCAATGATCATGCAACCAAGCTTTTTAGAGGCAGCTAAATGGTGATGTAACAACTGTGAGTATAAACTGAACAAACCAATCCTTGTTTATTTGGGAAGAGACGTTTCAAGACCCATGTTGAGACAAATTTGTACATGGTTAAATATATTACATTGCAAAATATTTGGAGATCGAAACAACCCTACTAGCAGTATGTATATGTCAAGGGATACTGTGTACCAAATTCCAAAGGTAGTACTAACTAAAGGAGTGTTCTCTATAAGATCAAAACACATCTGACAGTTCATAAAAAATACTCAGCCTGCTATAAAATGATAGCATATTCTGGAAAATTGTCTATCGACTCTGTATACAATAAAAAGAGTAATATGTAAGCAAGATCCCAACTTACTTCATTAGGTTGTATCTAATTCCTGATTTGATGCTATACATTCATTACGCCTTCACGACAGTGGATGTAGCCCTAAAATCTTGTAACTAAATTTTCTTCTCTTAAAATGCAATATGCGACATTTTACAAGAGGAAAGACTTGTAAACTGAAAGGTAATGGTTCAATTTCTTTCTTTTGAATGTCAATATGCTGGTGTTATCTCTCTAAGCTTTATTTATAGGCTACACTTTCAGTTTGGGTTCGGTGGCTTGCTAATTCCCCCTCACCACTATGTTTCAGCTGGGTTCAGCCATACAATAGCTACAGAACACATCTATAATTGATAATTCAATGTTCATTAACAATATTTAAAGATCAATTTAAATTTAAAATGGTTTATTGTAGTGTATTTGCATATGAAATCAATAGAATCAATCATATTGCTCTTCTTTGAGAGCATCAATAATATCAAATTGTTTATTGAGAGGACAATCAAAATGCTGATTTTCTCCTACTAGTAAACAAAATGTGTGAAAAATATATTTTAACCAACCTTTCACCCATAGGAATTTTTTACCAAGGTTGCATGGGGACAGGGGTACACAGGATACTGGTACCAGTATGGGTACCGCTATTTCAAAATAGGGGACGGGGGTACTTGGGCAGTCAAACTTAAAAAAATAAATAAATTAATATTTATAGAAAATCTGAAAACTTGAGTCATGACAATGATTTTTCAAAACAAGAATTGTGCTAAAGTTTGCAGATGTAATGTATTGTTTTCAGTTTCAGATTTGCAATATGTTTGTAAACAGTAGTAATAATATGTGATAAATGTATAGATGCTTAACAGAGAAGGCAGACTTTAAACATGAACAAGATCATAAATCATATAACAATGACATCTTGCAAACAATAAACTTCTGACTTGAACAGTGATATAGTTTACTGTTAATTAGTATTGTATCAAAGTTTCAAACTGATTATGTATTGATTTAAGCTTGATAAACAACAAGCTGATGTGCAAACAATAGACCGAGAGAAAAATCAGAAATCTTAATCAAGGTCCTTAGCAGTGATGCTCTCCACTGAGTACCCAGTACATGGGGTACGTGTACCCGGTACTTGGGTACGTGGGTATGCGTCCCAGGGGTGTGGGTACGTGTACCCATGCAACCTAGTTTTTTACGCATGTTTTTCATGTGTATATAAAAACTTGCAAGTTAAACGCGTAAAAACTCATGGAGCAAAAAAAATTAGAGTACTCTTAGAAGTTGCAAACTATAATCAAATGTATAGCAAAAACAAGGATTCTTGGAACTTTTATGCAGCATGTTTAGAACCTGAGTTTTCTTGTTTGCATGTTTTTAAATTTGGTAAACATAGCTGTAATAATTAATGAATTTTCTTGTTAGACGTATACATGGTGTAATGTAGCCAATCTAAACCAGCAATTAGTAATAAATATCATTAAAATATAAGTAAATAAATAAGTAGATAAGTAAATATTTAAGTCTAATTATGAATAGAATATAAATAATTAATAATAACAATATAATAGCCATCAATATAATCAGCAATTCTAATAAATATGTCATGCAGCATGGTTTATGGATTACCACTTACCCATACAGGATATGCAACTCTTAACTGATCAACTATTTTGCAATGCAGTTGTGAATGATGATAAACAATATAAGGAACCATGACCTTTTTGTTTATTCCTGAATATGGTCTACAACTTTGCCTCAGAGTTCTCAATTTGTATTTTTGAATTCTCTCCATGCATACACAGATTAAAAACTTGCCAAGTGCTCTCCTAACTCATGAGTACCTGCAATTTATTGTTTCTTCCAAGTTAATCCATTAACCAACCTAGCCAACTTTTGCTAAGTTTTCTCCAAGTTTTGGTATGTCTTGGTGAGTTCCTACAAGTAATGAATAAATGTATATTTTTAATTTGCCGAGTCGTGGAGTCCAAGTCAGAACTGGATCCGCTCCATTTTTCGGAGTCACAAGTTTTCAAATGATCTATACACATGTACACTCACTCACATATTAATAGTTTTCATATACCTGGATGTGTATGGTCGCACATGGATAAATGATGTGCTTTTGCTATTTTCTTAATCGGGAAATGATTATATCCAGCCTTGATCAGTCAACTTGCAAGGAAGCTTTTAAGGATATTTATCCTGGTATATGATCAGTGTGTAGAGTCTATTAAGTATTATGTTTCATCTCATCTTGGTGATGAGATGTCATTTAATTTTCAAATTGCACACTTAGGGTAAATTTCAGATGCATGATCATGACAAGAAGCGTAGAAGTTCTGTTTCTAAATGAGAAGTGTGACAACTTTTTTCTTTGTCAACAATTTCCAAAAATGCTATATTCATTTTTTCATAAACTTTAATAACTGATTTTTAATTTGAACAGGTCCACCATGGGAAGCTTTTTGTAAATGGAATTGTTCAATCTGAAGACTTTGTAGCAGAGCCATCTGCATATGATATGAGTGCCACTGTGCGTCTCTTATCATCTTGCATTTGAATTTTTATATATGGTTCATTTTCATATTCTTTATGTCAAGTTTTTGCCATCTAATTCTTTTCAACTCCAAAGTAGTGCTCTTTCAATGAAAATTAAATTAAGTTTGTTCTAATGAATGTACCTGCAGTGGGTGTGCTTGAACAACATTTGTGAGTGTCCACCACCAGGGAAGAGTGCTAATTCAGGAGAAATGATTACTTGAACTCTGCTATAACTATTCATTGTAACTGCGGATGAATGGAGAAAAACCTGGTGGACTCAATGTTGTTGACATTTGAATGCCTCATGAATTTTATTCATGAGCCTCAGATTGTACACCATCTGTCTGGTCTGTGTTCAGTAACCCTGCATGCTATCCTCCCCCACTTTATTTAGTAGCATATGCAGAATTAAAGTTAAAATATTTTGTAATAATTTATTGGGATTCAGCTGCGTAGATTCAAACCAATTTTCATTGAACCATATTCAATGGAATAGGAGACAATGAAGATTGAGTTGAATCCACAACCTAAAATTTAGATAAATTATGAGATAATTTGATACATCGCAGAAACATCGTCACTATAAGAATAAAGTTACAATATCTATGCAGATATAAGTTTTGTATATAGTATTTGTATTTGATTATTTATTGGAAGCATGATCAGAAAGCAAGTTATTGAAAATCTCCATACTTCACACCATCTCCGATTTTAGGATGTGCCTAAAAACTGATTGCTGTGTTTTCAGTTTTTAGGCACATCCTGCAATTGGATATGACATGAAGTCCTGTGATTTTCATTTAGCTTGCATCTTAATTATGCTTTCAATAAATAGAAGAGAAAATGGTATACAAAAATTGTATGCTCACAAATATTTTTAACTTTATTCATTTTACAAGTGGTATTTTTACAATTATCAAATTATCAGTATTTGACTATGTAGCTTTTAGTCAATTTTCATTGATCCACATTTCCATGACCTTATTCTTGTTTTCAAACATTCTAAAGCAAAAAACTGAAAATATGCTAAATGTATAAGTTTTGACTCAAACTCTCCACGCAGTTGAATCCTGATAAATTAACATAATTTGATACACTAGAAACACTACTCATATGGGAATTCAAGTTACAATATCCATAAAGATAGAGGTATTACACATCACATAACCTTTTGTTATTCATTGAATACGTGATCAATAAACAAGTTAATTCTAATCTCTGCATTTCATGTTATATCCATTTGCAGCATGTGCCTCGTGGCTGTGTTTTTGTGATGGGCGATAACCGGAACAACAGCTGTGACTCTCATGTTTGGTAAGTAGAGTGGAAGCTTAAGTTTCTAATAGACTGTGTGCCACCTATATTTGTATATCTGACTTTTAAATGGACTGACTCTGATTTGTCTTATTTTAAAACAGGGGACCTCTTCCTGTCAAGAACATTCTAGGAAGATATGTAATGTGTTATTTGCGACCATCTCAATTGGGATCCAACATGTATAGACATCATTAGAAATTTAGAGGCAGGAGATTTGCCAGGAGGTTACTAGGCAATAGCTTTTATGACAACATGGATTTCTTTCTGTGGAGAAAATTCTAGTAGTAGTCATGCATCATATGCAACCTTCAAATATTGGCAGGGACCCTGGTGGACAGAAAAGTAGTGGTTGTGAGTATGTGTTATTGGAGTCTCAATTCTTGAGAGGGGTAAAGCTTCTTAGGAAAATGCTATTTATAGTAAAATGAGCAACTGCAGACTCTGCAGATTCACTTCTCAGCACACATAATTTGGTGGTTGTAATTTCCTTATGTTTCTGATTACGAGATACTACTTGAATTCTTCACAATTCAATGACTATAGAAACAGTTTCTTGTATTAAAGTAATATTTGAATGATTCTTAATTCCAAATGCATATACAATATGGTTCAGATCAAAATAATTATGATTGCATAACAATCAAGATGATATATATTCGCTAATTCTGATATACAGGAAACTATATGCAATGGCTGAGGAAATTCTCAGAACCTTGTACTGTTTGTTGTGTCTGTTATACAAGTAAGAATTTGCAAATATGCCGGCTGTCTCTGATATAACTTTATATTTATGCTCTAAATATTGTGATAAGCCATGTCTGATATGACAATATAAATATACTCAAAGATGATGCCGTTTCTGATGGTAGACTTTATATGCCTGCACTGAATGGGTGCCAAAGGTAATATGCTCTCTTACAGAGCAATCATTATGAGATACAAAATATAATAAGTTATTCCAATCATCCTGAGTTGAATGATAGAACTACCTTTTTACAGCTTGCATTAGAAATGATTAGTCATGTTGTAAATGCCATGAGTTATATCTCTTCTCAGTCGCACCATTCCATAACGATCTCTAATCACTTCTCTTATGATCCAGATTGGTTAGTTCACAATAAGCACCGTTTATTTCTTCTTGTATATTGTTGTTGACTAAAGACAATAAATCATTGTCTAGACATGTCTCTTTAGATATCGATTAATCTTCCAATTTGTACTTGCTGGTCAATGGCCTAGCATCGTGTCTAATTGGTTTATGTTTGTTGTTCACTATCAACTTCTGGTTGTGTAATTTTGATTATTCTATCCATTGATTAAGGGGTTGAGGGGATTAATATTCGATTAACAAACTGATTGGGATCAATGTGCTAGTTGATCATCAAGCAGTGTACAGATCACTGGTCCTCAATACTTGGTATCATCATTGTCTTCTTGGATTCAGGAAATAATATTAGCTTCTGTCACCATAATGATCCGATGGGGATATCATCTTCGTACATGGCTTTTAGACTTAGCCCCTTTGTGTTTGACCACTTCATACGATATATTGGTCACCTTATATTTGAACAATGCTCTTATAGGGATTAGGATATCTCGCTGTTCACGTGTCATTATGATCTTTATCCATTTGCTTAAAAAATGTTTGGTTAGCATTCAATGTCTTCACATGGTCTTTGCTCCTGTCGGCTTAAATAATCACATGGAGTAAGAGGACCTCCTTGGGATATCGGAATATAAAGATTGGGCTCCTCTTGAAGATCATATAAGTTTCAAATCTTTAATTAAAACTTGTAATATCGTATATGGATTTGTCAGACCTGAATTTGGGTATATTACAGTTGTGGTCTTACCTTTAGTGCAGTCTAAAAAATCTCACTGTGCAGTTGATTAATGTGCACGTAATATTTTGAACTATTATGGCTCATTTCAGGTTGGATGTAACTGTTGGTTTTGAGGCTGCCGATGTCACAAAAGTCTGTAGGGAATGATAACAATATTTGAGATAGGTTATTTTAGTTCACTATGATGCAAGTGGATGATGCAAGTATAATGAAACAAATTTCATTCTTCACAGGGATAACACAGTAAATTAATTTTATAGGTGACAAAGTGGCATATCGTACAGACTTCATGATTGATTTAGATCTAGGTTCTGGTTCAAAATATCTTTGAAATTTTATGAAGAAAAGGATTTGATTTCCCGTTTAAGGCAATTTACATATTATGCATTTCAGATAATTTAGCATTTAGTTCTATCTGTGATTTTTGATGCGTACATTCTTTCTAAACAAATATTTATGTCTGTTGTGTTGATTTCTAGCTGTGGGTGCTTTTTGAGCTGCAAATGAAAGAAAATCTGTAATAGTTTTATTAGAAATATGCAAAATTACGTCAAGGAATCTGCATTTTCAGTGAGCTCGCAACTGTTTTTATGCAAACTGGATAGTGATAGACATAACACAAATGACCTCCAGTACAGAATTATTGAACATTGTGAAAATAGTGACGTATCTGGACAGGCATATTGGTGGAGTGAGGGTTACCTTTAGGCCATTGGTAATAAAGAGATCAAATTTGCAGCAGCCACAAAGGGAGCCACCTCCTGAACCCATCAACATCCGGGGAAGTCACAGTAGACCTGTAATCCTCAGTGTTCAAAAGAGTGATCTTTCATCAAGTAGGCATTGAATGGGGGGGTTTAGCTAAAAGGGACAACGTGTGTTCAAGGATGAGTTGATTGGGAGATCTTAGGGCTGACATATAAGATTAGAAGCTTATTATTTCTTTGATTGAGTTGATGTGGGTTTGGTCGTACATGAGCATTTCTTTTGGCAATACTTATACTCAATTCGCTCAAATCTTCACCAAATACTGTCTTTAGTTAGGAGTTGAGAAAGTGTTTTTGAGTTGATGGCTATTCATCAGTAAACAATAGTGAGCTGAATTTTTTGCTACGACTGCATCTAAGTTATGGTAGCTTTGATATGCTGATCAATCTTGGCAACCAACAATGTTGAAAACTATTCTATATATTTCAAGGCATTTAAAGCTTAGGGGACACATATTATACTTGTGATTAGCACTGTTGTTCTCCTAAATGAAGTGATACATGGCAATACTTTTTACATGTGAAGTTCTTCAAGACATCAAACTCCCGCTATATTATTGGAGTTGGCTCCTATGCTGGCCAGAAGCTTTTGACAAAATGCCAAGATTTCTTGATAAAATATTGTCCTAGATTGTACTTGTTACCTTCATTAAAGTTACTTTGTGAAGGGGACAAAAGTTGTGGTATTGATTTGATGATAAACTATGGGAAGTTGGTGATCACCACTAGAGTAAAATCAACTTAGTGGGCAGACAACGTTATAAAACTTATAATAGGAACAATTGATATTATTTGTGTCTGAATGACCCATGGCACGCATACTCAAATATAATGCTTGAAAAATATGGTAGCAATGCAGAAGAATTCACTTGTAGATGCAATACTTGAAAAGTATGGTAGCTATGCAGAAAAGTAGACCTGTAGATGCAATGCTTAAAAAGCATGGTAGGTATAACGAAAATATTCTACATTTTTAAGTTCTCTGTTTTATAGGTAAAATGGGGAGTGTTAACTTATCGCTATAGTGGACGGATTTTTTGAGGACTGCGAAATTGCTCAAGAAGCTAAATAGCACTTTAATTGCTCTTGTTCGCAAAAATCAAGAGCCTATAAAGATGACTGATTTTAGACTGATTTTAGGCTTTAAAATCGTTGCAATAGTATTTATAAGTTGTTTTTTAATGTTTTGGTGAATAGGATTAAACCCTTCTTTGACAAAGTTCATAGATTGTAACAAAAAATGTTGCTTTTGGAAGACAAATTCTTGACGGGGTGGTGTCCACATGAAACATTTTAGTCAATGGAGAAAGGCTGTACACCAGGTTTGGTTTTAAACTTGACATCCTCGTTTACTTCATCTCCCTTTTTAAAATCTTAGGCAACATGGTAGAGAAATTGAAAAAAAATTCAGAGGTCCTTTCTTTGGATTGGAGTAAGAAAATAAAAGATTAGCTTTGGCCAGTCGTGATATTGTCTGCAAACCAAAACACCAAGGTGGGCAAAAATTGTTGCTTTTGGAAGACAAATTCTTGACGGGGTGGTGTCCACATGAAACATTTTAGTCAATGGATAAAGGCTGTATACCAGGTTTGGTTTTAAACTTGACATCCTCGTTAAAGGCTGTATACCAGGTTTGGTTTTAAACTTGACATCCTCGTTTACTTCCTCTCCCTTTTAAAATCCTAGGCAACATAGTAGAGAAATTGAAAAAAATTCACGGGTGCTTTCTTTGGCTTGGAGAGAGAAAATAAAAGATTAGCTATGGCCAATCGTGATACTGTCTGCAAACCAAAACACCAAGGTGGGCTTGTAATAAGGAAGTTGTTAATCCTTAAAATGGCACTAATTGCCAAAATGGAATGAAACTAGCTCTAGAAAAGGCGGATTGGTGCAAGTCCATGAGGACCAAATACCTCAACTTCAACAACTTCTACCTAATACATTCTTCACTTGGTTACCCTGCAGAGTAAAAAATATGGAATAATATCCTCAAAAGTCATGTCATCGAGGATTTGAAATGGTGAATTGGTAATTAGAGGACAATGAGATTCTGTGAAGATTTTGGGAGGGGCATAAGGCCTTGACAAAAAAACTTAAATTTTAGGGGGGTTGGAGATATTAAAAAGAATTTGTCGGTCACAAGTTGTTGATTATATTGCAGCTCCACAATGGTGGAATGGTCATCAATGTTGCCACATCAGACTTGAGTTGAGTTAGAAAGCTATTGAACTCTTGTCAATAATAAGTAATGTTAGGTAGGGGTCCCATGGGAGGGTCTTGGGCTCTATTTTTGTGGAGCGGGTGACCCCATGATAACATTTAAAGGGGGGCTATAGGTTTATTTACAATATTTTCCTATAAGATAGGAGCCCCAAATTTTTAGCCCTCTCAGTTCAAGGGGGTGAAAATAAGGTGGGGTTGGAATTAGCCCCACTTGCTTAGGGAAGGATTTTGCCATTTGTCAAAAAAGTCTTCAACTTTCCACCAAAATGAATTAATCTCTTTATTTTTAAATTTATAAGACAACTAGATTCCTTTATTTTAAAAGCTGATCTTTTAAAGAGCATTCAATCAAAAAATTCATGGGACCACTTCCCTCTAAATATTCCTAAAAAATCTTAGCAGCCCGCCCCATTTTTAAGGAAGCGGTGCCCATGGGACCCCAGCCTTAGACTCCCCCTCTTCTCGAGGAAAGATAAGTTTTGCTGGGTGAATCATATTACAAATATAAAGCATGGTATCACCTCATAACGTTGCAAAAAAGTTTGGAACACAATTAATGCCAAAAATTCTAACTCAGGACAACTTGGAAGAAAAGGGTTCCAACTTTTTAATAGATGCATTCTCTGTAAACATGGGGAGGAATATAGAGATCACTTAGGTTGGGGTTCCATGGGCACTTGCTTCCTTAAAAATAGAGCGGGTGCTACTGAGACTTTTTAGGAATATTTAGAGGGAAGCGGTCCCATGAATTTTTTGATTGAATCCTCTTTAAAAGATCACCTTCTAAAATAAAGGAATCTAGTCTTATAAATTTTAAAATAAAGAGATTAATTAATTTCGGTGGGAAGTTGAGGACTTTTTTGACGAATGAAAAAATCCTTCCCTAAGCTGGTGGGGCTAATTCCAGCCACACCCTATTTTCACCCCCTTAAACTGAGAGGGCTAAATTTTTTTAGGAAAAGATTCTAAATAAACCTTTAGACCCCCTTTAAATGTTATTACGGGGTCACCCGCTCCACAAAAATAGAGCCCAAGCCCCTTCCATGGGACCCTTGCCTTTCTACATCGCTAATTTGCTAGACAAATTTGGCAAATTGTGATGAAAAAGTATGATAAGTTTGATCTCCCACAAGTCTTTTATGGCAACGTTCAACAATTCATTCTTGATTGGAAGAGTCCTACCCATAATCCCCTGATTATGCAAATATGGTGGCAGCTACCCTACATGTTTGTTGGTCTCCATGGACCGATTTTCTAGGGAGTCTAAATCTGATGGAAAGTGTGTTTAAAGCAATAGACAAACTATTGATAGAGAGCTTGTCAGACAAACTATTGATTGAGAGTTTGTCAATTACCACTTAAAAGCGGACTAACTACTCCCTACTCGTTTGGACAATAAAATTTATGAGAAATGGAATCTTCTAATGACTTAGGGCAACAAAAAACGTAGATGGAGCTATTAAATGGGAGAATGCTGCAAGTGGTGGGGTGATTAGAGATTCCAATGGAAATTTCATTGTTGCTTTTACTAGAACCTTGAATGGTCACACTAGTAATCAAGCTGGCTGATTGACTTTGCTATGGGATATTCGACTAGAATAAAAATTCTTGAATAGAATGTGACTTCAAAATTATGTATCCATAGACCAACTAGAATGTGAGATGGAAGAAGATGAGTTTTAGAGATGGAGAGTTTGAAACAACTCTTCCACGAAAATGAAGCACCAATCAAACACCATGGAGCCATGAATGCGAGAAATTACTTGAGCCTTGGGTTCGAGTATGCTTAATGATAATGCAATACTTTACATTCAAAGGATGATTTAGGATAGATCACTTTTACCACATGCCTCTTTTCAACCATTTTCGTAATCATAGCCTTATTTCATTCCCGTTCATTTTAATATATTCCTTGGAAAACTCTGTGAAGGAAGAAGTTGATTTTGACAAAGCAATGGTAAGAAGCCTATTTCCTTGCACCAAGGTCATAACCTTAGACTTTATCACTTTCATTTATCCTTCTACCCACCAAAGCCATTGTTGTCCATGTAGCCTCAAATTTTGCAATACCACTATTAGCTATTTTGATAGACTTACTTAGGCCAAGCAATAAGAAGAGCATTAAAAACCCTGATTATAAATCTCATATGTGAAGTCCTGAAACACTCGCGCCAAGCTAGAAATGTGGGGAATTAAAGGATAGAAAGAGAAAAGTTCAATCCCTAAACAAGACCTCTAAGAAAGCAAAATCTACTATTTGGGAAATTGATTCTAATACACACCACCAAAGAAACCAACACGCCAAGATGATCAAATTAGATTGGCTAATCATCCCTTGGGAAAGGGGAAGAAACTTAAATTGAACATAGATTTTGAAGAAGAAGCTGAAAATGGGAATGAAAGAAAGAAATAGGAAGGAGGTGGAGGAAGGTACTCAAAAGAATGAGAAAATGGTTGGTAGTTTGGGTAGAGCCAATAGCTATTCTTGTATTTATGATGGCGATGAAGGAAATTATAAGGAACTCTTCATGTTTCTGATAAAAAATTGGTTAATGGCTTTAGAGCATATTTGATGCACCTATAGGGGACTCACTAGGGTTTGTGTTCCTTGTTATGGTTATTTTTGTTTTTTCTAAACCTTGGTGCCACCATGGATACAATATGAACAATGTCTATATTTTCTTTGTTTTAAACCATAAATTTAGAACTAGATTTTTTTATTTTTATTGGGATAGCCCTTGGCGGCTTCATTTTTAGATCGGTTCTAGTTTAGATAATATCTTGGGTAGTAGACTTGAGGTTTAAGATAATGTTGGTATTTATGTTAATCTGTTGTTTTTGATGTTAGATGCTAGTTTTTGTTGTTGATTTTGAGTACCTATGTTATAGGCTTGATTTTCACTTTTGATTAATATGTAGATTTTGTAATTATTTTACAATTGCAAATGAAAATTATAAATTCAACAAGCTTAAATGACACCTATTTTAAAATGTTATTAATTCTACATGGACATTGAATCCATATGGTTATAGATGAAAACATTAATGATTATGTTGTGGGTTTCTTTATTCTACAGTGTACTTTTATTTTCATCAACATTTCAGAACGTACTCAATATTCCATCACCAAGATGTTTGAGAGCTATATGAAGAAAATAAATTCTTTTCTCCACACAAATCTCAAGTGTCATGATGATGGATCACTAAGTATGATTCGAGATGTTGATGTAAATAAAATTGGTATGGACAATGTAAATCTAATGGCTACTAAAATGAATGATTATTATATGGCATAGATTCATATGTTGTTTTAAGGTTTGCACTTGCAAAAGTTTGGTGTTATAGAAGATAGTTTTAGATGATCGTTACAAATCCTCCTAGCACATTTATCTTTTTGTTATTTAATTAACATTTATACAAAATAATGGTTAGTTATGTCTCTAGGATCCATTTATGCAAGTTTCTTGGTCATATGCTATCAAGAATTGGATAACATAGGGGACATCTTATAACTAGGTTAACTAAATGTGCTTACATATTGAATTGTACTACATTTTCTATATTATCTTTTTGTTATTTAATTAACATTTATACAAAATAATGGTTAGTTATGTCTCTAGGATCCATTTATGCAAGTTTCTTGGTCATATGCTATCAAGAATTGGATAACATAGGGGACATCTTATAACTAGGTTAACTAAATGTGCTTACATATTGAATTGTACTACATTTTCTATAATAATTGTCTCTTAATATTTCAATGGACTATCATAAGATATTTCTCACACCACCCATTGCATGATTATTGGGTTCTATGTAATCACTTTTGCCCCTCCATTTCCTTGCATCGTTTAATTACTATCAGTTAGATGTGTTGGTTATCAAAATTGCTGGTTAGAAACTTACGAGCCTTGCCTGCTCGATGCTGGGTATCTAACTGATTTTGGCCAACTTGACAGGATTGATTCAAATCCTTTGTGCTTTTGGTTCTGCTGGACCAAGGCCTCTTTACCCAAATCCTAGATGACAAAACTTGGATCCAAGATGATTTATAGTGGATTACAACATAAAAACAAACTCCTCAACTAGCAAGTGTCAAGGAAACTTTCTGGATTGTAGTTAATAATTATTTATCTTCAAACTTTGATTACTTTATTAAGATTTGTGTGTTGCTGAAAGAAAAAGTTAAAACAAATTACTATTATGAATAAGATTCAATCTCTTTCAAAAGAAAAAATTAAAGAACTGCCAGCATATGGGCCGAAAATCATGAACAAATTAATGATCAATACCAAATTTTAATGGGTAATAGAGTCAAACATATACTTCTTACATACAACTTAATGATGTTAATGATATTTTATTTGTTAATAACTTAATTATTACGATGCCACGAATTATCACACCTTTGCATATTCAGACTAGTCTGCCATGATTTAACCTTTATGTGGACATAACAGATACAAATAGAGGAAAGATTATATCCTGCAATATTTGTATTTATCAAATTTGAAAAGCAATGCATAATTCTATGTACCTATCGAATTAGCAAATTAGAAACAAATAATCATCAAAATCATAAAGGACGAGTTATACACATTCTCACTCTAAAACAAATTAAATCCTTACTGATTTTATTGCTGGATGGCTTGTATTGAAGACACATTTGGTGATGCTCTATTTGATATAGCTCAATCATAGACAACTTTAGTGCTTACGTTCAATAATTTTCAATGTCCAACTGCTTTGCTCAATACTCCAACAATTTCGCTTTGTAAAAGTTCGATAATATGTATGCTTCACAATAAATATGGAGGAAGTTTTCAAATAATATGGGCTATGTATTGTTTTGATTTAACATCCTCCTATTTATACAAAATGAAAAGGCACCATGCCTTTCCCAAAATAATACATCTTTTCAGATTACAACCACTAATCCACTAATTACAAATCTGATTGCTTAACACACAATTATCTGAAGATGGCGGTTTCTCCATTTTGAGTAGGTGATTAATTATGCAAAATAGAAAACTAACCAAATAACTATGCACAGGATATTAAAGATGGGTGTGCATCATAATCTTGGACGCTATTGTGATTAGAAAACTGCTTCCGAATGGGAGCAATTATACATGCTTTAATATTCCTGAACCAAACCATAAGGTGTATGCAGCGAACCACTTGCTAATACGCAAGGTATTTCCTCCATATATCTAGATCGAACACGCTCAACATCCATACGTAAAGAGAGAAATGAAACAATAAGTATCGTTCATCATGTTTCACAAATGCATTCTATTCTAGAACTCCGGTTGGTGCCAATTTCTTCTTCCGTATTGAACACCTGTGTATGCCTTCAAACTGAAAACCTCCAAAAAGCATCGCATAGGAAAAATGGCTCTCTGGGTAATACGCTATATGAATCTTGATTCACTCAATGTCTTTGAGAAACAGTTCCGCCATATATCTTGCTTCATTTCGGGCTAGAATAGATACACGTGTGAAGGCATTCTCAGGATCTTTTTCCTCGTATTTCCGTGAACAAATATGTTCCGCGTCACTGAATTCTTAACCCGACTCCTTGCTTCTGCTCAAAGCAACAATATGTCCAGATAATTGGTGGCCCTCAGCATATCCTTCTCCTTTCCGCTATTGTGTTGAGCCTGCAACAAAAATGACAACACATTACATATATTTATAAAATTAATAATAAGTGATACCCCAGTGGCTCGGCCCTTGATTCGAAGTCTTGCTTGCTACACATATCCTTCTTTATTATTACCATTACTTAGCACAAGTTCAAGTCGTAACATATATGCAATCTCTAATCACGACGTTCACACATTTGTTGTTGCATGGAGATGAATCGACAACGGTAATAGTAACATAAGATAAATCTTTCATTTATTTGATATCACTTTCATTCCTTTGTTTCAAAGCTTATCGGGGTCTCCTTATTTATGCAAAACCCATGGTGGATCACCATAGCACCCTTCAATAGTGTCAGCATGTGTTGTTTTAATTTTTTAAATTCCTCTTATACAACATATATCGTGTTATTCTGTTGACATTGTTTGTAGTATTTTGCTTTCTTATCAATTCTTCATTACAACTCGGTGACCATGTATCATATCAATGTATTTTAAACATACCAATCCCTGTGTACAATCACTTCATTAGGCCAAAATTATGCTCATGCCATTGTTGCTTTCATTACATACAACCAAAATTTATTTGCTTTCCTGTTCCTGATATATCACTACTATAAATATTTACAATATGGCAGTTTATTGTCTGGTTGTATATCTCCACTTTATCATCTGTTGTAAGATCTGATGAAGGAATTTTAGGAATTCGTAGAAATGAAGTCAAAATTTGAACAACTTCTGAACAGAGTAACGTAGTTCAGGCTGCTAAATAATGGGACAAAAAATGGTCTCTCTCTCTAGTCATAGATCATAGCTTCACTTGCTTATGATTCGAATCTCACTATTTTCTCCACAAGTAATCTCATATCTGCACATGATTGCTTGTTACATGCATATTCCTGAATCATTAATCAAGCACATATAATTGCTAGATACAGACTACTAAATAAAATTTGATCAGTGATCGGTATCAGATAATATGTCCTCTGATACAATAATATAACATAGGTGTGCATTAAAACTTCCTGAGAAATAACGAAATTCTTAAGCCGTCTCCAGTATTAAAATCAGGATCAAAATCCCCAATCTTAACATCAACAACTTTTCCAAACTGTATGGCAGGGACAAGACGTTTTTTATGCTATTCTCATCTGCTATATCAAAAGGCAAGAAATTAACCATACTGTAGCCATTGATTAGTTCTGCCTGTGACTTATTTAATTTTGCTGAGTGTGAAGCCATATTTTGATCGAGTTCTGATAGCAATAACCTTGTACCTTGCTATGTCTGAAACAAACTGCAAATCAAGAAAATATACAACACAAACATTGAAGTTCCAATGCTTGAGTTGATCAACAAAAGTTCAGAATATAGGAACATGTGAATAAAGCTTTATTTGACCCGAATATTCGAACACAAGATAATTATCATCTAAATATCCTTCCAACTGTTGTGCAAGCCAATCATCTATATTCTCCTCCAGATGTTCCAAAAAATAGTCAAGACCTCCAGTTGAAACCTGCTGTTGTCCTTTTGGATGAATGTATGTTACTCAAGCAAGTCACGATGAATATATATAGTTGCTTGTATCAGTGATTTATATTTACATATGCTTTCAAATAATATCTGGTGAATCTTAGCATAATGAAACCATGATAAAAATATATATTAGGTGAGATATTTATATTCCTTCTCTAAATAAGAATAGATGAAGTGGATGTTGCATATAAAACCTTCAACTATAACTAACTTGAATCTGAGATATGAGATTCTGATAGGTAGACTAGTTGATCTATTCAACCACAATCTAATGTCTTCCTAGGACATCCCATCCTCTCAAATAAAAAACATTGCCTTAATATATGCTGCTACAAAAAAACACAATTGTTGCTCGATTAATCCTATAATTGTGAATCAACAAAAGAATATATTACTGCACTCTGATGAATTCATCCACCATTGATTTTCTTGAGAAAGTGGATGATGACTTCAACTTCCTCCATATTATTACTCATTCCCAAGATTTTCAAGAAAATTTTAGTTGCAAATTTTTGGAGCTCCATTAGTGGCTCTTGCTGGAGACATATACCCCTTGCGGGTATAGCGAGATCTCAGTTTTCTCTGGAGTAGTAGACCTACTAAAAGATTAGGGGCAATCAGTTCACGAAATAATACATATACAAACATAAACAACAAAACAAAATAAAAATACAAAGAAAAATAAATAGTACTCCCTTGTTCATGCTCATTGAAAGAATGGCTTAAGGTACTACCCATGGACTGGAAAATCTTGAATATGACCATTTGTATTTTGCAAGAAATAAGATTGTTCTCCAGCTTTATCAAAAATTATAAATGGTCTGAGCCATAAGGCCTCAAACTTACCATGCTTCCCTTTGTCCTGATCCTTAGCTTTCCATTTTAAGACCCAATCACCTTCCTTAAAGGATCATTTTGAAGATTTCTTATCATGAAAAAATTTAACTTGTTGTTGCTTATTTATATTCTACTCCTGTGCCAACCTTCTTACCTCGTCTAGCTCAATTAATGCATTTAACCAAATTTTCATAAAATTGATATCTTCTAATTGTTCCTTAGTAACAAATTTGTAAACAAGCAATACATTATTCAAGGGAAGCTTTGCTTCTTTCCCATAGACTAAGTTGAAAGGAGAGAAACCTGTTGACTTCTTTACCGTGATTTTATCCACCCACAATGCTAGATTCAGCTTTGAATCCCAAGCGCACTTGTAGTTATCCAACATTCTTCTAATAATCTTCAAGATGTTTTTGTAGCTAGACTTTGCCTGTCCATTGCCTTGGGGATGATACGGAGATGAGTATGATACTGCAATGCCACATTTCCTACAAAATTCAGCAAATTCATTAGATCTAAAACACATACCATTGTTTGCTATGATCTTTTGAGGAACTCCGAATCTAGTCAAGATGTTTTCAGTAAGAAACTTAATAACCACTTTACTTTTCGAGTGCTGAGTGGGTATAGCTTCTGCCCATTTGCTAAAGTAATCAGTGGCTACTAAAATCTAGCTATGTCCACCACTTGACTTATCACTAATCTCTCCTATAAAATCAATTCCCCATATTTGGAAAGGTTCTTCTACTTGTAATGTCCTTAAGGGGAGCGCGCCATCATTTTTTAACTTACCGAAGAATTTCTGACAAGCTTCGCACTTTCGAACATAGGCATGGCAATCTTTATAAAGTTGAGGCTAGTAGTAACCTGCTTGTAGTATCTTATGCACTGTAGTCCTGGCTGAGAAATGACCACCGCAAACCCCTTCATGCATTTCTTTGAGAATAACTATTGATTGGGCAACATCTAAACAAAATAATAGAATCCCATCCTGATTTTTCCAATATAGATCTCCTTGAATTAAAACATATTTTGCAGCCTGTAACTTAATAATCCTTTTCTAATTTTCATTCAAATCATCTCTACATTTAGTATGCTGTAAATAATACACTATATCTGTGTACAAGGGCATCTCCCAATACTAACTTTAATATGTTCATCATCAATTTGGTTTGAATATCTATATTGAATTATTGGATTTGATTTATCCAATGTCATCGCCTCCTTGTAGTTTCAGATTGTCTAAATATGTCTTTAATGGCAGCATTTGGCACATAAGCAATAACCTCAGTTTTGACTAAATAAGGTCGAAAGGATTTAACTGCCTTAACAAGAGCATAAGCCTATTTTTCATTTATGTCATAATTTAGTTTAACTACTTGTAAACTCTTGCTAAAGAATGCAATTGGCTATTCATGCCCCTCATCATTCTTTTGTAGCAAAACTGCGGCTATAGTATGGTAAGAAGCAAATGAAAATAATTGGAACAACTTCTTAAAGTTAGGAGATTTCAGAGCTGGAGCCTCTTTCATAGCTTGCTTTATCTTAGCGAACACTCCTATAGCCTCATTATCCCAAGAAATTTTTTCTCCCTTTGTAAACATCCTAGCAATAGGTTTAATGATCTCAGCAAAATTAGAAACAAATCTTCTCACAAAGTTGATTTGTCTAAAGAATGAATGGATTCCCTTAGTTGTTTAAGGTATTTGAATATTGTTGATAGCTGCTACCCTCTCTGGATCAATTCTTACCCCTTCCTTAGAGACAATATGGCCTAAGAGTTTTCCTTCAATGACACCAAATTGACACTTTTTAGAGTTTAAAGAAATTCCAAATTCAAGGGCTCTTATGAAAATCTTCTCTAAATGCTTACAATGGTCTTCTACTTTCTTAGAATAAGCAATAAGGTCATCTTGGTAGACAATCATGATTAAATCAATTAATCCATCGAAAGCAACATCCACTGCCCTTTGTAACATAGCTCTCACATTCGTTAGCCCAAAAGGCATCCTAGCATAGATGTAAGTACCCCAAGGTGTCATCAAAGAAATCTTATATTGTTTGGACTCTTTAACTTTAACTTGATTATAACCCGAGAACCCATCCATCATAGATAATAGTTCATTACTAGTTACCTTTTGCTGTAAAATTTCCATATTAGTTAACGCATAATTATCTTTAAGAGAAGATATATTCAAATTTCTAAAATCTATACATAATCGTATGTCACCATTCTTCTTTCTTATTGGGACTAAATTCGAAACCCATGTAGAATGCCTAATAGGTTTAATAATTTTGTCATCTCTTAACTTAATGAATTCATCTTTCATTTTTTGAGCTAGGGTTGGATTTATTGGACGTTGTCTCTGTCTAAATGGCTTCGCATCAGGTTTTAGAGGTATTTTGTGTTGAAACAAGTCTTCCCTATATGCTTTAAGCTCATCATAACTCTAGGAAAAAACATGTCTATATTTTCTTAACAGAGCAATCAAGTCAGCCCTTATTTTGGATAATTTCTTTCCTATATAAACCTTCTTATGAGAACTTTCACTTTCTAAATTTATTTCCTCAAATCATTTTTGATCTTAGTGGATTTGCTGTTTTTTGTACTCTCCCTTTCATCAAAGATTTGCTTTAAGGCTACTAAACCTTTAGGTATCTTATTTGTTTTCAGTTGTACTATTTCCTTTCCAAATAATGTTTCCTTACCATCTTTTTCTTCTACGCACCCATTCCAATCTATGAACTGGTTTTCATAATCCTCTTGGCAAGTCAAAAATCTAATAATATCTTTATCATCTTCAAAAACTTGCCAGTTTCATACATTGTCTAGTATCGAAGGTCTATTTTTCATTTCAACCTGAATAACTTCATCGAATGGGATATCTATTTGCCTAATAGCCATGCTAGCCATTATATCAACTAGGTAATTAATTGACCTATCAATCCATTTAATTGAAAAGGCATCAAAAAATTCTAGCAAATCCCATACATAATTCTGATATTATTTTAACCGTGGGTTCCTAGTTGAAAACCTATGCCTAATTTGTGAAACAATTAGATCTGAATCCCCTAAGATAGTAAGTAGTTTAATCCCATAAGCCTTTGCAATATTAAGACCAAAAATTAATGCCTCATATTCAACAATGTTATTAGTGCATTCAAAATTTAACAAGAAAGAAAATTTAAAAGTTTTACCTGATGGCGAAATAAAAATAACACCAGCCCCATTTCCTTCCTTACTACAAGTACCATCAAAGAACATTTGCCAAATGTCATTACAATCTTCTTTTACATAAATTGACATTGGATTAACAATTTTAGAGGTAGGTTTAGTTATGCTTACCTGAAAGTTATCCATGTCAAAATGGCAAAAATTGACTTCAGGATCCATAATATAATCCTCAACCAAATAGTATGATTGGGGTTCTCTCTCAATACTAATTTCCTTCTCCCATAGAGGTATGGTAGCATAAGACAAATCCAACTGCACATGACCACCAACCAAATTCTACCACTGTCTAGATAACAACATGCCATAACTCGCTGATATCTCGACTACTATAATGTCAGTTCTATATGACATATGCATAAATGATTGAAATTTTTTTTAACATTTTTAATAATTCCAACTACAGGTATAAATCTATTATCCATGGCATAGCATTTACCAAAAGGAGTACCAACTTTGAGACCTATTTCTTTCATTACATTAGTAGACATGAAATTGACTGTTGCGCTAGAATCAATCATACAATTCTTTACCAATTTATTATTTATCAACAATGATAAATTAAATGGGTCTACTTGATTTAAATTTTTATTCAATGTTGTTCCTAAATATACAATAGGTGACTCTTTTCTATTTCTAACATCATCCTTATTATTAATATCTTGCACACTGGATAATATCTTCAGAGTCTCATCCCTGTAATTAGAAAATTTCATCATTTCCATTAGAGGCACAATGATTTTTAACTGAGATAAAGCATGACTCATAAAACTATGACTATCAGATATTTGCTTACCATTAGTTTGCATGACTGGTTGCTTGGTCATCCTATAGGATTGATTACCTTCTTTTTTCTTGGCTTGAGCTTGATTACTAGGTTTTTAGATGCTTCAATTTGCTACTAATTTCTTGCAAATATACCAGCAGGACTTCCTTGATCAACATTATTGTCTTTATTCCTTCTTTGGTAAGTGTTTCTAGCATGTTCTATCGTTGCAATGGTATAAGCTCTTCTTTCTTTTGCCATTAGTCTACAAAAAGTAGGTGTATCCTCCTCATTTGAAAACACTTGTTGAGCACACCACTGCTGATTAGAACCCCTGTAATAACAATCAACATTTTGGTCTTCATCCGTAGAGTCATCTTCATCTCTTCCTCACAATGGTTCAGATGATATAGCGTTGACTATAGGTTTCTCTACATTTTCCTAATTTTCTTCCAAAAAGATAGCTTGCACAACAGTACAATGTTTAGGATCATGGGGCAACCTGCAAGCATCACACCATGGTCCATTGTCAATGATGTTGACTTTCTTTAAAGGGTTAGGGGTGTTCTTAGCATAACTTGGTCTTTTAGGTTTCCCGTCTTTCCAATTTTTATTGTAGGGCATATCCTGGAGCCTTACCCTATCATTTCTGTGAAAATGTGGTCTTTCATTTCTATTTGTTTTGACTTTTATTTCCTTTAACATATCCATTATTTCTTTTAGTTCATCCTTCTTAGGGTTTTAGGATTGTATAATTTTGGATCATCTCTCTTGTTGATTCTTCCTACTACTTTCCTATCATTCTCAATTGTCATGGCAATTTTGAAAGCTTGTGGCAGTGAAGAAGGTCTTCGAGATCATATCTCATAACAGGTTTTACTATAAAAAACATTTAAGTAGAAGTCAATAAAAAATGAATCCACTAGTCTAGTTTCTCTTAGAATTTGGTTGAGAACTTTGTTATTTCCTTTAACATATCCATTATTTCTTTTAGTTCATCCTTCTTAGGGTTTTTAGGATTGTATAATTTTGGATCATCCCTCTTGTTGATTCTTCCTGCTGCTTTCCTATCATTCTCAATTGTCATAGCAATTTTGAAAGCTTTTGGTAGTGAAGAAGGTCTTTGAGATCATATGTCATAATGGGTTTTACTATCAAAATCACTTAAGTAGAAGTCAATAAAAAATGAATCCATTGGTCTAGTTTCCCTTGGAGTTTGGTTGAGAACTTTGTTAAATCTCTTGTTGAATTTTGAAATTGATTCATTTGAGTTCTTTTTAATGCTTGTTAATTCATGTGATGCAAATAATGTATCATTGTGATCACCAAATTGCTCGATAAACTAATCAGCGAAATCACACCATCCATAAATGGATCTATCTAGAAAACTCCTATACCATTCGGCAGCATCCTCGGTTAATGATTGAACACAAATTTTCATGAATACGTCTTCATTATCTTCCTCAAAATTTTCAATCACATTCTTTAGATTAATTACATGTCTTTCAGCTGATTCTGTTCCACTTCCTGAAAATTTTGGGATAGCATTTCTTAAGTTATTAGATATAAGATTCAGATATCCTTGAATCCCATTGAAATCAAGTTGTCTATATCTTTCAATTGCCATAGGCCGCCTTATTACTTGATTTCTATTACCCTGATTTTGCATCATATGTCCCTGGATGTTTTGATTATTATTCTGATTCAGCCCATAAGGTTGTCTAATATTTTTGCCATTTTGTTGAATTTCTCTATTATGTTGCCCATTGTTTCATATCTATTGATTGTTATGCTTGTTAAAATTATTATTTTGATTTTTATCTCTTCCGTTCTCATATAATAGATTATCATGACTAGTAGCAAACTGTGCTTCCAAATTCTTTCTGTGAGGTGGGTTGCACTTGGGTGGTGTAATTTGATCAGACCTTTCATCCCTCCATCTATCAGACTTTTGTTCATTACAAACTTTAGGCAGGGAAGTAATAAGATCTTTTGATATTCCTATTTTTGTAAGGATATCATTTGACTGCATTTTTAATGTTTTTTTCCAATATTGCACTATTACCATTTATAGTTTCAGCCATCTTCTTTATTGTCATATCCCATTGCATTATTTGTTCTTGTTCTTCATCATTCTCAATACGAGTTATCTCACATTCTGGCTCTTCATCAACCCTAGGAATGTGAAAAAATGGATTGCAATTTTCCTCATCTTTTTTAGGACTGTTATAACTTGATTCACGTATTTCGGGTTGTTTGTTGGTCCTTTCTTGGAAGTTTCTATGTCCTGTGTAAAAAATTTTTGTCTTTGGATTTTTACCTTTCTTATTTCTTGGCCTTTTCTCAAAAGTTAGTTGTGCAAGTCTTTTAGGTTGGGGATTTATTAATCTTCTACCCCACATACACTTCAAAAGCACACAATTGATGCTCAGAATATAATATCCAAAAAGGATAGAGTCGACACTTTCTCTTAAATAGAAATAAAGATCTAGATTCTTTATCCAACAAAGTTAATGCCAATAACTTGAGAACAATTTGCTGAAAATAAGAAAAGAACTTTTGTTTTAGTTGTTTTTAAAGTATTTACGTGAAATGTGGACAATTTTAGATTATGCAAAATTTAAGACTTTTGAACACAGGTAGAAATCTCAAGAAGAACCTTAGGAATTTTATTCAAATGTTGATAAGAAACTTAAATATTAGAATATGAAAATTATAATTAGAAAATGGAAATACTAAAAGAAACCTTACTAATATGTTTACGCTTGTAGTGAAAGAAACAAAATTAGAGAACTCACCACAAGGCTTGTGCTTAAATGAAAGTCTAAACTGGTCTTGGAGTAAGTAAACCTTACTTGCAACTTTTCCAGTAGAGTCACCATTCTGTTGGTTATCAAAATCGTTGGTTAGAAACCTACGAGCCTTGCCTACTCGATGCTGGGCATCTAACTAATTTTGGCCAACTTGATAGGATTGATTCAAATCCTCTACGCTTTTGGTTCCACTAGACCAAGGCCTATTTACCCAAATCTTGGATGAAAAAACTTGAATTCTAGATGATTTATAGTGGATTACAACATAAAAACAAACTCCTCAACTAGCAAGTGTCAAGGAAACTTTTTGGATTGTAGTTAATAATTATTTATCTTCAAACTTTGATTACTTTATTAAGATTTGTGTGTTGCTGAAAGAAAAAGTTAAAACAAATTACTATTACGAATAAGATTCAATCTCTTTCAAAAGAAAAAATTAAAGAATTGTCAGCATATGGGTTGAAAATATGAACAAATTAATGATCAGTGCCAAATTTTAATGTGTAATAGAGTCAAACATATACTTCTTACATACAACTTAATGATGTTAATGGTATTTTATTTGTTAATAACTTAATTATTACGATGCCATGAATTATCACACCTTTGCATATTCAGACTAGTTTGCCATGATTTAACCTTTATGTGGACATAACAGATACAAATAGAGGAAAGATTATATCCTGCAATATTCGTATTTATCAAATCTGAAAAGCAATGGATAATTCTATGTACCTATCAAAATAGAAAATTAGAAACAAATAATCATCAAAATCATAAAAGATGAGCTATACACATTCTCACTCTAAAACAAATTATATCCTTATTGATTTTATTGCTGGATGGCTTGTATTGAAGACACTCACATTTGGTGATGCTCTATTTGATATAGCTCAATCACAGACAACTTTAGTGCTTATGTACAATAATTTTCAATCTCCAATTACTTTGCTCAATACTCCAAAAATTTCTCTTTGTAAAAGTTCGATAATATGTATGCTTCATAATAAATATGCAGGAAGTTTTTATGGGTTGTGTATTGTTTTGATTTAACATCCTTCTATTTGTACAAAATGAAAAGGCACCATGCCTTTCCCAAAACAATACATCTTTTTAGATTACAACCACCAATCCACTAATTACAAATCTGATTGCTTAACACACAATTATTTGAAGATGGTAGTTTCCCCATTTTGAGTAGTTGATTAATTATGCAAAATAGAAAACTAACCAAATGACTATGCACATGATATTACAGATGGGTGTGCATCATAATCCTAGACGCTACTGTGATTAGAAAACTGCTTGTGAATGGGAACAATGGTACATGCTTTAATATTCCTAAACCACACCATAAGGTGTATGCGGTGAACCACTTGCTAATGCACAAGGTATTTCCTCAATATATTTGGATCAAACACATTCAACATCCATATGCAAAGAGAGCAATGAAACAATAAGTATCGTTCATCATGTTGCACGAATGCATTCTGTTCCAGAACTCTGGCTGGTGCCAATTTCTTCTTCCGTATTGAACACCTATGTATGCCTTCAAACCGACTTCAAACTGAAAAAATCTAAAAAGCGTTGCATAGGAAAAATGGCTCTTTGGGTAATACGCCATATGAATCCCGATTCACTTAATGTCTTTGAGAAATAATTCTGCCATATATCTTGCTTCATTTTGGGCTAGAATAGATGCACACGTGAAGGCATTCTCAAGATCTTTTTCCCCATATTTCTACAAAAAAATACGTCTCATGTCACTGAATTCTCAACCCAACTCCTTGCTTTTGCTCATAGCAACAATATGTCCAGATAATTAGTGGCGCTTGGTATATCCTTCTCCTTTCCGCTACTGTGTTGAGCCTACAACAAAAATGACAACACATTACATATATTTATAAAATTAATAATAAGTGATACCCTAGCGGCTCGGCCCTTGATTCAAAGTCTTGCTTCCTACACATATCCTTCTTTATTATTACCATTACTTAGCACAAGTTCATGTCATAACATATATGCAATCTCTAATCACGGCGTTCACACATTTGTTGTTGCATGGAGATGAATCGGCAACGGTAACAGTAACATAAGATAAATCTTTCATTTATTTGATATCACTTTCATTCCTTTGTTTCAAAGCTTATCGGGGTCTCCTTATTTATGTAAAACCCGCGGTGGATCACCATAGCACCCTTCAATAGTGTCATCATGTGTTGTTTTAATTCTTTAAATTCCTCTTATACAACATATATCATGTTATTCTGTTGACATTCTTTGCAGTATTTTGCTTTCTTATCAATTCTTCATTTCAACTCAGTGGCCATGTATCATATCAATGTATTTTAAACATACCAATTCCTGTGTACAATCACTTCATTAGGCCAAAATTATGCTCATGCCATTGTTGCTTTCATTACATACAACTAGAATTTATTTACCTTCCTGTTCCTAATATATCACTACTATAAATATTTACAATATGGCAGTTTATTGTTTGGTTGTATATCTCCACTTTATCATCTGTTGTAAGATCTAATGAAGGAATTTCAGGAATTCGTAGAAATGAAGTCAAAATTTGAACCACTTTTGAACAGAGTAATGTAGTTTAGGCTGCTAAATAATGGGGAGAAAAAATGGTCTCTCTCTCTCTAATCATAGATCATAGCTTCACTTGCTTATGATTCAAATCTCACTATTTTCTCCACAAGTAATCTCATATCTGCACATGATCGCTTGTTACATGCATATTCCCAAATCATTAATCAAGCAAATATAATTGCTAGATATAGACTACTAAATAAAATCTAATCAGTGATTAGTATCAGATAGTATGTGTCCTCTAATACTATAATATAACATAGGTTTGCATTAAAAGTTCCTAAGAAATAACAAAATTCTTAAGCCGTCTCCAGTATTAAAATCGGGATCAAAATCCCCAATCTTAACATCAACAACTTTTCCAAACTATATGGCAGGGACAAGACATTTTTTATGCTGTTCTCATCTGCTATATCAAACATTCAAGAAATTAACCATATTGTAGCCATTGATCAGTTCTGCCTGTGATTTATTTAATTTTTCTGAGTGTGAAGCCATATTTTGATCAAGTTCTAATAGCAATAACCTTGTACCTTGTTATGTCTGAAACAAATTGCAAACCAAGCAAATATACCACACAAACATTGAAGTTCCAATGCTTGAGTCAATCAACAAAAGTTTAGAATACAGGAACATGTGAATAAAGCTTTATTTGACACGGATATTCGAACACAAGACAATTATCATCTAAATATCCTTCCAATTGCTGTGCAAGCTAATCATCTATATTCTCCTCCAAATGTTCCAAACAATAGTCAAGATCTCCATTTTAAACTTGCTGTTGTCCTTCCAGATGAATGTATGTCACTCAAGCAAGTCATAATGAATATATAAAGTTGCTTTTATCAGTGATTTACATTTACATATGCTTTCAAATAATATATGGTGAATCTTAGCATAATGAAACCATGATAATATATATATATATATATATATATATATATATATATATATATATATATATATATATATATATATATATATATATATATATATATATATATATATATATATATATATATATAAGGTGAGATATTTATATTCCTTCTCTAAACAAGAACAAATGAAGTGGATGCTACATATAAAACCTTCAACTGTAACTAGCTTGAATCTGATATATGAGATTCTGACAGGTAGACTAGTTGATCTGTTCAACCACAATCTAATGCCTTCCTAGGATATCCCATCCTCTCAAATAAAAAATATTGCCTTAATATACGTTGCTGCCAAAACACATAATTGTTGCTTGATTAATCCTATAATTGTGAATCAAAAAAAGAATATATTACTGCACTCTGATGGATTCATCCACCATTGATTTTCCTGAAAAAGTGGATGATGACTTCAACTTCCTCCACATTATTACTCATTCCCAAGATTTTCACACAAATTTTAGTTGCAAAATTTTGGAGCTCCGTCAAGATGGAAAACATGATATCATTGACGCTCTTATGATTGGTTCTAGTGATTTATCCATGGCCACAATCATTATTTTTCTTCTCAGTTGCTCATACTTTTACAACCACACAAAGCTCTATCTTCTTACAATCAGGTAGGGTCTTATTGTTTCTAGCTCCAAACCAAATTTTATTTTTCTATTGTAACACGAGGGTAGGGAATTTTGTATATGCCATTTTTTTTGAATGTTTGATACTTTTTCTTAAGTGCTTGTAAGTTCAAAATGAAGAGCTCACATGAGAAAGAGTGTGAAAAATTCATGCTTATTTGAATATATTTTTAATGATTTTTGAATATTTACTTTAATATTGATTGATTGTTTTAGTTTGACATGTATTTTTATAGTATAATTCACACGAGTTTTGAAATGAGGATAAAATATAGTAGTACAAATTGAATACCTTGCATATTTTTCTTTTCATTTGAATTCAATTTGTCATTCTTGCACCTCATGCAATAATAGAGGTGAAAAACAATTTATTGCTAGGGGGTAAAATGACATTATTATTGCATGGAAGTTGGCAAATAACTTGATTAAAAAACACAATGAAGAGTGAGAAAAGAAGAAGATTAACATCAACAATAGAAAACAATAAGATAATGCACAAAACTCATGAACATAAAAAATTCTAAAAAATATGAGTGATGCTCACCTAAATAATTCAAAAAATGACATGATACAAATGATCTTAAAATATAAGCTATTTGATAACTCTTACAAACAATTGAAAGGTCTTCCTATGACTAATTTGCAACTCTCTAATGAACTCCCTACTCCAATAGACAAAATATATGAGAGTTAGTCTCACAAATAAATCTCAATAGATGATAGATGTCTCTACAAATCCTGTCTATCGTGAATTCAAGCATAAAATGTGTTATTTATAAATTGTTAATCGTAAAGGAAATTAAAATGATAATTGAAGAAGAAGAAAAAACCAACGAAATTAAATTCTTCAATGCCAAAAGATAGACTCTATAATTTACAATGAATTCATTGCTTCCAACAAAGCAAAACTTAATGGTGATCATGTAATCATTAAGAAAATTTACATTTGTGACCTATGCAAACTTGTGAATTCACTATAGAGCCCAAAAATACATTTAGTCCAGTTTTCTCTTCAATCAAACTTTGCACACAAATGTCTCATATGATTTGTAGGGATTACAACATCAAAAAACCATCTATGATCCAAAACCATGCCCAAAAGAATTTAAAAAAAAAAGATTTATTTTCAGATCACACATGTAGTGCCTCCCATTGTTGCATTTTGTTTTGGTTATTTTGATCCGAGCTAGACTCTTGATGTGACCCTATGATTATTTGTACTTTATTATTTTGGTTTTGACAATGTGAGATGTATCAAGTATGATCATGATTCTTTTGGTTCATATTGATATCACTATTGTGTTATATGTAGTTCATACTTGCAATTTGGTCATGATCATATATGCATGATGAATCTATAATGTTGTGACATGATGTTATATGATGACATATGGTCTATATGCTACACAAGATATTTCAAATTATATGGCTGTTGATGTCATTTTATGATGGCCTCACCGATGTTTATGGAAGTGGTTACTAGAATATAGTTGCTATCATGTTTAGATGTTATATGGATTGAGCATTATTTATTGAGCATCGAGGAGATTGTTAATGTCATTTATTTCTTATGAGGTGTTGACATATAGGTTTTTTCATTGATGTCAACATATCTTCATAGGATTTAGAGACGAGTTAGACAGATTGTGATTCTGTATGTTATAGGTTGTTGAGTAGGACAATACATACAATGTACCACAATCCTGAGTATGCGAGTATGGATTTATGTTTCATAGTAAGTGTAGACATTATGTCTATGGTTGTAGAGTGTTATGTATTGATATGAGAGAGTTACATGTGTTTGGTGAATATAATGAATTGAAGACCACAAACAAGGAATTATGATAGAGTTATTTTTTGTATTTTTAGTATAAGTCATTGGTGAGAAGGAATCATTGTATGGGACTATAAGGCATGGTAGAAGAATTGATCTCTTGCATGCTTAAGGATTTGTGGTTCATTTTGTTCATGTTGTGTTGGTTGCTTGCATGTAACATTTGGATAATTACCTTTGGGAGCCAATTGTAAGCTATAACATGTATTAAGTGTTAGATTGTGGTGACCGATCAATTAAGTACTGTACATACTCCATAATTTTTTTGGGTTTGGGACATTGTCTCAAAATTTTTTTTTGGGCCCTATTTAATTAGGATTTTGGGCTGACATGTAATTATTAATTATAACCCTAAAATGGCATAAAATACTTGTATAAAAGGGTTTAGGGTTAGGTATTTATTATTATTATGTTGTGATACGAAATTTATTCTTGTGGTGGTATTGAGCTGTAAGAAATTACAGATTGTAATCAAGTTGTAATCACTGGATTGTAATAAGATTGGACTTGCAGTTTGGTGGACATAGCCCAAGGATTGGGTGAACCACGTTAAATCTTGGTGCCTTGTGTTCATTTTTGTGTGATCTATTATTTTCTTTAATTGGTTATATTTGCATGTAGTTTTTATTTCTGTCCGTGGTTTTATCCTAACAAGTGGTATAAGAGCGAGGTTGTCTTTCAGTTATCCTCTGTAGGAAAGTCTCATGGTTACGTGGGAGTCTCACAGTTGAGTGGGAGCGATGGAAGATGAGGGTAAGATGAGGGTTGATAGGTTTAATGGGCATAACTTCTAGTTATGGAAGATGAAAATGGAAGACTATCTTTATCAGAAGGATTTATGGAAGCTTTTGGAAGGCAAAGCCAAGAATCAGGGATCTATGTCAAATGATGAATGGGATCTTTTGGACAGAAAGGCACTTGGAAGCATTCGGTTATGCTTGAAACCATCAATTGCATTTAATATTATGAAAGTGAAGATGACAGAAGAGTTGATGAAAACCCTAGTGACATTGTATGAGAAGCCCTCTACTTCAAACAAGGTATTTCTCATGAAACATTTATTTAATATGAAAATAGCAGAAGGTGGATCTGTTGCAGATCATTTAAATGAGTTTAATACTATTACTAGTTAGTTATCTTCTCTGGGTATCAATTTTGATGAAGAAATTAGGGTTCTCTTGATTTTGTGTTCTTTTCTTGAAAGCTAGAATGGCTTGGTAATGGCGGTGAGTAATTTTATTCCTGGATCTAGTACCCTAAAATATGATGATGTGATTGGTGTTGTTTTGAGTGAGGAAACTCATAGGAAATCCTCAGGTGGATATACATTAGGAAGTGCTTTGAATGCATAAAGTAGGGGCAAAACAACTGAGAGAGGAAGTAACTTTGGAAATCGTGGGAAATCAAGAGGAAAGTCAAAGGGGAAGAGGTCTCAATCGAGAGAACTGAACAACTATTGGTACTGTGGGAAACCAGATCATAAAAAGAAAGATTGCTAGAATTGAAAGAAAAATGAAGGAGATAAATTAGATGGAGACAAGGAGGAAAATGTGGTAAGTAACAAATCCGAAGAGGATGCTTTGCTTTTGTCTTTAAAAATTGTTGATGATTCATGAGTTTTAGATTTTGGTGCTTCATTTCATGCTACACCTCATAGAGGTTATTTCATTGATTATGTCCAAGGGGATTTTGGGCTTGTTTATTTGGGGGATAATGAACCCTATCAGATTGTTGGAAAGGGAAAAATTAAGATTAAGTTGCAGAATGGGAATCATTGGCTACTACATGAGGTAAGACATGTTCCAAGGCTGAGTAGGAATTAGCAGGGCAACTCAGTGATGAGGGTTGTGTAGTTACTTTTAATGATAAAAATTGGAAGGTTTCAAAAGGTTCCCTTGTAGTAGCAAAAGGTTTGAAAGTAGGCACCTTATATCTTTGTATAGGTCATATTGTTCTGTCTACTTTGATTGGTTCAGAAAAAAATGAATGTTCAGGAACAACTACTACAGTTGAGCAGGGAGAACAAATAGCTACTGTAGATTTTGATACAACGCTATGGCACAACACAGACTTGGGCATATGAGTGAGAAAGGTATGAAAGTACTTCATTCAAAGAAAGTTTTACCAAATCTAAAATGTGTTAATATGGATTTTTGTGAAAGTTGTGTGTATGGAAAACAAAAGAGAGTGAGTTTTGTAAAGACTGGGAAGGAAAACAAAAAGGAGAAATTAGAGCTTGTGCATACAAATGTATGGGGACTGACTCAGGTATCTTCCCTTGGTGACTCTCATTTTTATGTTACATTTATTGATGATGCAACCAGAAAAGTATGGGTTTATTTCTTTAGACAAAAATATGATGTATTTCAAACTTTTAAGAAATGGAAATGCTTGGTTGAAAATGAGACTGGTAAGAAATTAAAATGTCTCATATCTGATAATGGTGGTGAATATTGCAGTCATGAATTTGAAGATTATTTCTCCAATAATGGTATTCATAGACATAAAACTATCCCAAGGACTCCATAGGAAAATGGAGTGGCTGAACGCATGAACAGGACTATAATGGAGCGTGCAAGGAGCATGAGGTTGCATGCTGGGTTGCCCTTACACATGTGGGAAGAGGCTATCAATACTACTGTATATTTTATTAATAGAGGTCCCTCTACTCCTTTGGGCTATGGAATTCTAGAGGAGGCATGGACTAGTAAAAAGGTGAGTTATTCTTTTCTCAAGACCTTTGGTTGTGAAGCTTTTGCTCATATAGACTCTGAAAATAGAACCAAGCTAGAAGCTAAATCAAAGAAATGTGTCTTTGTTGGATATGGCATTAATGAATTTGGTTATAGGCTTTGGGATTTTCAAAATCATAAAATTGTAAGAAGCCAGGATGTCATATTCAATGAGAAAGTGTTGTATAAAGATCTATTGCAGCAACATGAGAAGAAAGAAGATGAATATGTAGTGCTAGATGATACTCCAAAAATTGATGTTCTAGCCATTGCTCATGATGTGCAACAACCACAACAACAAATACCACACACACTAGTGAATGTTAGACGGTCAATGAGGCAAATTAGACCTCCACAAAGATTTTCTCTCTCTTTGTATTCTATTTTACTTACTGATGCTGGTGAACCTAAAAGTTTTGATTAAGCTATGCATGTAGATACTAAGATTCAGTGGGAGTCTATAATGAAAGATGAAATGGACTCTTTGCTGAAGAATAAGACATGGGATTTGTGGAAGTTGCCTGTAGGTAAAAAGAATTTACAAAATAAGTGAGTTTATCGGTTGAAAGAAGAGGAAGGAGGTAAGAAAATATTTAAGGCCAGGTTAGTTGTAAAAGGATTTGCACAAAAAAAAGGAATTGATTTTGATGAGATATTTTCTCCTATTGTTAAAATGACTTTTATCCGTACTATTTTAAGTCTTGTGGTTGTTGAAGAATTGCATTTAGAGAAGCTAGATGTTAAAACAACCTTCCTTCATGATGATTTGGATGAAGAAATATATATGGCTCAACCATACGGATTTGAGCTCAAAGGTTAGGAAAACTTAGTATGCAAATTGAAGAAAAGTTTATATGGCTTGAAGCAAGCACCTTGGAAATGGTATCTAAAATTTGACAGGTTTATGCATGAGAATGGTTATAAAAGGTGTCATTTAGATTATTGTGTTTATTTTAAGAGGTTGGATGATGATAGCTACATTATTTTATGTTTATATGTTGATGATATGCTTGTAGCTGGGTCTAACATGGATCATATTAAGGGGCTAAAATGCCAGTTAGCACATGCATTTGCTATGAAGGATTTGGGGACAGCAAAAAAAATCCTTGGTATGAAGATTTGTAGAGATAGGAAGAACATAACATTGACGCTATCTCAGGCTGATTATGTTGAGAAGGTGTTGCAACATTTCTCTATGGAGAATGCTAAAGTTGTTAGCACACCTTTACCTGGTCATTTAAAGTTGACTAAGGAGATGTGTCCCAAGACACAAGAAGAGGAGGATAAGATGTCCAAGGTACCCTATGCTTCAGTTGTATGAAGCTTGATGTATGCTATGGTATGCACTAGGCCAGATATTGCACATGCATTGAGAGTTGTTAGCAGGTATATGAGTCATCCAGGATTTGAGCATTGGAATGCTGTCAAGTGGATTCTTAGATATTTGAGAGGAACATCCAATAAGTGTTTAAACTTTGGGGGCTCTACTACTGATTTACAAGGCTATGTTGACTCCTACAGGGTCAATCTCCAAGTGGGAGATTATTGTTTAGTGTGGGGCTTGATCAATCCCCAAGTGGGAGATTGTTAGATTGTGGTGACTAATTAGGAAAGTACTGTACATACTCCATAATTTTTTGGGGTTCAGGGCATCACCCTAGAAATTTTTTTTGGGCCCTATTTTATCGAGATTTTGGGTTGACATGTAATTATTAATTATAACCCTAAAATGACATAAAACACTTGTATAAAAGGGTTTAGGGTTAGGTATTTTTTTTTTATTATGTTGTGATGTGAAATTGCTTCTTGTGTTGGTATTGAGCTGTAAGGGATTACGGATTGTAATCAGGTTGTAATCACTAGATTGTAATAAGATAGGACTTGCAGTTTGGTGGACGTAGCCGAGGGAAACCACATTAAATCTTGGTGCCTTGTGTTCATTTCTGTGTGATCTATTATTTTTTGTTATTAGTTATATTTGCATGTAGTTTTTATTTTTGTCCGTGGTTTTATCCTAACATTAAGGATTAGTGAACATTGATCATATAGTTACTTTGTGTCCCTTAGCATTGGTTAGTGTAATTATTTGTCCACTGGGGAAGTCCTAATAAATTGACTTAATTGCTTTTTTGTATCTTGTACAAAGGAAATTAATTTCAATGATTGTAATATGTGAGAATGGGAATATATGTGTCAGCCTTGATACACGATACCATAAAAAAGCTAAAGGCTGCTCAGATGCTTTAATAGAGTTATGAGTGAAATTTGTAAACATTCCTTGCACACTTCACTAGATTTGTAAAGACAATTGAGTTATCATTTAGTTAGTTCATTAAAGGTGGACTTAACCTGTCATGTCCCCTATTCAAATAATTAAAAAAAAAAAAAACTTTGTTAAGGCAGGCAGGCTCCAAAAAGGTGAAATTTTGGAAAAAGGGGCTAATATTTGGAAAGCAATGGACTAATAAATAAAAATTATTATTAAATTATATTTTATTAACCCCTCTTGGACGTGAGTTAGGGTTATTCCCTCTTTAAAAGGGGTTTGGAGGCATTTTGGGCTCATTCTACATCTTGATTCTTGCTAATTTTCTTGTTGTTCTTCAGAGGCTGCCAAACCTGTGGAGAAGGAGACCCAAGAACAAGAGTTTGTAGGTTTCCAGGAAGGCTAAGGATGGGAGTTTGAAGCCATTCCATGTGCATGCTCATACAGAGTTTGCCTTTGTGCTGAATAGTGCCGATTTGGGTGTTTTCGGGGTTGTTTTTGGTTTGAGTTTGGGTTTTCAGTTGAGTGTTTCATATCAGTTTGGTTTGCTGCTATATTTTAGACTTTATGATGTTAAAATAGAGCTAAATATATGTATTGGGTCATGATTAAACTTATGAGATAGTTTATGAGTGTTTTGTGGTGTTTCCGAGCATTTTTGTGTTAATTTCGGGAGCCCGATTGAGCATAGTTTTGCCCTACATTTGTGAGCTGTTGTGTAAAGGCTATACAAATATGGAAATGTCATTTTTTAGGCTGTTATGCTGCTGAAATTTCTGTAAAAATGTCCATTTTCAGATTTATTAAGAATTTGTGAAGTTGTGAAGTTTTTCGCACTAATTTGGACATACCCGATTTGGGTTTTATTGGGAAATTGGCAGATCTTTGTAATATTGGTTGTTTGATTTTAAAGTTCTGATTTGAGGTTGGAAATATCATAAAAATCAGTAAAGGGACATTACAGTGGTATCAAAGCCGTGATCTTGCCAGCCTGAGGGTTTGTAGAAGTTGCATGTCAGTTTTAACAACTACCCAGATCTTGCATGTCAAGTTTTGATAACTACCCAGATCTTGCATGTCATATTTTATGATTGCATGCAACTAAGTCAAAGAGAAAAAAGATATTTTCAGCGAGAAAAGAATAAAGAAATTTTGATCAAACCCCTAGTTGAAAGCAAAAGTACAAAATCCAAGGAAGAAAAAAGTATGGCTGATCCAGATGAGATGGCAAAGAAATTTTTCCAAGACATCCAAAATACTCAGAAGCAAACAGTGGATGGTTTGGTGGAAACTAGAGAGGCTTTGCGAATATTGACAGAAAAATTACAAGGAATTGCATCTATTAATGAAAAAGGGAGCACTTCAGAGGAGCCAAAAAATGGGAGATCCACACCATCTAAATCAACCAAATCTATTTTCTTGCCTGCAGATGAGCCACCAGTACCAAATCCAACCATTAATCTAGTGGAAGAGGTTACAGGTAATTTGATTACATTAAGAGCTACTTACAATGGCTTAGATGATGACTTTCGTAGTTCAGTTCCTTTTAGAGAATATGTGGATATGATGAACGCTTTGATGCCCAAGAAAGAGAACAGGAGGGAGCATGACACAAGTGGAAGAGAGCTCAAAAATAAAATAAGCAAGTTTACAACACCTACTTTTGATGGAACAAATAAAATTTCAGCTAGAGCATGGCTACAAAAATTACAAACTTTCTTCACACTTAACCCCATGAAAGAGAGTGATGCTATTCAATTTGCAAGTCTACACTTGGAAGATGCAGCCTATGATTGGTGGTATCATGGAATGACTACTCAAGGTCATGATCAGGTAACTACATTTGAAGATTCCAGTCAAAGGGTGATAGATAGATTTGACCTCAAGGATGATGAAGAGTACTTTAAAGAATTGTCAAAGTTGAAGCAAACCAAATTAGTTAATGAGTATATAGAAGAATTTCAAAAAGTGGCTGTTATGGTACCTGATATGAGTGAAAAGAGGATTGTTTATCTTTTTCTTGATGGTTTAGAAGATTCTGTTAAGGGTTTGGTTAAGGATTTCTCACCCTCAACCTTACAGGAAGCTATCAAAAGAAGCTTGCAACTTGAAACTTGCGTGCCTATGAAATCAATCACTAATCAAAAACCCCCAAATCTTTGGCAACACAAGGGAAATTTTTAAAAAAAGACTTTCCCAACACTACCACCAAAAGATGTGACAAATGTGGCAAAAAAGAAGGTAGATGAAGAGACTAGGAGTGAATTACGAAGGAAAAAGCTTTGTTTTACTTGTAGAGAACCATGGGTTCCAGGACACAGATGTTTGGGGAAAGGTCAAGTGCACTATATTGAAGTTGCTTCAGAATCTGATTCAGATGAGCATGAGGAATTTCATGATACTAAGGAGGAGGTAGAAGAAGAGAAAGTAAAAGAAATCAGCAAGGATGGCACTTTAGCAGCATTATCGGGAGTCCCAAGATACCATCCCTTCTGAATTCGAGGGGTACTAGCAGGGCAAAGGTTGATTATTCTTCTTGATAGTGGGGCAACTCACAATTTTATTGATGAGGGATTTGTCATGAAAAGAGGGCTTAAAGAAGAAGATTTTGAGGGATTCAATGTTACTGTACCTGATGGATTCACTATGCCTTGCACACGGGTGGTGAAACAACTCAAGATGACCTTAGGAGATTATGAGTTATGTGATGACTTCTATGTGGTTGGTATTGGGGAGACAGATCTTGTATTGGGTGTTCAATGGTTGCACTCTATCGGAGGCTATTACATGAACCATCAAACTATGGAGTTTAAATTTCATTCCAATGGGAAAGAAGTCATATTGAGAGGGTTATCTAATGGAGCACCTAAGGTGGTCTCTGCAAAGAGGATGGAGAGGACTTTTCGAAGAGGACAAGTAACATGGGCAACAGGAGTCATAATCCAACCAACAAGCTCTCCAAAGAATCAAGGTAATTTCCATTTTGAAATTCAAAATATTCTTGATAAGCATAGTATAGTTTTCAATGATTTGCCTCCAGGATTACCACCAAATAGAGGTTTTGAGCATGTTATAGAGTTAGAACAGGGTGCCAAACTAGTTATAACAACCCCATACTGCCATCCAAGAGGTTATAAGGAAGAAATTGAAAAAACTATTAAAGAACTCTTGGACATGGGATTCATAAGGCCTAGCTCTAGTCCATTTGCATCATCTGTGGTACTTGTCAAGAAAAAGGATGGTACAATGAGAATGCGTATAGACTACAGGGCTCTAAACAAGAAGACCATAAAAAATAGGTATCCCATACCACGCATAGATGAACTCATTGATGAGTTACATGGTGCTGTATACTTCTCAAAAATTGACTTAAGATCAGGCTACCATCAAATCCGAATGAGGAGTGAAGATGTGGAAAAGACTGCTTTTAGATGTCACTATGGGCACTTTGAATTTCTTGTTATGCCATTTGGACTCACTAATGCACCTGCAACATTCCAATCTTGTATGAATAAGGTATTCAGTCAGCATCTTCGAAAATTTGTTTTGGTATTTTTTTATGATATCTTGATATACAGTAAAACATGGGAAGAGCATCTAAAGCACATAGACACTATTTTGGGAATCTTGGAGCAGCAATCCTTCTATGCTAAGCTATCTAAATGTGAGTTTGGTTTGACAGAGATCCTATATTTGGGACATATTATAAGCTCTAAAGGAGTACAGGTTGATCAACAAAAAATCCAGGCAATTTTGGATTGGCCTCCACCCACTAATCTTACACAGTTGAGAGGTTTCTTTGGGTTGTGTAGCTACTATAGGAGATTTTCCAAGGGATTTTCTTAGCTTGCTGCCCCCTTGACTGATTTGACAAAGAAAGGAGCTTTTGTTTGGACAGAAGAGGCACAAAAAACATTTGATAAGCTTAAGGAGGTAATGAGTTCATGCCCTGTGCTTGCAATTCCAGATTTCTCTTTACCTTTTGTTGTTGAATGTGATGCTTCGGGAGAAGGTATAGGGGCTGTCCTAACTCAAAGGGGACATCCAATAGCATTTGAGAGTCAAAAATTAAATCAATCAGAGAAAGGGTACTCCATCTATGATAAGGAAATGTTGGCAATCATGCATGCACTTCATAAGTTTAGACAATATTTGGTATGTGGGAGATTCATTGTAAAGACAGACCATAATAGCCTCAGGTTCTTCTTGAACCAAAGGGATTTGAATGATCGTCAACAAAAATGGGTAAGCAAATTGCAAGCTTATGATTTTGATATTGAATACATGAAAGGAAGAATAATGTGGTTGCTGATGCTCTCTCAAGAAAGCCCACTTTGTGTTCCTTATCATCTATCTCTGCTGATTGGAAAGTCTCCATAATTTTAGAGTATGCCAAAGATTCATTTGCCACCAAGATTTTGGATAAGTTAGTGGATGATAATAGGTACAAGGTTGTTGATGAATTGATTTATTACAAGAACAGGATCTTCTTAGTGCCAGGGTCAAAAACTAAGGAGAGGATATTGAGGGCCTTTCATGACACACCTTTGGCTAGTCACCAGGGATACTTCAAGACATACAAGAAAATTCGAGAGCGGTTTTCATGGAAGGGTATGAAGGAGGATGTCCTTAAACACATTAAGGAATGTATGGTATGCCAACAAAGCAAGAGTGAGCAAAATTTTCCTGCAGGGTTGTTGCAGCCACTTCCTATTCCCGAACAAAAATGGGAAAGTATTTCCATGGATTTCATCACTGGGTTGCCCAAGGTTCAAGGTAAGGATTGCATGTATGTGGTGGTAGATAGACTAACTAAGTATGCACATTTCTTTCCTATCACATCTGATTTGAAGGCATCACAAGTGGCCGAATTGTTCTTCAAGGAAATTTTTAGATTACATGGTTTGCCTAGAAACATTGTTAGTGACCGGGACAGTAGATTCCTCAGCTCTTTTTGGAAGGAGCTCTTTCATTTGGCAGGAACTGAACTCACTCCCAGTACTAGCTTTCACCCTCAAACAGATGGACAAACAGAGATAGTTAATAAATGGATAGAAGGATATTTGAGAAACTATGTTTCAAATCAACAACATGCTCGGGTGAAATGGTTACACCTAGGGGAGTATTGTTACAATACATCTCATCACATGTCTATTGGTATGCCTCCTTTTCGTGCTCTTTATGGTTATGATGCCCTTTCCTTTGTTGATCTAATACTTTTCGATAGCAGAGTACCTGCAGCAAGTGATTTCATCAAGCAAAGCCAAGACATAATAAGGTCCCTCAAGGATAATCTACAACATGCACAAAACCAACAAAAGATATATGCTGACAGGAAAAAGATTGAAAGATCTTTTGAGGTGGGAGATTTGGTATTTTTTAGGTTGCTGCCATATAAGCAAAGCACCTTGAAGAGAAGTGGGGCAGAGAAACTCAAGCCAAGGTTCGATGGGCCTTATAAAATCATCAAGAAGGTAGGAGAGGTAGCTTATGAATTGGAGCTCCCACCAAACAGAAAAATACATAATATTTTTCATGTATCTTGCTTAAAGAAGGTTCTAGGCTAGCAAACCATAGTATCTACAGAATTACCACCTCTTGATGATGAAGGGAAATTAGTTTTGATACCAGAAGAGATTTTGGATACAAGAGAGAAAAGGCTGAGAAATAGGAGCATCATAGAGCATTTGGTCAAATGGAAATGATTACCACTAGAGGATGCAACTTGGGAAGGAGCACATATTCTTGAGAATTCCAACCTTCATTGCTTGAGGAAAAGCAATATTTGGGAGGGGAGGACTTGTCATGTCCCCTATTCAAATAATTAAAAAAAAAAAAAACTTTGTTAAGGCAGGCAGGCTCCAAAAAGGTGAAATTTTGGAAAAAGGGGCTAATCTTTGGAAAAAAATGGACTAATAAATAAAAATTATTATTAAATTATATTTTATTAACCCCTCTTGGATGTGAGTTAGGGTTATGCCCTCTTTAAAAGGGGTTTGGAGGCATTTTGGGCTCATTCTACATCTTGATTCTTGCTAATTTTCTTGTTGTTCTTCAGAGGCTGCCAAACCTGTGGAGAAGGAGACCCAAGAATGGGAGTTTGTAGGTTTCCAGGAAGGCTAAGGAAAAGGGATTTTGAAGCCATTCCATGTGCATGCTCATACAAAGTTTGCCTTTGTGCTGAATAGTGCCGATTTGGGTGTTTTCGGGGTTGTTTTTGGTTTGAGTTTGGGTTTTCAGTTGAGTGTTTCATATCAGTTTGGTTTGCTGCTATATTTCAGACTTTATGATGTTAAAATAGAGCTGAATATATGTATTGGGTCGTGATTAAACTTATGAGATAGATTATGAGTGTTTTGTGGTGTTTTCGAGCATTTTTGTGTTAATTTCGGGAGCCCGATTGAGCATAGTTTTGCCCTACATTTGTGAGCTGTTGTGTAAAGGCTATACAAATCTGGAAATGTCATTTTGTAGGCTGTTATGCTGCTGAAATTTCTATAAAACTGTCCATTTTCAGATTTATTAATAATTTGTGAAGTTGTGAAGTTTTTCGCACTAATTTGGACATACCCGATTTGGGTTTTATTGGAAAATTGGCAGATCTTTGTAATATTGGTTGTTTGATTTTAAAGTTCTGATTTGAGGCTGGAAATATCATAAAAATCAGTAAAGGGACATTACATAACCTTTATCATTTTGGGTAGTGAGTCCTCTTAAAGGTGACTTTAACCTTCACCCTTAGAGAAATGTGCTAAAGTAGTTAGCCTTTTGTTCTCTATCAACTCCTAACAAGAGTGTGAACCTTTTAACATGAGTTTTTTTCTTTAACATGGAATGATGTACTAAATTATTTGTATCAACTCCTAACAGGATTGGGTCTCCTAGAAGGGAAATTTTCATATTAGTGCATTATCTTGTGATTACCATTCCCATTGCGGTGTTTCCCTTAACAAGGTTTTTCTCAAGAAAAACAACTTGTGTCTTATGGTATTGGATTACATCTTATTCATATTATTTTTCGTTGCTATTTCTTTAATTGGTGATTTGGTTAAAAGTTATAAAGTTTATAAATATAACACACAATTGATTCAATCCATGCTCTCAATTGTGTTTTTCTATAAAATGGTACCAGAGATTGTGGCCCTCTTTGAGAAGGATTCTTAACCACATGAGGAGATCCAGTATGAGGAGCTATAAAAAGGAAAATCCTAAGTTGGTGTGAACTATGACAACTAGAATAACAATATGAGGAATTTTTTGATCTATTTAGGGATTGAATACTAGTTAATTACAAAGAAAGAATAATACATCAAGAATGAAGATGAGTTGAAATCCAACATTGAGGCAAATAAGTAGAAATGTACTTGCAATATGGTGGCTAGATAAGCCTTAATCAATGCTTTATTAGAGGCAAAGTTTACAAAGGTTAAAGAAATTGATTTTGTACATGAGATATAAGAAAACATGGAATCTCTTTATGAGGGAGAAAAATATACAAAGCAAGATAGATTGCAAAGTTAGAAACCATGAAGATGCAAGAGGATGACACAATGATACCATATGTTTAGAGGATAAAAAATGTTTTTATTGGAATCAAAGATTTATGAGAAGTTATCATATAAGATGAGATCAATGCAAATATATTATGATCATTAACACCAACTTATGAGAAAAAAGTAGTTGCAATTAAAGAGACCCTACCGCTCACAAAGAATTTCACAAGGGAAACTTTAATTGGTAAGTTTTCTTTTGAAACTTCTAGATTCCAAGATGCTTTACTTGATGTTGAATCTACATTCAAGGATACCATTAACAAGGATAAAGGGTACTAACAAAAAGTGTGAGCACTAACACAAGTAACAGTCATAGGCATCTTGTAGATTATGTTGATTGGGAAAAGATAGAGCAAAAAGAAATAAAATTGGATGAACTTGAAGCATTTGTCACTAAGAGAGAACACATAGGTAAGGGAAAGTATATAGGCAAGTTACCACTAATATATTTTTAAAGTAAAAAGATAGGCCATTTTGCTTCTAAATGTCCTATTATAGTTCCTAAGTATAAGGTTAAGTCATACAAGTTGAAATATCCCAAGGAATCCTATTATACTAGTGAAGATGGATCCGATAATGAATCTAATAAAAGTGACAAAGAAATCCATTTTTTTGCTATTAAAGATGAAAATCTCATGAATGAAGAGAGAGAGTTGGTTTCAAATATGGAAAATAAATTTGAATGGATCATAAAAAATGAATTTTCTCATCATATGACATGTGAAAAAGATAAGTTTGTACAATTTAATAAATATGATGGTGGCGTTCTTAGGTTTGGAGATAATACACCTTATTTTGATCAAAGGAAGAGGGTCTATAACCCTTGATGGTAAAAATAATACTAATGATGTTTTGTTTTTTGATGGACTAAAGCATAACTTGTCGAGTGTTGGGGAACTTGTTGATAGGGGATATCACTTACAATTCAAAGATGACAAATGGACAATCAAAGATCAATTAGGAAACATGAATCACATCAGGTACAAAAACAAGGGGTAATGTATTTTAGATGAATCCTTCATAAGTAAGTTGTTTTGTTGAAAATATAGATGAAATTTGGGTATGGAATAAGAGATTTTGTCATGTTAATTGTGATAGCATGGTGAAGACTGGTAATCCTAATGCGGTCAGAGATCTACCTAATATAGTGAAACTGAGTAAAATAATGTGTAAAGAATATGCTATGGGAAATGAATAATTTTTAGAGAAATACATATAATTCTAAAGGAAGATTATATCTAGTACATACATGTCTTTGTGGTCCAAAAAAGATAAGGTCATATTACAATGAGAAATACTTTATGTTTTATGTTGATGGTTATTCTAGGACGATGAAGGCAACATTTATTAAAGAGAAGTCTGTTACAAAGACAAACTTGAGAATGAATCAAATTTGAGAATAAATTTTTTGGGATCAAATAGACATGGTGAAATTACATCATATATATTTATTGTATTTCGTTAGAAACATGGAATTTAGAAGCAAACTTTTGTATCCAAGACTCCACAACATAATGGAGTATCAGAGACAAGAATTATAACTATTGTTTATACTATAAGGAAAATGATGCTAGAAAGAAATGTTTCATAGGTAGATTGGAGAGAAGTCACTATTGTGGTGAATACTTTGAATAAAGTTCAAATCAGACATGGTACTAGTAAGACTTCATATGAATTATAGTTTGGTCATGCAATTTTAAATAAATACTTTAGAACATTTGGTAGTAAATGCTTTATCAAAATAGATGATGATATAGGAAAATTGTTAGAATGATTAGGAAAGATAAGAGGAGGTGAGTCTATTATTTTGAGGTCCAGATGTATGAAGTCAAATTTTAACAACTTCAACCAACATAATCAAACTCATAAATCCATTTGGCCAATATAGGTAATCATCAGTAATCCAAGTTATTCATTCAATACTTAGTTCTTTGTTTTAGTGCATATCAAATAACAAAAACCTATAACAATAAATAACATGAAACATGAAAACAACATTCAAACAAGTTTAACACTAGGATTTAAAGTGGAAACCTAATCTGGGAAAAATGACCAAGTAGCATGCTACCACTTTTTTTTTTAAACAACTATATTAATGTCTCCATTTGTAACTTTGACTACTTTGTCCATGCGGGTGACTGGTTCTGCTATTGCACTAGCCTCAATACGGGTCTCTTCTTTGGGTGTGGTTAGAGCTAGGTTTGGCTCGGTGTCTCCCTTATCTACTTCTACTTTTCCTGAATCCATCCTCCGTAGTGTTTCCCTAGATGGGATTCAAACTCAATCCTCTCCTAACCTTGCCTTTGGGGCTTGTTTGGGTAGCTCCTTTTTAGCTGCTCCAGTTGGGATGACTATTGGTCTGCATAGTGGTGCTATGAGTAGATCCACCATCTCTTATGCTGATGTAGTAGCTATACACTAAGAAAAGTACACTTCTCTAAACCCTTCTATCCAAGGTTTTCCATAGATTGGAAAGCTTGAGATGCTGGCTTGGACCTCCCTAGTCATGGAGTGCAAGAGGCATACAAATGAGCACAAAATAAGCTCTTAGCTGAGCTTTAGAAACACAACCCTTGCTAGTAAACTATGAGATGGAAGATTCTTTGAGCAAGAGAAAGAATGCTAGTGTCAAAGAACTCTTGTGTATGCAATGCAAGAATGAGAGTAAACTAAGATGAAATGCATAATGCAACTAAGCTAAGAAAATGAAGGTGTTACATCCATACTAATTAGACTATGTGAGCTAAGCTATTGTAAAAGAACTACATTAATATGCAACTATGCTAAGATGCCATGGATGAGAGAATGTAGACAAGAAATAGAAGTTCTCCACAAGCATAAGTCTTCAATCCTATAGCATAATGGTAGCAAAAGAGTGGATGTAAGAATGAGAGAAGAAGCAAGAAGCTCTCCATAAGCAAGAAGGTCTTCAAATCCTGCAGCATAATATTAGCCAAAATGAGATCTTCTTTCGCTCTTGGAATACCTCCTATTTATAGATTTTTTTCAAAGAGTTTGGGGTAGAGTTTAGGATTTTCCATGGTGAAATTTAGATGAATTAAAAATCATTTGTATGAGACATGCTTTGAATAGAATATTCATAGTGGGAAATCCATTAGATTTTATAATTCAATGTGGGGATCCCACTTTGAATAAAATAGTCATAGTGGAGATCCCATTATGACTATTTAGAATATCAAATTCATATTAGATTTTATAATTCAAAGTGAGGATCCAACTTTGAATAAAAAAGTCATAGTGGAGATCCCATTATGATTATTCAGAATATCAAATTCATAGTGGAGAACCCATTAGAGTTTTATAATTTAAAGTGAGAATCCCACTTTGAATAAAATAGTCATAGTGGAGATCCCATTAGGGATTTTATAATTCAAATTGGAAATCCCACTTTGAATAAAACATTCATAGTGGAGATCCAATTAGGGATTTTATAATTCAAAGTGGTGATCCCACTATGAATAAACAATGATATCATGGATCTCACTATGAATATAATATTTATTTATGGACAGAGGGCCCCTTATCAATATAAATTTGATTTCAAGGATAATGACTCATTTAATTTTATTAAAAAATTAATATTCATGTGTCATTTGTGAATGCGTGCTCAAATTTGAATTAAATTAGAATGTCTAACATTTAAATAAATTCAAATGTATAGCCATCCTAGGTAGAAATGAGAGATTAAATGAGTATGAGCTAGAATTTTATTTAGTGATTGTTCAATTTTGCTTGATTTGATCATAAGAATTGATGAATTTAGTAATTTGATTTTGTAGGGCCAATTTTGGGTAATTACAATAGCTCATGAGGCTAGCATTGGTGATGGCTTTGGTGGTCAGACTGTGTGTTCAAAGCCCCATAATGCTATGCTTGTCGCTATATATAACCCAATTATGCTTGATTTAGGATTTGATATTGCTAAAGAGATCTCCACTTATGTGGATGACTTCTCTTCCACAATTGCTATTTTTCATTTTAAGGGTTTTTGGCCCTCTCTATCAGATCTGCATGCCTAAATCACCCATGCTTGGGAGCCCCTCATTTTGGAAATAGCCCAGATTTACCCTGTGGCAAGGCATTTTTGCATTAAAAAATTTGCTACTATTGAAGAGAGAAATTCCATTCTAGGCCATGGTTTCTCATGGGGGGATAAGTTCCCCTTGATGGCTAAACTTTGGTATAAGGATTTTGCCTCATTGTTAGAATCCTTTAATAAAATCTAGTTGTGGGTTAGACTCCCAAATCTCCCCCTTCACCTATGGTTGGATTCAAATTTGGAGGCAACAAGGACTTCTTATTGGTTGATACTGTGTCTTCCAATGTGTTTCAGACAATGTATGCTCACATGCTTATGGAGATTGACGTCTCCAAAGGACTTCCTAAAAATATTAAGTTGGTCTCTCCTCTTGGCTCTTGGATTTAACTTCTTGATTATGAGGGTATTCCCTTTCGATGTAGGAAATGCCACAAGACTGACCACCTTGTTGCCTGATGCTCCTTTGATAAATCTAGACTGAAGAAGTTACTTGCTTCATGGAAAGGGGTTTCAGATGATCACTACATGGTTTAGAAGGCTCCCTCTTTTGGGGTTAGTGGCTCATCTCAGGACACATTGGTGGTAGATTCAATGGCTGTAGATGGTATGAATGTTGCCCCAATAGTGGTGACCTCTTATGTTCCCCCTCCAAATTTTTTCACTGGTGTATGGACTGTAGCCCCTCTTGTGGCTCTGTCTCTAGATGTTGCTGCTATACCTTCTTCTGATGCAATCTAGATCTCTCCTTAGGCTGTGGGGGTTTTAGGGGCTAGTTGTGATGTTGATGACTTTTCATAGTAGAAGGCTGCTAGTTTGGTGGAGGATGGTTGGACAATAGTAAAAGAAAAAAAGGTCAAGCCCACCAATCTAACTTTTGATATGGCATTACAATCTCAAAAGAAGGGATTGAAAGGGAAATCTTGAGTCCCTATCCTGTTTTGGCTCTCCTAATTTTTGTGGCCTGCAATACTTTTTAGTTTGACATGGTTACAAACTTATTGTCTATTCCTTTTTTAACTATGGGGTTTAAGGTGCTTGGTCAAAACCTATTTTTGTGGTAGAGGAATACTGTATTATCTGTGTTGCTACCATGGTCACTTGGTTCTTTGGTGACCTATTCCACCTATGGGCTGTAGTAATGTTTGGTTGGGCTTCATTGAAATATTTTTCATTTTGTAAAAGGGTTTCAGGCTCCCTTCAAAACCCGTTTTTCTTAATAAAAAACATGCTACCACTTTTTCACTTTTTTGAAGTGAACCTAATTAAGAGAAAACCCTGTTAGAGGTTACAAAACACACTGTTAGGTGTGAGAATGTTGAAGTAATTAAATCAACCTATTAGGAGTATCTTTGTTAGTGGTCTTCAAAACATCCCATTAGAATGTCACCTTGATTGAAGGATTTACAATATGACTATCAACTCAACCTTGATTGAAGGATTTTACTAGCACAATGATTAGAAAGTAAAAACTAGGTTGATCTCATAAACTAAAACTCACTTTTTAGTGCTTAGATCTCCATTCAAATCATTCCTATTTCATTGATTGGTCTTCATCACATTCTCCATTTCTAATATGCGTGGCAACCCTTCAAGTAGTCACTCTTTCAACAACTTCTCACTTTTCCTCTACAACTTTGTTCTTCCACTTTCCTTCATAAATTTTCCATCCAACAACAACTATAAAACATCTCATATGTCTCCTTAAATATGTAGGTATAATATTTTTCCTCTTAAACATAACCATAGATCTTAGCATTTTATTAGATTCATTAAATCTATCCATTTTCTTCTTGTTCTACTTCTTTTCTTGAAACTTTTGGAAACTTCTCCATGAATCCTAGCCTTAGATAGCTTAAAAAACTCAATTCATGCAATAAATATGCTAGATCATCTATCCTTACCTTTTACATGTTTTGACTCTTCCATAAATTCAATTGTGTTAGCCTCAAATCTTGATTGTTTCTCAAACTGTTAATTTGCTGACACTCGATCATTGCTATGTTCTTCAACTTATTCATCACTAGGTAGCTTGGTCACTACTAATCTTGTTAGAATTAATTCTAATGATACTACATTAGGGGAGTATCCTGAGCATTGGAGAGTATTGACATGTTACATTCATGATTGTGTTTGTCATTGATGTCAACATAGCACAATTTCTATAAAGACTAGCTGAGCAGAAGATAAGGATCTTGATGGTATGTACAATGTTTTTATTTTCTAGTGATGTGCAGTTATGGACATGTTTAGCACAATGTCTTGATCACCTGGTCAAGTGCACAGAGTTTGAGTCAAAGACATATGAAAGATGTACCTAATTTACAGAGAGCGGTTTAGAGATAGAGTACTGGGAAAGCAATTCCTGATGTTTGTTGGCTATCTTACATCTGAGATGTAATGAAGAGATGGGAAACTACGTAGTGATAGAGGATAATCATATGATGATTTCAGAGGTACATCTTTCATACTTGAACTACTCTACTAGTAAATCATCATCATCATCCTGTTGGCTATCTTACATTTGAGATGTAATGAAGAGATGTGCAATTAGGAAATGATGGAGGATAGTTAGAGGTACATCTAAATTAAAGATTATGTAAATTAGGTACATCTTCCATAAGTCTTCGATTTAGAATTTGTGTACTTGACCATGTCATCAAGACATTGTTATGAATATGTCCATAACTGTGCATTACTAGACAATCAAACCATTGTCCATACCATCAAGATTCATGTCTGCCACTTAGCCAGTAGCTTAGATGATTCAACTAGTAATGCCCTGCACTAAGGATTTCGCAAAGAAAATGTTGCTTCAAAGATCAAAATCAATAGAAGTAGATCTAAGCTAGTCTAGAGATCTAGGAAGAGTTGAAATAACTTTCAATGCCTTGAACATTTGACCTAATTTGACAAGGAGTGCAAGTACAGGTGGAGATTTTTCTAGTAGCAATAGATTTGATGAAGACAAGAAGATTGAGGAAGGAATAACCCTTCTTGTAAGAAGAGAAAAAGATGGTAAGAAAATCTTTAAATGTTGGACTTGTAATGAATTTGGTCATTATGCATCTAAATGTCCTTAAAAAAAAGAAAAAGTATAAGGGAAAGATCAATCGTAGAGTTTGTATGCAAATGAAGATGAAGAATCTGACAAAAAAGGTCAAAGTGAAAGTGATGATGAATTAAGATTTGTGGCTATCAAGAAAAATGATCTTGATAGAGAAATTAGAGAAGAAAGAGCTCTAGTTTCCCAAGTGGAAAATAAATTTGATTGGATAATAGATAGTAGTTGTTACATCACATGGCTGGTGATATGAATAACTTTGTTAAGATCAAGAATCATGATGGAGGTATTGTTAGAGTTGGTAACAATTTAGGCTTTTAATATAATAGGAATTGGATCCATTACTCTTCATAGTAAAACTTTTTGGAAATAAGGACCATTGGGGGGGGGCAGGGGGGGGGGGGGGGTGTGAATCAGTAATCTACAAACTTTAGTTGCCAACTGGATATTATTTCTTACTTTAAACCATACATAAAAAGTAACAAAGTAATACTAAAAAATAACTATATGCATGCACAAAGATAACTCATAACACCATATTTTGTTGACTAGGGAAACCCTAGCCAAGGGAATACCCTGGTGGGGATGATACCACTAGATAATATACTGATATATAAGTTGTTAGAGGATAGATCCTGTTAGGAGTTAATGAGAAAATTTAGTATAAGGAGTCCCCTTTTAGGAGACCTTTAATCCCTATTAGGAGATTCCAACACTGTTAGGAGTTGTGCCAACCTTGTTAGGAGTTGTGGTACAATAGATGTGAGATGAGCCCATTGCCCAAACATGCATTTCCAATTACAAGAAGAGCTCACTACCCAAACAAGTAATCAAACTTTTGGAATATATAATCTTTCTTAGTTTGATCTCAGATCTCAAAATAGCTTCACAAACTTCACATATATCACTTTCACAAAAGTTCGCATATAATTGCTCAACACAACTATTACTTCAAGATAACACACTTGAATTCACAAGATGTCCTTTGCATTAATACTGCACTTTTACAAAAATTTCTACTAGGTTGACTAATACCAAAATATGATTTTTCTAACTTAGAGTAAACATTTAGGATGTTAGCCCTAATTGGACAAGTAATTATTTTGTAAACAAAATAATTCCTTTCCTTTAATTCTGCAATCTTGTTTCACTTCAAACATGAATATCTATGTTTCATATAGTCTGTACTAACTTTCAAGGTTATACACATCATCATCAACATGTATACTATCTCCATCTAACTTTTCTAGTCATAATATGATGTCAACAACAAGTTATAAACAAAACAATACACTATTGTATACCAAGTTCATACTTAGACAATTTTCTGATGACAAAAGCTAAGTATCTTTATCTCTAAGGTTTCCTATAAGCATATACATCATATGTTTCCATAAATGAAAATAATTACATATCCTTATTAGCCATTTTTCAACAATCTCCCCCTTTGGCATTGATAGCAACAAAATAGGGAAAATTTGCTAAGTGACAAAAACTTAACAAAAATAATATAGTAACATTACATCTATTACAACTTGTTCATTTTACATATGCTCCCTCTTACAATATGATTCCATACTTTCCTAATTTAAAATTTCTTATGTATTTTATCCCCTTTACAATTTTCTTAATGTACTTCACCCCCTTTGACATCAATGACAAATGTTAGAAAAAAAACTGTCCAAAAAATTGTTCATTTGTTGTCAAAATCTTTGTAAACATCTGCCTCAAACTGATAGATTCTTCATGAAATCATAAAAATTGGCCTTCAAACTATCGATACCTTTGGTCCATGTATCTTTGGCTACTTCAACAAAAAAGAGAAATGCACATCAGGAATATGATGCAATCTCAACTACATTAAAGTTAGAGTACACAAAGTTAGAATACGTGTCCTTGGCCTTAACACATTCCTCCAACTATTTCTCAACAAAAGATATTTTCAAAGAAATAGACTCTTTGAAATCCAATACTCTCTTCAAATTTTTTTTGTTTTGAAGTTTCAGTTTCCTAATATCATTGTGAATTCTCTCTACTTGTCCTTCAAAATCATCAATCTTACTAGCTAGATGCTGTATCTGGCTAGATAGAGTTTCAAGCTCACTCATTTTTCCTTCAATCTGACTGTCCATGTCCTTAGCTTGTGAGATAGAGTACACTTAATGCACAATATCTTACCATCCTATTGACACTTCCAAAATTCCTTGATACAAGTATCAAGAGTTATCAAATCATTCATAATATTCTAACCAATGGTGCTAAACAAGTTAGCATAATGTGAGATCTGTTCCTTTGGTTCTAGAACACTCAAAAAATTAGTAAATTCTTCATTAAATGACTTTAGCACTGCATGTGCTTTCTATTCTAGATCTACTTCTATGTGTTGCACTGCTAGAGTACTATATAATCTATCAATAACCTCCATCAAGGTTTTCTGTAGGCTCTTCACTATTCTATTCTTTTGAATGGGTTTTAATAAGGATAAGATCAAATAAATTTGATCATCATCACCAGTTTCCAAGCTAGCAAGAGAAAGTAAAGTAGATGAACTAGAAGGTTTAGTTTCATCTTCCCTTTGCTTCTTCTCGGTTGCCTCTTCTTTCTTCTTTCCTCTTCCTATTTCTTTTCTCTTTCCTTTCTTTCTTTTTCTCTCTTCTCTTCCTCCTCTAATCTCTTCTTATCTTCCTCTATTTTCTTTTTCATTTCTTCTTCGACTACTCTTTTCTTTTCATCCTCTATTTTTCTTTTCTTCTCATCTTCAAACAATTTTTGCTTAGCCTCTTCTACTTTCCTCTTCTCTTCTTGTCATAGCCTCTTCTCTTCTTTAATTTTCTTCAGTTTATTACAATATCTTTAGAATGAGATTTAGGTGGTTCTAAACTCTCAAACAAGTTAGTATCCTCAATGTTAATGGTAACATCGGTCTGATCTATCTACATATTGTCACCACTCACTAACACTTCTGAGGTTCTGGGTGCTGGTGAAGATGCTGCCTTGGACTTTGCCATCATCTGACTTATGGCTACCATAGTTTCACTTCTTAACTTGTCTTTCTCACCCACCATAAATGAAAATGGTCTTACATTGTTCCTCAAGTATGGTGCAAGATTGTTTAACAATCTCTTGATTTCTTCTTTGTCATCAGTCTTGCAAATAGTCCTTAGTATATAAGTTTAAAGTTCTAAATCTTCTTCTCTAGCTGGGGCCTTCTTCTTAATAAGTCTATCATAGACTTTCTGGTTCACCGTGCCTTCAATATCCTTCAGTTTTAGATTGTTGGCTACAGTGTATCTTATAGTAGAGATATCAATATGATCTTTTTCAAAGTTATTATATAAATCATAGAATTTGTTCATCTAAACAAAGTTTCCTTCATTAGCAATAGCTAAGTTTATCTTCTCTATCTTCAGCTTCTAGGCTTGCCAACCTTTTCTAGCTGATTGCTTAGAAGTGATTACCTTCTCTAATTATTTAATTTCTAGTTCTTCTTCTTCTTCTTCTTTGCTAGACTCAACAATTGTCGACAATTTCTTTTGTGTTTTTCTTGGTCCAGTGGCTTGTTGGTTGACCCTTTTAGTTTTTGTGGTCATAGCTTCCACTAATCTCTCAGATTTTCTCTTCGACTCACTTGGTTGCACATTTGACACTGCTACATAGGGGATGCTTTGTTGTAAAGATGTCTTTGCAATAGACATTGACAAAGGTTGCACATTTAGTATACTTTGTTTCATGGTTTACCTAACTACTTGTGATTCACTCTCAGTCATACTAGCTTTTGATAAAGCTTTCTTCATAATTGATTCTATATTCCTGTGAGAGGCCTTCTCTAAGGATTCCTAATGAGTTGATTGGGTAATCTCATCACAAGCTCCAAATCTGTATTCTCTTTGTCCTACTTTGATTTCAACAATAAATCAATGTATCTAGCTACTATATCATTACTCAATTCATAATATAAGGGATCAAGAATGTTTCCTAAGGTTCTACTACTTAAATATAAGTAAAATCTATATCAACCATAATACAAATGTCTTCCTTGAATTTGTCTACAATTGCAGGTACAATTCTAAATCTCTATCTCATTTCATTATGAAATGTCTTCATATTTAAGAAAATATATATCAACCATAATACAAATGTCTTCCTTGAATTTGTCTACAATTGTAGGTACAGTTCTAAATCTCTATCTCATTTCATTCTAAAATGTCTTCAAATTTAAGAAAATCTATATCAATCATAATACAAATGTCCTCCTTAAATCTGTCTACAATTGAAGGTACAATTTTAAATCTTTGTCTTGTAATACCCTAACCAACACATAACCATAAATATAGCCAAACAACTTAAAATCAAACATACATAAGAGATTAAAAAAAAAAATGAACAATTTTTTTTTTATAACAATTTCCATTACCAAATAACCTTATACAACAAGTACGGTAATGAACTCATAATCAACAATGTAACATTACTATTTATTACATCTGAGTATATTGTATATTTATACTCTCTTATTAGAAATACAACGTCTTTTGAATTACATTCAAGTTAAACACTAAATTTGAATATTAATCAGCGAATTTTCTTCTAGGTCCCTAATCAAACATATCTTGAACCTGAAATCAAATCAGCACAACCACAACACACAAAACAAGGCTTAGATCACAAGTTAAATCGATAAAACCTCCAATAAACCTGCATGTTAGATTTAATAACAAAACTATAATCATTAAATCCAAATAACAGATGTACTGTAAATACAATTTTCTTTTCACGCAGATATGCAGAAATAAACTCGCATAAAATATGACAAAGTAATGATCTAGTAGTCCATGGGTGTCAACATAAGAATCTACATTCAGCCACTCGTAGAACTCAATATGTCAGGTGAAACCATAATGTTCTTATATTATTATATGATTCCCAACCCATGAAATTTTAAATATTACCACTTGATTAACTAATTGTCATAAACTTTCGCATAAGGATCTAGACTAGTGTCGGAGGGCATTCGACAACATAATTCTATCACCACAAGTTACTCGTTTTATGATAACCACCCAATCTAAAGGATCACACTTGCATAATCTAACAGACACATAATTTTAGTGATTCTAATTGGAAGAAAACGTAAATTCATTTTCCAATTCCAACAATACATTTATTTCATTTGCTCCAATTAAACAATTGAATCAGCAACAGAAATATCATATAAAACCAAATGAAACCATAGTTGTATCCTTTCAAACCTTTCACAATACATATACCAAAAACAACCTTGTCCCTTTACTTTTCACAAACATCCAACTTTCAAACTACATTCCCATTATATTAACTAATAGTAAAGAATTGACTATTCTAGGCTTCACTATACTTTTATTTCTTTTTAACAATACCAATAAAATATTGTTACAAACTGACATCAGGTTGAAAATTAAATCAATTTCCATTTCCAAAACCAGAAATCATTGTAATTCAATTTATAATTATAAATTTAAATTCTAACAATCTATTCACAAGAAATTACATATACATTGATACATATAAATAAATACACACACACACACACACACACACACACACACACACACACACACACACACACACATACTTACATATACCAATATACACATAAATTACTTTATGAATTTAAAGCCAGAATTATAATAAATAAATAAACTTTTCTATTTGTATATCAAATAACTTGCTGTTACCCAATATCAACAATTTCCAATTCATAACATCACCTTTCAGTTTTAAATTTGTGACACACACACACAGTGCCTCTAAGACTAATATAATTCATCTTCCAAAAGCTGTTTTACAAATGCCTCTTTCCATTCTAGAAACAACATAACTTAAAGTTACAAATTTCGACTGAATCTTCATGCAATTAAAATATCATGCAAGATCAAAGTATCAACTGATCTATTGATTACTTCCAGCTCTAATAATAATAATATTTACGTTGAGAGATGAAAATAACCATTTAAAAAAAAAAAAAAATCCCAACTGTTGATATCATAATCATGCCTAAATTCGCAACATAGTTATGTAAAAACTACTGCCAAATGCCAATATGTCTGTATAGCTCTATTTGCCTAAAACCCATGACTTAATAACAAAATTTCAAACCCTAATCTCATCAACCATTTGTTTAAATATCAATGTTACTCATACCCTACTAACCATTTAACAATATATCTCACTCCCATTAACACATTTATGCCCTCGATTCATGACCACAGCTTTAAAGACTGCATACTTGTAATCATAGCCGAGACACACACAACTTAGAAGTATTGTACACAAAGATATCACCTTCTACCTAAACAAATACAAACACACAAAAATTATAAAACATACAGAACTCATCTTTTCAACAGCCATCAAAACCATGCTATTTTCCATCCACATGCAGACTTGTTATCGCAGGCATGTTTGGGTAAAACCCAAATAATAAAAAACAAAACCCTGTATAACAACTTCCACATTTCTCATTTACGTGCAAATGTAACTATGTAAAAAAAAAAATAGAGCTAACCTTGCACCAAGTGCCATACTCTTCATAGACCCTTTCCTTAAATGTCAAACACACTTCATGTAATCCGCTAAACATATACAAAACTTCACAAATATGATGAAACATAACTAAAACTATAGGAAAGAGTCAGGAAAAGCCCCTTGCCTATAAGTGCGAATCGATGCTCACAAGAATACACCTGTAAAGCCTTCTACCATAACTCTTAGACCACGCTTCCAATTTTTATGCCGATTTCCAAAGACACCAAGAAACTTTTTCAATGGAAAAGACTGAGAAACACAACCATGGAGCAATAGAAGAATGAAAATCACAAAATTATGAGGACTTAAAGAACAGAGATGAATCAAACACTCCTCCATGATTAACAGTTCTCTCAATTTAGCGCCGAGAAACCCGTTCCACAAAGATTTTACATTTACCATCTAGAGATCATCAATAACAGACTGAAATCAAAATGAAATCAACACCCATCAAAAATGATAGATTAACCATGCGATAAAATGCTCATAACTGCGAGCTTAACCCAATACCCCATTTTCTAAGCACTCTTTGACACTTGTTAAAGATAGTACCAGCTCGTGGCTCGAAAAACTTGCCAGCATTTAAAACCCACTATCTCGACCACCATGCCCAGTCCAAGACATGCCATGTTCGAATATGCATAGATATCTTAGGCTTTGCTTCTAGTTTAGGTTAGACTTAGTTGAATACCATGCGATAGGATAGTTTAGGTATTAACTTTAGATAGTTTAGATTTATATTAACATTAACATTAACACAAGATAATATTAGTATTAACATCAATATCTATATTAATAGTAATACTAATTAATATTAATATCAATATTACTATTAACATCAATACTTCTTAATATTAATCCCACTAACACACAAACTCTGCCAAATGGCAAGTATATATATATATATATATATATAAACACAAGGACACAAATATAAAAACAACTATATATATACATATATAAATATATATATAATACTTATATATATATATATATATATATATATATATATATACATAATTATTTTATACTAATGCACTTATATTCATATACTTATATATATTTATACATTGTTATAATTATATAAATATAAATAAGTAAATAAATGAATGAATATATATATATATATATATATATATATATATATTCTTAAATCTAATAAACAAAAGATTCAAGGTGCTGTTAAAATTTACTGTCACCCCAAATGCAAGTCTGAAAATACGAACCAGACCAATAATAAAACTGATACCATTCATCATTGATTTATAAAATTGATTCCTAAATCTAGATTGATTCAAATGACAAATTTCTAAAAATTACACAAAACTGAAAACATAAAACATCTGATCTGAGAATTAGATTTTGAGAAATCTCTAAATTCTCGAAGAGTTCACATAATAATGCTAGAATTAAACTAATTTAAACACGTATCAAACCATTCAGATGAGTAAGCTAATTACATAATTCCAAGGTGACAGAAATAGAACTGTCAGGGCCATGACATGTCTCATTTCATTTTGAAATGTCTTCATTATCAAGTTCCCACTATCCAATATCTTATCCACTAGATGTCTTCTACATACATCAATAATCTTCTCCATTGTACATCTATCACTACTCATAATCTTTGTGATTGATAAATATAGAAATCTTTTAAGCACATGAAAGAGTAAGTGATTAATCAGTGACTAGAATCCAAACATACCATTCTTAGTCCTTTTTATCTTTTCTAGGTTCTCAAGTAGTTGCAATCTCAGAATTTCACTAAGGTTAACTTGTTCCTTCTCTACACATATCTTGTAGGTTGCATAGATGAATTCAACTGACAATTCATCAATCTTTGGACTCGCACATACAGAGTAGGCAATGTTTCTACTCAAGAATCTTACATTATCTTGCTTAATGGTGCTAATCACCATGGCCTTTCCATTATACACTACTTTGGTACAACTCTCAACTTTCTTCTTAACCATTTTATCACCTATGGGTACACTATCTTGTTTACAAAGACTAGTTACCTCATGGATAAGTTTGTATGAAATATCAACTACACTATCTTGCATCCATAATTTCCCATCATATGTTCTACTTAATATGATCTGTGTCCACTAATTTGTGTCCAATTCATAGTAGAAATGATATTTAAATAGGTCTAGTTCCTTCAAATGTTCAAATTTGGGCTTCATAGTCATATTGTGATTGAAAACTAATTCCATATCTTGTTCATATATTCACTCCCACTAGATTCAAACTTGTAGGTAAGATAACTTCCTACATCTTCCAAATATACATTGTTTAGAGTAATGGATAATGCTAAGTCAAGGTTTCCTTCTATGGGTTTCATGGAAACAATCTTCAACTTAGGTCTTTCCTTGTTCTCAACATTATGAACTATAGACATATCCATGCTTCTAAAAAATATGAATTTTTATTGAATAAATTCTATGGATAAATGATAAAATACCTTTTCTGAAAATAGGATTTGCTTCAAAATTGCCTTAACAAGTTTTTTCTGAGTACTCTCTGCTTTGGACGTATTTAAAATGAAGTGAAAAATAATTTTGTACTCCATTTATTCCATCAAATTTAACTTGTATTAATTGTGTACTTTACAGATATGAAAAATCTATCAATTACCTTCTATAATCAAATAACTACTCAAGATCTTCAATTTGATCTTTAGATGCTACTTGAGGGTTTCCATAGCTTTCTTCCATCATGACAAAGCTCCAAAAAACTTTGCTTCACAAAATTCTTAGCAAAAACATAGTTCTCATCTTCTACTACATAATTGACTTTTTTTGTAATAACAATAACTCTTATTCCTTCATAACTTGTTTAGCTAAGTTCCACATTACAAGTGAGATTAGATATAGTCTAAAATTATCTTGATACACCTTTTCCCAACTTTGCTACCCATACCTTGATCTTTGAGTGAAGTTAAAAATTCTGGTGCTACTGCAAACAAGCTTAATTCAACTTAATTGAATCAAACTTGACAACTAATTTCATTCTTCCTGTCTAATCATCTTCTACCTTTTCTTTTGAGATGTCTAATCCTTTTAAAAATGCCTCATTGAGTTCTTCATAAAGTTCACTGACTATATTCCTTTGTTCATCATTGTCTTTGTTAGTTCTAGAGTTCCTCTCATGGTTTCTTCTATCATTTTTTACATTTCTTCCACCATCCTTATTTTTTCCAAAGTTTCTTCCATTATTTCTTCTATCTTTGAAGTTTCTCTCCATTCTATAGTACTTTGTTGTATGTCCAAAGTTGTTGCATAACTAACATATTAGTGTTCTACTTCTATGATTCTTCTAATAATCAGATGCATGGCAATTCCAAGCTATGTGTGCAAAGTTGTTACACTTATAACAAATGATCTATCTTCTTTCCTCATAGTGTCTTCTTTCTCTTGATTTCCTTTCATTAGATCTTCTTCTATCTGCAGGTTTAGTATTCCTAGACATTCTATTATTCCTTCTATCATTATCATACTTCAGTTTCCTACAATCAATTATTTTATGACCCATACCATGACAATTATGACAATAAAAATCTGTAACATAATTAAATGACTTATTTGTACAATATATTTTCATATGACCTATTTCACTACATGAAAAACATTGCCTATAAATTCATACTTGGTTTCCTTAAGAGATTTTACTTGCTTTGGTTCATCCAAAATTTCAACTTCTTTTTCTTGACCAACTTCTTTAGGCTTATTGGAAGATTGACTAGATTCAATCTTATCATTAGATTTATCTTTTTCTTTTAGATCTAATCTATTCTCAGGTTTCTTCATAGACATATTGAATAGATAACCAAGACCAGTCTTATCATAAGTAGGTCTTTGTATTGACATTGAATCATCAAGATTTTCTCTGCTAGAATAAAGTTTGTTAAGTTGCTTCTTGCATTGAGTTAATTCACCTTTCACAATGTTATTGTATTTCTAAAGTTCTACATGATCTTGTTTTAATGTTTCAAGCTCCGATGTCTTCTTTGCCATACTTGCTCTAAGATTTGCATTCTTAGTTTTCAAATCAGATTCAACTTTGCTAGGATCACTCCTCAAAGTCAACTTTAGATTTGTAATCTTCAATTCATGCTTCAAGATCTTGTACTTTATCTTTAGCTTTGAATAATAATCATCACTAGTTTCAGATTCAATAGATACAGGCTTGGATTTGAGATGATCAATCTTTTCCTTTAGTTGTCCAATGTATACTTTAGAGTCTTCATAAATGTCCTTTAGCTTATCTCTTTCTTTAGTAAGGAGATCAATTTTTTCAAGTGCCTCTTCAAGGTTCTTCATCAACTATTCCATATGCATAGGGATCTTACTCAAGCTATTAAGCCTCTTCTGAGTAATTGTGCTCTCATACGAAATTATTAGAAATAGGGATTATTGAGAGGGGTGGGGGTGAATCAGTAATCTATAAAATTTAGTTGCCAAATGAATATTATTTATTACTTTAACCCGTACATAACAAAGTAATAAAGTAATGCTGAATAGTAAAAATAACCATGCACAAAGATAACTCATAACACCATATTTTGTTGACTTGGGAAACCCTGGCCAAGGGAAACCCAGGTGGCAATGATATCCACTAGATAATATACTGATATATAGGTTCTTTTTTAGAGGATAGACCCTGTTAGGAGTCAATAAGAAAATTTAGTATAAGGAGTTCCTATTAGGAGACTCCAACCCTATTAGGAGTTGTAGTACAATAGATGCAAGATGAGCCCACTGTCCAAACATGCATCTCCAATTACAAGAAGAGCTCACTACCCAAACAAGTAATTGGACTTATAGAATATAGAATCTTTCTTAGTTCAATCTTAGATCTTGAAATAGCTTCACAAACTTCACATTTATCACTTTCACAAATGTTCACATAGAATTTCTCAATACAACTATTACTTTAAGATAACACACTTGAATTTACAAGATATCCTTTGCATAAATACCATGCCTTTACATAAATTTCTACTAGGTCAACTAAGACCACAATACACTTTTCCAACTTAGAGTAAATATCTAGGATGTTAGCCCTACTTAGACAAGTAATTATTTTGTAAACAAAATAATTCTTTTCCTTTAATTTTGTTGTCCCGTTTCACTTTAAATAAAAAATCTCTATTTTGTATAGTCTATACTAACTTTCAAGGTTGTACACATCGTCATCAACATGTATACTATCTCCATCTAACTTTTCTAGTCATAATACAATGTCAACAAAAAGTTAGAAACAAAACAATATACTGTTATATACCAAGTTCATACTTATACAATTTTTTGATGCCAAAAGCTAAGTATCTTTATTTCTAAGGTTTCTTGTAAGCATGTACATCATGTGTTGCCATAAATGACAATAATTACATATCATTATTAACTAATTTTCAACAAAACTAACATTGATGATGCTTATTTTGTTGATGGATTGAAGCATAACTTGTTGAGTGTTGGACAATTGGTGGACAAGGGTTTTCTAGTTGCAATTCATTGAGAAGACCTGGATTATCAAAGACAAAGATGGTAAGATGATTGAAATCAGCACTATATCTAGAGGTAATTTATTTCAATTGAATCCTACTGAAATGACATGTTTGGTAGCTAAAGTGGATTACAATTGGTTATGGCATAGAAGATTTTGTCATTTAAACTTTCATAATATTGTTAAGGTTAGTAGCACTTTTGCAGTCAAAGACTTTTCTAAGATTGAAAAGCCTACTAATTTTGTGTGTAAGGAATGCATTTTTCCTAGGTAGAAGAAAATATCATTTCATAGCAAGAAGTTCACTACCACAGAGAAGCTAGAGACCATTCACACAGATCTGAGTGGTCCTTCTAGAATAAGAGGATTCTATGGTGAAAGATATTTTATGATTTCTCTAGAATGATGTGGGTAGCATTTCTCAAAGAGAAATTTAAAGCTTTTGGGAAGTTTAAGATATTTAAGAATAAAGTTGAGAATGAATTTGGTGTTAAGATAAAGTGTTTGAGATCTTATAGAGGAGGAGAATTCACCTCTAGAGAGTTTAATATATTTTGTGAAGAGAATGGAATCAAAAGGAAACTATCTACACCTAGAACAACTGAGTAAAATGGGATTGCTGAAATAAGGAATAAATTAGCAGTAGAAGCAACAAGAGTGATGTTGTTTGATAATGATGTTTCTAAGACATTTTGGAGAGAATCAATTGATATAATAGTATATACTCTGAATAGAGTATAGACTGGAATATGTATCAGGATGATACCTTATGAACTATTTTTTGGTCATTCACCATCAGTTAAGTATTTTAGAATATTTGGGAGAAAATTCTACATTAAGAGAGATGATGACATTGGTGATTTTGATCCAAGAAGTGATGAAGGTATGCTTCTTGGCTATACATTGAAAAAAAAGGCTTACAAATGTTTTAACTATGAAACTAAGACAATAGTTTAATGCACAAACATAAGGATTGATGAAAAGCTTGGAACTAAAGAAAAGATGGTAGATTATAATTCATATGAAAAAGAAGATAGTTCTGGAATTGCTAGACAGAATGTTAAAGTTTTCATCAATCTTGGAACTAAATAAAAAATGGCAAATTATTATATATATGAAGAAGAAAATAATTCTGGAATTGTTAGACAGAATGTTGAAGTTTACTTTGAGACTAACAATGATTTGTAGAACGATGTGCTAACTATTGAGAAAAGAGGAGAATATAGATCTGATTTGAGAGAAGAGATAAGAGTTGAGATGTCAATTCCTACCCCTAATGTGAATCTGACAAGGAATCACCCTCCTTAGTAGATGATTGAAAGAAAAGATAAAGGTGTGATGACAAGGAACAAAGTAAATGAGGAGATATATATGATATCTCAAGTTGAACATAAAAGCACAGATGAAGCATGTAAATATGATCATTGGATTCAAGAAGTTGAGGAAAAATTGGATTAGATTGTGAAGAATGATACATGGGAGTTAGTTCCTAGACTTAAAGACAAGAATGTGATAGGAACCAAATGGGTATTCAAAAATAAGCTCAATGAGCAAGGCAAAGTTGTGAGAAATAAGGCTGGACTTGTATGAAAGGATATTCATAGAAATAAGGCATAGACTATGAGGAAATACGTGCACCTATAGTAGAATGGAAGTAGTAATGATGTTCCTAGCTTATGCAACAAATAAGAAGTTCGAGGTTTATCAGATGGATGTTAAATTAGCCTTTTTGAATGGAGAACTTGAAGAAGAGGTATATATTGAGCAACCTAAAGGTTTTCCTTTATTAGAAGATCTTTAAAGACATGGTATTTAGATTAAAGAAAGCTTTATATGGTCTAAATCAAGCACCTAGGACCTGGTATGCAAGGTTGGACATTTATTTGGCAAAGCTTGGATTTGCTAAAGGTACACACAGAGAATAACTTGTATTTGAAAGAAGTTGAAAATGGTTTATTGATTATTGTAATATTTATTGATGACATTATTTTTGGATGTAATGATGAAGAAAGTGATAAGTTTGTTAAAGAGATGAAGAATGAGTTTGAAATAAGCATGATAGGAGAAATGAAATTTTTCTTAGGATTGCAGATTATATAGAAGAGTGATGGTATTTTCATTTCACAAGATAAGTACTTGAATGATTTGTTGAAAAGGTTTGGTTTGAAAAGTTTTAAACCTTTTGGTACACCTATGGTAACTAGTCACAAGTTATATAACAAAGTTGAGACACCTGTAACATAGTCGAAGAAGTACATATCCATAATTGGAGATTTTCAGTATTTGACTACCACTAGACCAGGTATAAAAAATGTAGTTAGGATTGTAGTTAGATTTCAAGATGATCCTAAGGAATATCATTTTTTAGCAGTGAAGAGAATATTTAGATATTTGAAAGTGACATTTGACTATGGAATTTGGTATGATAGATTGAGTGATTTCACTCTATGTGCATATATTGATGTATTCTTCCTTGGAGGAAAATTGGTTCCTTGGTCAAGCAAGAACCAAGACTATATTTCATAGAGTACTGCTAAGTGTAATCACCTAAAAATGGTCATCTAGACTATTAACCCCCTTTTCAACATTTTGGCTAAATTAATTTAATCATTTACCTAGACAAAATTGCTAATAATCAATTTATTTGATTATAACCTATAGTTTGACTATGCTATCCTAAGTTCATTATTTCATTAAAAGAACATGTCCCCTTTTAATTACATAAAAGACCCCATTCTTCTAACCCACTTAAAGTGCACACATAAAGTCCTTTTTCTATTTTGTAATTAAAAGAAAAGGCTTTGTGACTTTTGTCTTATATGACAAGTCAACTTATATTCTATTGGTTGACTTGTGTGTGCACATGGATCACTCTTCTTTTCAAATTTCACCGTTGATCATCCACCATCTTCATCTTGATCTCTACTGTCCATAAAACTTTAAAAGGGAGAGAGCTTTCCCCCTCAAAGGATCCATCCTCATTTTCAATATTGTTATGCTGCAGGTTTTCTAACAGGTTTCTTTGGAGCTTTGTGGAGAACTTCTATTTCTTGTCTACATTCTCTCATACCATAGCATTTTAGCTTAGATTCATGTTGCATGTTAGTTTAGCTTCTATTTTGCAATAATCTATCTCACATAGCTTAATATTTGGATTGTAACACTCTCATCCATGCTTAGAATAGCTACATTTTGCATTCTCATCTTAGCTTAGTTTCCATACTTGCATTTCATTCTTGAGGAACTCCTTGAGACATTTGCATTCTTGCATCTTGTCTTTGGAACCTCCCATTGCATGGTTTACTAGCAAGAAGCACATTTCTAAGGCTTGGTTGAGAGCCTTCATGCTTGAATACTAGCTTCTTGCACTCCGTGGATAGGGAGCTCTAAGTCGGCATCCGAACATTCCAACTCATGGAATCGTTTGGATAGAATGGTTTAGAGTGTGACACATTTCGAGTGTACATTTTTGCGCCCACCATGGGGCTTGAATCAAGTTTTTAGATCCATTTGCTTTTATTTTTCATCTCTGATTTTTTACAGCAACATATTGGATCTAATCAAGTGCTTTTTTAGAATTATCACTTGGATTTTAAGGCCAACCCATAAGTAGATTGGTTTGAAGGCCAAAAATCTAGTTGGTTTCAAGATTTGATCATATCTTTTGAACCACTTAGGATTTAGTTCTGAATTTTTTTTTGTGATTTGGATATGTGTCCAAAATATCTTAGTCTAATTTTTAGAGCATTTAGATGTGATTTTCATGAGTTATAATATTTTTTTTGTTTTTCAAAAAAAGCTATTTTTGATCGCAAATTAGCGAATTTTTTAGAAAAACTTACATTTTCAGAAATGGTTTTTAATTCTAAGAGGGGTACTCTCTTTGTATTTTGACTTTTGAGGTCATATTAGAGATCAAAAAACCTAATTTGATAAATTTTTCCTGTTTTGACAAAATCAGTCTCTAGGGAGCAAATGAAGAGATTTTTTTGAATTTCTTTCATTTTTGAAAAGCTCTCTAATTTTTAGTAGGGGTCTCTTCTTTTCATTTCTATTTTTTAGATCCAAAATAATAGCAAAAAGGTCTAATCTTGTTGACTAGATCAAAAGCAAAGAGTAAAAATGAGAGCATTTGTGATTAGTTTTCCCTTTCTTTGCATACACTTGATTGGAAGATAACTTGGATATTTGAGACAACTAACCACTTTTTATTTTATTTTTTTATGTTATTTCACACTAATTTGTGGTGCTAACAAGTTGTGACTGCAGGTTGCCATCCTTGTGAAAAAAATTGAAACATTGCATAAAAAGAACACATGTCAAAGCTTCAAATGCACAAGGGCTACTAACGATTGTTTGCAGGGCTGCCTAACACATAAAAACTCAATTTTTCTTGTTCTTTAATTTTACATGTGTGGCATATACTAGTTGTTTATTTTTAGGCACATTAAAACTTACAATTGAGATCTTTTGGTGATAGGAGAGTATGCTCTTCACCCTTGTGGTGAATCAAAAATCTTGACTTACCATTTTGTTTCAAGAGTAAGAGTCAACTAAATATTCTTGGCATGTTTGGGATAAAATTATTGGAATAGGAGAGTATGCTCTTCACCCTTGTGGTGAATCAGAAAATTTGACTTCCAAAAGTTGATCCACTCTTTGTGTAGTTTAGAATCCTTTAGAGGGCCTGCTCTCGGACAACCTGAGAGGAACGACCCAAGTGGGGACAAGCAAATTATCCAGCTCTTCCAACCCACTATAAACTCAAGGCTATCAAAGACACAAAACCTTGGTAGACTTAGTGTTTATCTTCGCCTAGTGTGATCACTTATGGGATTTCAACCATAGAGAGATCACTAGGCAAGAATGCTTAAGGTACTCTTGTAATCGTGAGATCGGTTACTCATTGCAAGGTGAGGTGTCCCATAATTGGGAGCAAGAGGAACACTATGAATCGAAGCCCTATCTAAACACCCTAAGTTAGTAACTACCATTTTTTAGCCGCTCAACTTCTTGGTGCAAGGATCGATCCTAGTGGACTACCCAGATCACCCCAAGATTTTACACTCACCATATGTGTTCCCTTGGTTGTGCTTATGACACTTCCATGACAAAACCAATATCTCTTGTGGGCAACCACTTGGTGTGAGGTGAAGGAGCATCAAGTGTGGGCCAAGTTGTTGAGTAATGAACCATGTCCTTTAGGTAGATATTGCTTTATGTGTTCTCAAATGTGGTTTACCAGTGAAAATCTTTTGAACATACACATGACGATAATTCTAGGGAATTATTTTGAGATGTCACATATGCTTGTATCATGCAAGGTTTCTTTTTCCCTTGCTTGATTGTTTGAAGAATACTCCATGTGTCACTATATTTCTTGGAAAGAAATTTTTTTTGAACATCAAACTTGCTATGCTATCAACTATTGTCAAACTTTGTCAACCAAGTCAAAATATCAAATGCAAACATTTTCTTGTGTTGCTTGCTAAGGGGAGTCTCATCATTTGATTTTTATTTTCTACGTCTCTAGTTCTTGAACATGCTTAAAGTGACTCTTTGGTCTTGGTGCTCTTGGTCTTTCTATCTTCATGGTCTATGTCCACTTGCTAGTTATCTTTTTTTCTGAAATGGTTGCCTTGATTTCTTGACTACACTCTTGGGTTGGGAAAGCTGTTCACTTGTCACCCTGTTTTCTCTATCGATTTGGCTATTTGGGCATCTTTCCTAGCTATTGAATTGAGTCATTCATGTCGTAAGTTTCTTGGACATATTGTTTGACAAGTCACTTTAATCTCTCTCTACTATCTTGGCAAGTAAACACTCTACCTCCTATAGTTTCAACATCAAGTTATCTTCTAGGCTCTTTTATGCTTGGCTTTGCATCTACCACTATGGAATTCAAATCTTGTGCTACCAAACCTCAACCAAATCTAGATGATCATGATATCCTCCATATCACTAAAGAGTTTCAAGATCTATATGTGCAATACAAAGAACTAGAAGAGACAAATGACCTTTCTTACCTTCATCTCTCTAAGCGCATGATAGAAATGAAGTCTAAACTTGAGAAAAGGTTAGAGGAGAAGTTTGCATCATTACATGAATCTTCCTTAAGATATTTACATGCATGTGAGTCACCTTCTTTGAGGTCATCCTCTTCTTCTAGGTCTACAATCACTACTTCAAGACATCAAATATCTGCATCTTCTAGATCTAAAGACCTCCTTAGAGAGAAAGCAAGTGATACCTCCTTTGAGCCTATGCAAAAATTTCATGATGGACCTATTTTTGACCAGGATAATGATGAATACATGAATGCATTCTATTCACTTGAGAAACAACAAGAAGATCGTAGACATACTTCTAATAGAACTTTTGCTCCCTTGGAAGATTTTTATGATGACACTTTGCAAAAACTTCTTGGTAATAAGATCATTATGTTACCTAAGTCTAGCTCATATGGAAACCCATTCTTGGATATCTATTGTGCTTATCATCAACATAATGAGCATAGTACTTTAGATTGCATTGAGCTAAAACATAAAATCCAAAATCTTATTGATAATGGAATTATTGATACCTTTAATGATTCATGTGGTGAAGATACTTCTCTTGAGAAAGATTACATTAATGAACCTATGTCTAGTAGCAGCCCTATTACATCTTCCACTTCTTCCAACACTCGTGCATCTCCTAACATTTCAAAGCTTTCCAACATGCCTCCATCAAATAAAGAACCTAATGCTTTCCACATAGACTATGTGTATCCTCAAGGGCTACCTCTAAAAGAAACTCAAGCTAACCTTCACTTGGCTGCAAAGCTTTTCCATGCTACTAATCCTAAACATCCTCAACCTTTATGCACTACTATGCCTAATCCAAGCACTACTCCATTCACTCTTCATTCTCCCTTGTCCTTAGAAGTGGCTCCATGTCAAGAGGACTCTCAAAAAGAAAAAGCTATAAATGTCAAGAAAGATCAAGATCAAGCACCCGTTCATCTTTTTCAAGATTTTTCCCCTCCATATCCTATATCTTGTCCACCTCCTAAGTATGATGAAGATAGCACTTCCATTATCTCCCTTGAGCTTACTAAAAATTATGAGAAAAGTTCTCTTCCTATGCTATCCAAAGCTACTTGTCAAGATCAAAGGATCCCCTCATGTTCTACTTCTCCACATCCACTTGAAAATTGTGCTCAAGCTTCAAGTGCTTCTATTAAAAATGTTGTTCCTATCAAAGCTACTCATGAGTCTGTTGATGGCTTTTACCATGTTGCTCACTCTAAAGATGTTGATATCCCTTCTCACTATCCATTTGCATATCCTAATTCTATCCTTGGTCCTCATCCATTAGAGCTAAAGCCTTCAAACCTTCCATCCATATTGGGGCCTTACATTACTTCATCTCCTACACTTTCCACTTCTAGCTCTCCCATCATACCTCAAGATCAACAAAGACACTCATCCTTGATGAATTTTCACCCATCTATACATCTAAACCAGTCATATCATCCTTATTCATCCACAAATCCAAAGTCCTTTTGATGTAAGAATAAACATAAGAATCCATTGAAAAAGAAAGATCACTATGTCCCATTTAATCGACATGTGAATGCTAAGAAGGAGAATGCACAAAAGAGACCACAAAGGTCCACTACTCAAAGAGCTAAACCAAATAAAATATGGGTTCCTAAATCCATCATTATACAAATGCACTCTCAAGCACCCAAAGAACGAGGAAAATCTAAAGCTATGTGGATTCCCAAGTCTCTTTTAAAAGACTTGAATATTGAAAATACTTCAAAGTTGACATTCAAGCTTCCAAAGGCTTCCATTCCATCTTCTTCCAAAACTCTTTCTAAATATATTCCAAAGCCTTCCACTCCACTTTTTTCCAAATCTCTTCTACCACCTCATACATCTAAACCTCAAGCTACTTCATCCATGATTCCTCCATCATTCCAATACCCTTCAAGGTGTGTGCCAATGTTGATCTTGTACAATATTTCAACTACCCTCATGAAATCATCTAAAGCTTACACTAACTTTCTATACATGAACTATTATCCTCCATATACTCTTCCTACTACCATTTCTCTTTCATCACCCTATCAACATCTTTGAGCATACCTTTCTATGGTCTTGGCTTATCATGACTTATCTTTTCCATAGGAGCATTATCTACATTCAAATAGCTTGAGCTCTTTCTAAAAATTCAAAAAAGAAGAAGAAAAAATAGAAAAAAAGAAAAAAAGAAGAAAATGTGCCTTGGTGAAAACCACATCTTGTGGCACCTTGGTAGCAAAAGTAAAGAGAAATAAATTTATCCTATGGTGAAAACCACTTCTTGTGGCACCTTGGTAGCAAAAGTAAAGAGAAATAAATTTATCGTATGGTGAAAACTACTTCTTGTGGCACCTTGGGTAAGTACCATGATGAAAACCTGGCAAACAGACATCATGCGTAATTCTTCCACCATCCATCTATCCCGTCTTCTCTCTTTGATGTTGACAATGTTGAGCTATCTTTGCATATTGGCTATCTTATCCATGAGATTCTTTATTTATGCTTTCTCATTCCCTCATAGCCTCCATGTTGAGCTTTATTTTTATTGCTCTATCCCATCGCTATCCTATATAGTTGACCCCTTGAGTCTTGATCAAAATAAATAAAACATGGTTCTCATAGGCCTCTTGACATGTCTACTCTTTTGGACTACACACTTTCATGCTATCTTACTCATTAGCTTCCATTGCTTATTTTATATGTTATCGTACTTATTGGCTTCACTGCTTATTCTACATGCTATATTTCTCATTACTTCCATTGCTTATCCAAAATATGCTTCATATGACTATTTCACCTCTTTCCCTAGCTTGGGTACTCTTGAGGAGTCAGTCCTTCAGGATCACTTTCACATGCTTCATACTCTTTTTCATCCATCTTTTCTTATCCATTGGCTCATTGCTCCATCATATCCTATACCTTGCTAGACAGTGGAAGAAAATGATGTGATCTTGCTTGAGAACTAGTCATATCTAAAACCTTCTAAAAAATTCCAAAAAAAATCATATATGATGCTGAAAAATCTTAAAAATGAAAAAATGTCCTAAAAAATGATCATCTTAGTGAAAACCTAGAAATAGGTGCTTTGATGTATCACCAAAAAAATCAAAACTACAAAAATACAAAAAATTGAAAAAAGTCCTGAAAAAATCTGTCAAGTGATGAAAATCTGGAAACAGGTGCTACTTGAGACCCTTGCACCTCTGTCTATCAGTCTCAATCACCTATTTTGCTACACATTTCCTAGCTTGGAATTGTTTCTTGTCCTTGTCTTGGGGGCACAACTACTTAGCCTATTGAAGTATTCTTGTGCATTAGGGTTTCTTTGACAACTCACAAAATAGTGTTTCTCAACACTTCCCCCACCTTGACATCAAGTGTTTTTCAACACTTTTCAGATAGTTTAGCTACGGTCTTTGATGTCGCAATATTTCTCACTATCAGAATCAAGTCTTGAAGAAATGGCCAGGTGATTTACACACATGCACTTTAACACTTAAACGACTGAGCTATGTTGATCTTTATCTACTTTGTGTGTTGTCTATGATGATTTTATTTTCCATGTGTTCCCTCCCTTATAGTCTTTCGAGGATGTCATTGACTAGAAGACTGGGGGCATGGGACATATTTTCTTGATTTCTGCTTGTGGATATACTTTGTTTGTCTATAATGTTGTAAGCATTTATGCTTGTCCTATTCAACATGTTGACTTACAAATGTATTATCTTTGACTATTTTGCAAGACCGCACTCAGGGTTTATCCTGGTGCTTATGCCTTGATACAGGTGTAATCTTGCCAAATTAAACTTAGGGAATCTAATCACATAGTTATCTTGACTTACATGTCTCTAATGCTTAGATTGGATTTCCACATACCTATCTGATATCGATCATATTCATATCCTCATAGTTATACTAGTGATGGTTGTATGATCTCATGATGTCCCTAATAAACACTCAATGATGAAATTAAGAGTCTAAATGTTATGCACTTCTTGCTGGTAAACCACTTTTCATATTAGCTTGCATTTTAGGTTCATTTTCTAGCTTAGTATTGCATTCTTGCATATGGGGAGAGCTCTCTCTTCATCTTTTCATAGACATATCGGCTAACTCCTTTCATATATTTCTTTACTTTCTTCTTGTTCATGTCCTTTACCTTCTTAATCTTTCACTTCATCTCTTTTCTATCTTATCATCACATTATATAAAGTTTTGACCTCTTAAATAATTTCAACATCCTAGATTCATTTTCGAGATCAAAATCCAAATTTGAGTTCATCTTGATGGTCAAAATTGTCTTTTAAAATTCTACTTTCTTCTGAGTAGTTAGCTGACCTTTTGAGGTCTAATCTCTGAATCATCACTGGGGCATCTTCATTTCTTCATGTCTTCATCATTTCCATACTTCATATCTACTTTAATTTACTGTTTCATGTCTAAAATCACCTTTCTACTCGTTTCGATCTAATTTTTATGCTATATCCTTCAAGGTCAACTCTAGTCAAACTGAGGCATTTTATCAGTTTTTTTATAGTCATTCTTGGGTTCTAATCATCTATCTGTCATCTTGGACATTTCTATATTCTAATTTTCTCATGTCTAGCCAGTTTTTGCATCCCCTTACCTCATTTCGATTTCGATCCCCAGGGGGCATTAATACTCTATCACTGATTACTACAACTATCTATTTCTTAGGAGCATTTGTTTGATCTTCTCACTTGTTCTCGATCTATCTACTTTGCTAAGTGTTAGAATTCTTCTTAAATTCTGACATCATCTTTTCCTAGTGTTCAGTACTACCACTATCAGGCTGTACATTTAGGACTTGCTATCTTTTTCTACATTTCATTCTTCAAAATCAGATATATATATCTATCACTGCCTACCTGGCTTTCTATTTTCTTTGACATAATGTGTTCCCAGATTGATCACACATTAGTCAAAGAGGGGGAAATGTAATCACCTAAAAATGGTCATCTAGACTATTAGCCCCCTTTTCAACATTTTGGCTAAATTAATTTAATCATTTACCTAGACAAAATTGCTAATAATCAATTTATTTGATTATAACTTATAGTTTGACTATGCTATCCTAAGTTCATTATTTGATTAAAAGAACATGTCCCCTTTTAATTAAATAAAAGACCCTATTCTTCTAACCCACTTAAAGTGCACACATAAAGTCCTTTTTCTATTTTGCAATTAAAAGAAAAGGCTTTGTGACTTTTGTCTTATATGACAAGTCAACTTATATTCTATTGGTTGACTTGTGTGTGCACATGGATCACTCTTCTTTTCAAATTTAACCGTTGATCATCCACCATCTTCATCTTGATCTCTACCATCTATACGACTTTAAAAGGGAGAGAGCTTTCCCCCTCAAAGGATCCATCCTCATTTTCAATATTGTTATGCTGCAGGTTTTCTAACAGGTTTCTTTGGAGCTTTGTGGAGAACTTCTATTTCTTGTCTACATTCTCTCATACCATAGCATTTTAGCTTAGATTCATGTTGCATGTTAGTTTAACTTCTATTTTGCAATAATCTATCTCACATAGCTTAATATTTGGATTGTAACACTCTCATCCATGCTTAGAATAGCTGCACTTTAAATATTCATTCTAGTTTAATCTTTAGTTGCATTGCATTCTTGAGGAACTCCTTGGGACATTTGCATTCTTGCATCTTGTCTTTGAAACCTCCCATTGCATCGTTTACTAGCAAGAAGAGTATCTCTAAGGCTCATCTGAGAGCCTTCTTATTCTTGAAATATACTCTCTTGCACTCCGTGGATAGGGAGCTCTAAGCTGGCATCCAAGCATTCCAAACTCATGGAATCATTTGGATAGAAGGGTTTAGAGTGAGACACTTTCGAGTGTACACTAAGGAAAAATATGTTGTAGTAATAATTAATTGTTATGAAGTTGTGTGGATGAAGTAGATGTTGAAGGATATCAAAATTGAGTTTGAAGAACCTGTTATCATTTACTATGATAACACAAGTACAATGAGTATGTCTAAGAATCCTATATTGCATTCTAAGACTAAGCATATATCTATTAAGTATCATGTGTTGAGAGAAAAAGAAACACAAAAGGAGATCATATTGGAGTATATGAGTACTAAAGATTAGATTTCAAATATCTTTATGAAGCCTTTGCTCGAAGATACATATGTGTACTTGAGAGATATGCTTGGGGTTATGCTCCTGCCTAGTTCTGAGTAGATGATGCAGAGAATGCATTAGTCTAGTGGTACATAGCACTATTTTAGCCTAAATTGAATGTTGATTCTTCCTTGTTATGATCTAAGTCAATGAGGACTCTTGGTATTTGGTATTAAACAATGTCTTTGGACACTTGAGTTGGTTGAAGACTTGGAGCAACATATTAGCAATTGGTATGCAACAATTGGTATGTTGAGATTGAGGTCTTTGACATTGATGTCAATGGGAGAGAATACACATGAAAGAGCATCTCCTAAGGTATGGGGGAGCATCTCCTAAAGTATGGGTAAGAGACATCTCTTTAGAGAGATTTAGAAAGATTCATGAAAGGAAGCATGTATGTGCACTTGATGTATTATGAATTGTTTAGTGTAAAGTAAAAAATTGATGTCTAAGAAGAAGGAGTATGCACCTATTTGCATCTGTTGTGTTTGAGATTCTTTTTAGTGTGTTGACAATTGATGCTAGTTAGCAACAACAATAGAACACTATTTGGTATTCTTGGAAATCAATGCCAATGAGGGAGCTTGTTAACATGAATGCTAATGATACTATATTAGGGGAGTACCCTTAGCATTGGAGAGTATTGACATGTTGCATTCATGACTATGTTTTTCATTGATGTCAACATAGAATAGTTTCTGTAAAGATTGGCTAAGTAGCATACATAAATCTTGGTGGTACAGACAATGGTTTGATTTTCTGGTGATACAAAGTTATGGACATATTTAGAATAATGTCTTTATGATGTGGTCAAGTGCACAGAGTCTTAGTCAAAGACTTATGGAAGATTTACCTGATTTACAGAGATTAGTTCAAAGATAGAGTATTGGGAAAGTAGTTCTTGATGTTTGTTGGATATCTTACATCTGAGATATAATGAAGAGATGTGCAATCAGGAAGTGATAGAGGACAAATAGATAATAATGTGAATGAGTGCACAAGCCCTAGTTTTGCAAATGTGAAGTTTTCTATAGATTGTGAGCCGACAGTGCTATTGTAATTGTAATTAATTAACTATCTTATTATAAATAATTGGGAAAGCCTCAAAGGAAAAATCAAGGAATTATTATGATGATATGATATAAAAGAAAGATTTTTTCCTTGATTGTAATGTGTGTGTCAGTATTGTGATCATTTTATGAAGTGCAAAGTATGAAAAGGAGTAGAGTTCTTACTAAATGCGTTTAAGCAATCCAAGGGATTATTAGATGCGAGATTTGTGATCTAATTACAAGATCAGAAGGAGAAGAGGTTCGGTTGATAGGATAGAGAAAGAGGAAGAAGCAATACAATACCATTCTATTATTTTGCAAGGAATAATATAGAGATCATTTGGACAATGGGTTCATTGGTCTTGCCCTTGAAGCTATTTGGCAGTGGGTGCAACTGTCTTCCACAACTCCTAACATGGTTGGAATCTCCTAATAATGATTCAAAGTCTCCTAAAAGGGACTTATATGTACTAAATGTATTAATAGACTCCTAATAGTGTCCATCCTCTAACAAGGAATATTAATATTAGCACATCATCTTGTAGGTACCATCCCCATTGGGGTTTTCCCTTTGATCAAGGGTTTCCATAGTTAGCATATCTAGTGTTATTGTGTATGAGTATCTTGTTGTTGTTTTAGTTTATATTACTCATATTGTTAAGTTTTTTTAAGGTTTATATTTATGATAATAGTTAGATAATTAATTCATCCCCCTCTCAGTTATATCAATGGACTATATATTCTATCCGATTTGTCTCGCTCAACTTACACTGGCTTTCTCGACTATCACTATGGTCTATCATTACTTTAGTTTTGCTTCATTTTTCTTAGTTTCTACCAATACTTGGCTAATAATTTTTAGTTTAGCTTATACTTAAGTTTATTAATCTTTTGCTTCAACTTCTTCATTGACCTAGTAACCTATTACTTAGTCAAACTTAGTCTTTTAATTAACTTCTTGAATTCTATCAATCATCTCTTCCATAATTCAACTCATCTTTCTTCTTCACTTAATATAATAATAAAAAAAAACATTATATTTTCAAGTACTAATTGGTCAAGTGCCCTTTGTAATTGCATCATACTTACTCCTCTTTACTCAACCACTTTACTAGTCCATCTTGTTATCTCTCTTTTCAAATCCTCTTCATCAATTATAAGGTATGGAACTCTTTATTATTAGAAATTGCCCTTACTAGTAAAGTTTGACATCAATAACAATATATCAATTATTCCAATTGTAGTTTCCAATAATCTCCCTCTTTGGCATTGATGACAACAACTTTAGTTAGCATGCAATGGAAAAAGTGTTCTCTGGATTTTCACAATCAACTCCCTCTATGGTCCATATCAAATATTTATTAATATTCATAGTTTCAATCCAATTCTCATCCAAGAAACATCTCTAATATGCACCCTCTTTGCTTCATTACACTTCTCCCTCTATGATACCTATTGAGATTCTTCAATTTGACTCTAACTATACTACCAATTGTATTGGCTTCCTCTTTGACATATCTCTCATGATGGTAACTTGACATCCTTTTCCCTCCTTGACAATAATGTGAAAGAAACTTGTACTTGTGTCCCTATCCTCTGTATTGTTTGACATTGAATTATCTCTCCCTCTTTCATCTTTAATCTTGACTATATCAAAATCAACTCATGCTTCTATCCTTATCAAAACTTTAGGCAACTCCTTAAGTGTGACCTCATGCATCAATTTATAAGATATTATGATCATAAAAAATGATGCAATGCTTCATCTCTTCTTAGTTTTCTTTAGATATGATATTGAACCCTAACATACCTCTAAGATACACAAATGAATCCTTGGGTAATGCATTAGTGAATATACCATTTATCTATTCCTTTGTGAATATACCATCTATCTATACCTTCATCACTCTTTGCATCAAGTTTTCCATGCCTTGCATCTTTCAATATATAGTACTTGCTTCCAAATACTTTGAAATATTTGACATTATGTGCATAGCCATACCAAAGTTCAAAATGGATTTTTGTTGTACCTTTCTTAACTTGAAATTAGTTCAATGTATAAACAATAATACTTACATCTTTTGTCCAATACTTTGGTGAAACATTCTTTTCCATCATAAGTTTTCTTTCACAATCCATGATTGATCTTTTTCTTATTTTAACCACCCTATTATTTGGTGGAGTCCTTGCTGAAGACATTTGTCTTTAGATTCATTTTTCATTACAGAATATCTTGAACTTCTTTGATATGAATTCACCTCCTCTATCTGATCTTAAGAAATTCATACTTTTACCTATTTCTTTCTCAACTCTATCCAAATACCACTTAAACATTTGAAAAGCATCACATTTTTCTTTGATAAATAACACAATCATCATTCTAGAGAAATCATCAACAAATAAAATAAATTACTTTTTATCATAATAGCTTTGTAGTCTAATAGGATCACATAAATTAGTATGAATTAACTCCAAAATATCATTTGAAGAATAGGTCTTTCTCTTGAAACTATACTTTGTCATTTTTCCCATTTGACATTGTTTGCACATCATCTTATCAGGTTTTCTCAATCTCAATAATCCTCTTACTCTTTCCATCTTACGGAAATTTACCAAATTATCAAAGTTCAAATGACACAACCTCTTATGCCATAACCAAACATCTTCAATTTGTGCAAGTAGACATGTATCTTCAAATAGGTGATTTAGATAGAAAAAGTTACCTCTTTTTTTTCTCTACACTTCCAATTAGTTCACCAATAACATCATAGGTTTTTTCCTTTTTATTTTGAAATTCAATTTGGTAGCCTGAGCTATTTAGTTGTACCACACTCAATAGATTATATTTCAATCCATGAATCCAATATACATTGTCATATCTGAGATTTTTATTCAAAATAATAGATCCTTTACCTTTCACACACCATGGTGCATTATTTCCAAACTTAACATAACTTCCATTATAGTGCTCTAGATTTTGAAACTTACTTCTATCACTAGCCATATGATGTGAGCAACCACTATCAATTATCAATCTATCATTCTTACTCACATGTGAAATAAAAGTAGTTTTCTCAAGCTTTTCATCTTAATCAGATCCATCTTTCATTGCAACATAAACAAATTCATCATCATTTTTTTCAGAATCACTTTCATAACCATCTTCTTCAATAATTTAACTATATTTCTTACCTTTTCCCTTCTAGTCTTTGTTACCTTAGTTGTCTCTCCTTCCTTGGTATTTGTTGTCTTTCCTTTCCTCCTTTTCATCTTTGTTAGGACACCTTGCAACAAGATGACCAACTTTGTTACATGTAAAACAAATTATAGGAAGTTTACCTTTGTATTTTCCTTTTCCTCTTGGTAGCCTTCTTGCCTATAATGCTTGTAGATCATCAAGATCATAATCTAATTCTCTGTCACTATCCACAAGCTTACCTCTTGAACCTTTTCTCCTTTTTGATCCATCAAGGGTTAGTTAAGACTTGAAAGAAAATTCATCACTAGAAGGTAATTATCAATTTTTGATAGTTCAAATGTAGTGAGTCTACTGACTAGACTAACCAGGGTCAGATCATTATGAGGTGTACACCTTAGTTCTTGTATTATATATGTTCTAATGGAATAAATAAAAAGTAAAGTTCTCAATACATTTATGATTATAGTCTCTTTATTTATCTCTTCTCTAGCACCTCTAGTTGCATTCACCACCTTTTGATTTGGATAGAATATTGAGCAACAATTTCTCCTGCTTTCATTCTCATGTCACCAACATGCCTCTTAAAATTTCAACTTTAGCCCTTAACACATTTTTGTCTCGTCCATGAATTTATGCCAAGTTATTCTATATTTTATTCATTTGTGCAATCATTCACATCATAAAATTCAACATAACTTAGTAAAGATTCCAGATCTATCATCATTTGGTTATGCTCCTACTTCTCTTTTATTTTCTCTACTATCATGGATCTAGGCACTTCAATGCATTCACTATCTAAATAGTATAGTTCATAATCTCCAAATCTAGATAGATACAATCTCATCAAGCATTTCCATGCTGGGAATTTCTCTTTGTTCAGCTTGGGTACCCCTCTGTTATACATCTTTATCTTTAGCTTAAGTCCCTTCCATTCAAGCACTAATGCTTTGATATCGATTGTTAGAATGATTAGAAAAACATAGGTGGGGGTGGGAGTGAATTAGTTATTCTCAGGTCTAGATGTACCAATTCAACTTTTAACAACTTTAACCAACTTAATCAAACTCATAAATCCACTCAGCCAATATAACTAATCCTAGTAATCCAATTCATTCATTCAAAACTTAGCTCTTTATTTTAGTGCATGTCAAATAACAGAAAAATATGACAATAAATATAATGATGTTGGGTGATGCGAAGCGCTCCCCTGCCCACAGGTGGTTAATTATGTGGTGTTCCATGTTCACTAACAGTCATTGCTTTTGGTGCAACGACAAATGGGCCCTACAATTGGTATCAGAGCCTAGTTTTGGCTTGGTCATGGGTTCAAATCTCCCCGGTGCCTTCCCGACCCGCGTAAGCACCTGGTATGCATGTCGAGGGGGAGATTGTTGAGTGATGCAACGCGCTCCCCTGCCCACAGGTGGTTAATTATGTGGTGTTCCATGTTCACTAACAGTCATGGCTTTTGGTGCAACGAAAAATGGGCCCTACAAATGAAACATGCAAATAACATTCAAACAAGTATAACACCATGATTTAACTTGGAAATCCAATTCATAAAAAGCACCAAGTAACATGCTACCTATAGTGCCTACCCTTGTTCACATCTTTTCTAGACATTGTTGTTGTTATTATTAGACTATGATAGACTAGTTCTATGTTGATGGATTAGTGGTATTGTTTTGGGACTATCAGACATTATGTTATGGATTCAGTGAATATATGATGAGATCATTTAGACTTTACATTTCATGTATGCATGATGACCATTACATTGCTTTCAGTTATTGTTGATGATTAGTTAGATGGTTTATTATTTCATGTGCTTTATTATGGATACTTACCCCATACTTGCATGCGTATGGTGTGTGTGTTTTCTTATTGTATGGCATTTCTGATATGTTTAAGGAAGGGAGTCATAGTCACCTGCTTAGTCAGGATCTACACGATGCACCACTTCTTGCCATTGTTAGTTTAGCTTAGCATTATATATATTGTATGTACATGCATGGTTTTTCTGCAGGTTGCAGGTACTGGGTATCGACTTTCTTGAATTTTCCAGGATGAGCGTACCCTATTATACTATCTCAATGATAAGAGAAGGGAGATAAATTCTCAAGTCCAAATCCCAAACCCTTAAACCAATTGTCCTAGTAAGGTAGGACAAGTATCTGGATATTTTACCCACCAAATGTGTCGGATGACATAATTCATGATTTTTAACCCTTTAGACTGATTTTGTGTGAATTGCTCTATGATGAGTTTTCATATTTTATCTTGGAGGTCTATGGTGAATTTTTTATTAATTAAGTCTTAATAAATAGATTTAATTAATAAATTAATTATTTGAGAAAGTTAATATAAAATATCATGACCTTTGATATTTTGATTATAATTAATTAAATGTGAATTAATTAAGGAAAAAAAATTAAATAAAAGAAAATTAGAAATTAAAATTAATAATAATAATAAAATAATAATAAAGTATTAAACAAATAATAATAATAAAAAATATAAAAAATTAAAATGAAAGTTATAAATATTTAAATAGAAATTAAATAAAAAGTAAATTGGAGTTATAAGCTTGCATGGGAATTAACTCACATTTTCATTTCTTATATGTCAACAACATGGGGGTTAGTGCATCAATTAAGCATATGGTGTCTACAACCCTATGGCTCATCTAGAAGGTTGGAAAAGACCCATGCTTAGTTGGTGACACCTTCTAGTTGTTTCTAGAAGCATTCTAGATGTTTCCTGAGAGCTCTTTATATTCAGGCATTCCTAGAAGCTTAGACATAGCGTTGGAGAGCAATTGGAGCATTGGAGGACTCGAGAACTTTGAAGAAGGGAGGAGCTTGCTCTGCGGATTTTCTGAGAAAGAGCGAATTAGCATCAGAATTTGGGTAGATTCTTGTGATTTTACTTATGCTATTTCCGCATCTTACATTCCCTGTCTTCTTCGTGTCTTCCATATGTCTTCTGAGAATTTTCCTATTTTAATTGTATGCATTCTCAATATGGGTAGTTAAATTTATTTGAGAATTTTATATGCATAGATCTGAAAAGAACACGGGGTTAGGGTTTAAATTCATAGTCAAACCCATTAAATTAATTAATGGAAAAAGTTTGAGATCAAGGATTATAGGAAAATTCTGAGAATTGGAATTTATATTTTGTGTATATAAATGTTTATATTTTTTAAATCTGCATATATATATATATATATATATAATAATAATAATAATAATAATAATAATAATATATATATGTGTCTATATGCTATGATATTTGATTAAACTCTGTATGTACACACACACACACACACACACACATATACATATACATATATATACTTATATATATATATACATACATATGTATATATACATATATATTTAATTAAAAGTCGAATGACATATATTTCGCAGTGAGCGAATGTTTTTAAAAATCACATCACGATTCATCTCTGAGAAAAGCATTTTAAAACTACTATTGAAAAACAATATTAAACATGTCTTTGGGCGGGTATATGACCCGTACCCTGTATGTCGGGCAGTGACATCATACCTGTAGTCGTAGGTACTATGACTGCTGTCGTAGGCCTACGACGACAGGCATGGTGGCCGCACATCTTTTATAGCCAACGGTGACTGTTATTAAACAATAGTATGAGATTAAAGTTTTAATATGACATCAATCGAAATTTTGTAATTCGATTTTATATTTCATTTTTTTATATAAAATGCAACAATTATATATATTTAAATATAAATATATATATATATATATATATATATATATATGTAAGTATGTAAATATGTTAATTAATAAATTTAAATTATTATTATTTGATAAAGATATATATATTAAAGGTTCATCTTTTATAATGATGAGTTATTTTATAATATTATAATTTAATTATAAGATTTAATTAATTGTTCTAAATTATTAAAGAAAGAATATGCAATTTAATTAATAATTTGGTGGGGGACGTTTTCAAACAAAGATTATAATTGAAAGATGGATTTTAAGGGAAACTTTTATTCATCTAAAATAATACATGTATAAAATGTTCCTCCATTTATTCTCTAAACTTGGAAACATAAACTGAGACCTCTGAATTCAAGTTTGTAAATTTAGCAAAACCAAAACATGTGTTTGCATTGGGTATTCTTTATGCTATTGTTTTGGGTTTTGGGTTGACTAGTGTTGACCAGTATAGGACGTCTACCAGAGGCTTGGGGGTTATGTGATTGTGATGTCATGATGATGTTTTAATCTCAATCTTTATAAACCCAACCATGGTTATGTGATTGAATGCTCTATGTATTGGTTGTAATTACTGATTGTTATAGTTGAGATTCTTATGTATGAGACACTTGACTTAACCATTTTTTGTCATCGATTAGTTATCCTTGGTTATTTTCTAGTCGCCATGATGGGACTGAAATATAGATTTATTCTTGATGATGTCATGTTGTGACATGTTTTGACTCAACCATTTTGGAGTCTTCGATTAGTATGATTGAGATATATTTTGGTTATTGAGAACCATTGGATACTTTTGATTATTAGTGATACTTTAGTTGCCAATAGAGATCTGTTGTGTTCATGATTTTCTATGGATATTTGCTCATGAAGATTTGATGCTTTTATGCATATTTGATGATTTTATTATGGATTATCTTTTGTGATTTTGAGATTTATGATTCCATGAGCTTAGGGTAGGATATCTATATGTAGTGTGATGCAGGAGCATCCAGAGGTATAAGGGCAATCCTGTGTCACCCAAAAAAATGTACTTAGACTTAGTTTCTGTTTCATGTGTTTTCATTTTTGGACACCCATTTGGGTCAAATAAAGGTTCCAACTCTCACAGTTCCACTATCAATGTGCTAGAAAATTTTGAAAAAATAGGAGCATGTAATTGGGCCATCATTTTGGTAAACTAGAAGGTGTGAATTGGCCAGATAAATGTAATTTTGATTTAGAAAATTTTAGAAAAAGAATCAGGTCAAAAGATCCCACGGTTTGAAAGTTATTACAGTTTTTCGAGTTTTGGAGACCTCTTAAGAATGCTTCAAAGTCAAGTTAGGGGCATTAAATGGCCTCAAAAAGGGTCAAAAAATGAGGGATGAGCAAAGCTCCTCCATAGAGCTATAGAGTGCTTCGAGAGCTTTCCAAAAATGTAAACAATTCGTCAATTGGAGCTACGGTTCAAAAGTTATGCCTCCCAGAAGTTCAGTTACCAATCCTGGATTCTTCTAGATTTGCGCCGACTTCTAATGCAGCTTCTGGAACCTTCTATTTGGTCGGTGGATGCCTACTAGCACTTTCTAGAATGCACTCCTAGTCCTTAACCCTCCGAGGTCTATTTAAGGAGATTTCTGGCATTGTAAAAGGTGGTTCGAAGTAGAGTTTGAGAGGAGGTACTGATAGGAGAAATTATCTCCACATTTATGCTATTGTAAGCCCTTAGGGCATGTTTTGAAGTTTATTTTCTTTGTACGAAATGTACTAGCTTATTTTTCAGTTAATACAATTTCCCTTCTTCTATTGTGTTCATTCTGTTCTTGGGTTGTATGCCCATCATAGTGTCAGGAAGTGGCTTGCAATGAGGGCCGGGGCCCTAAGAGGCTACCAGGGTAACTCATTGTAAGTTGGATTAATAAGTGATAACATTCACACCTAATACTAACTGAATGAACCTAAAAAGATAAGTGTTTTGGTTCTCGCCCATGCCTTGAGTGCTTGTACAGGCTAGGATGGGAGTAGTGAGAACACATGGTTGCGACCTTGCATTCCATAGTATGCCTTGTCAGTATGAGAGGATACTAGTGGCCACATGAGATTAGTATGGACCCGTGGAGTTTAGCTAACTGCCAGGGTAACTTGTATGTGATAAATGCGATGACACTTTCCCACTTGCATAGTAGGTTCCTACATGTCTTTGTGTGGCTCTAGGATTAGATGTCAATTTTTGTGCTTGGAACCTTTGAGTTAGTATACTTTTAGGATTCCTGGACTTGCAGAAATTTATGCTATGTGGTTTTTGATAGCCTGTTTGGGACTTGAGATTATCTCCTCAGCACGGTGGGAGTGGACGACTTAGGTATCACGTGGTCAGGTGGTAGTGTTTTTCCACTCTTATCATTTGAGATTCATTGAGACATCATGGTTGATGTGTCCTTCATGATGGTGGATACGTAACCTTTCATTGATGATTAGCATATGTTAGATGATGTTATCTTATGCTTTTATTTGCATGTTAGATTACTTCCTGCATATGATATAGTATATGTTAGGAGTGACATTCCTACTATGTTAATACTGATGATCTCTTTGGTGATTTGAAATGTTACGCACAGAGGGATGGCTAGGGCCCACTATGGTCTAATGATGCTATTTACGGTTGGGAGGAACCGTGCACTTAAATTATTATGTTTGATTTTTATGATGGATGTATATCTTCTATGATGATATATGATGTGATTATCTTTACTTTGATGTATCATGGATTAGAATAGGATGATGTATCTTATTTCAGATATGTATATTCTTTTGAGCTTCTTCATACCCTGTGACATGTACAGTGGATGATTGAACATTTGAAATGTAATGTATGAACATTGGACTTATCATTATTATTTCATGTGGATGTTGTACTAGATGGATTCATTAATGTTAGTTGTTTAGATGTAATTCAACATTAAGGGATCTTAAAGAATGTAACCAGTTGTGTATGTTATGTTTACTTTTAGATGGACATTGCTATTGCTTCTGTTATGGTGCATGAGTTATATGTGGTATTTACTTTCATGTTAAAAAAAAAAAAAATGCTACCAAATTTAGTGAAATTCTAGGTTAATTCTTTGGATCCCTTGGCGGGGCATTACACTACCACTTATTCACTCTTCTAAATTATGTTAATTTAAGAGCTACTCTTGTCAAAGGTTCCCAAATAAATTGTTATGTATGACCCTAGTAAAAAATTTAAATCACCCTATTAGGAGTGGCCTTGTTATAGGTCTTCAAAACATGCCATTAGAATGTCACATTGATTAAAGGATTTACAAAATGACTGTTAGGTCAACCTTGATTAAAGGATTTTACTATTGCAATGGTTAAAAAGTAACATCTAGGTTGATCTGATAAAATACAACTCATTTTATAACATTCACATCTCCATTTCACTCACTCCTAGTTTATTGACTAGTCTTCATCACATTCTCCATCTCTAATATGCTTGGAAACTCTTCAAGCTGTTACTTTTTCAAAAAAATTTCACTATTCCTCTGCAACTTTGATCTTCCACTTTCCTTCACAAATTCACCAACCAACAACAACTATAATACATCTCATATATCTCCTTAAATAGCTGGGTTTAATGTTTTCCCTCTTAAACATAACCATAGATCTTAGGGTTCAATTAGATTCATTGAAGCTACCCATCATCTTGTTCTTCTACTTCTTTTCTTGAAACTTCTATAGTATTTTTGTTAAATCCTCACCTTAGATCAGTTAACAAACTTAATTAATTCATTAAATTAAATATGTTAGCTCATCAATCTTTATCTTTTACACATTTTGACTCTTCCATAAATTTAATTGTGTTGGTCTCAAATTTCAAATCTTTCTCAAACTATTAATTTGTTGACACTTGGTCATCACTATGTTCGTTAGCTTGATCATCACTAGGTAGCTTAGTCACTATTGATATGTCTCACTTGCCTTACAGTAGCTTTCTTGGCTATCACTGTCCTCAATCATTACTTCAATTTTTCTTCATTTTTCTTAGTTTCTACCAACACTTAGCTTATAATATTCTATTTAGCTTATACTTAAGTTCCTTAATCTTCTACTTCAACTTCTTCATTGACCTAGTAACTTGTTACTCAGTCAATCTTAGTGGTTTAATCAACTTCTTGAATTTTGTCAATCATCTTTTCCATACTTCAACTCATCTTTCTTCTTCACTTAATAAAATGATCAAAAAATACATTATCTTATCAAGTACTAAACGATCAAGCTCCCTTTTTAATTCCATCATACTTACTCCTCTTTACTTAACCACTTTACTAGTCCATCTTGTTATCTCTCTTTTTAAATCCTCTTCATAAATCATAAGATATGATACTCTACATTGTTAGCAAGTTTCTTACAAGTAAGGTTTGACATCAATGACAATATAACAAGTGTTCTAATTGTAGTTTCCAACAAAAAATTTATCCTAGAAGTGGTGAAGGGATATTTCTTTGCTACTCTACTAAGAGAAAGGCGTATAGATGCTACAATCTCACATTGAGGAAGATACACCAAAGTGATAATGTGGAGATTGATGAGAGGTTTTAGATATAGGATAGATTTAAGATATAGAAGATCTAATATGATTATGACTTAGACAATGAAGGGGATAAGACATCTACAAGTTAAAATCATAATAAAAATAAGAATCAAGAACAAGAACTAAAGTAATTCTTTACGATTGATTATGGGATTTAGGTATGTTCCAAAAATCCAAGAGAAACATCTAAAATTCCAAGGCATGTATCATTGAATTATTTTGAAGATAAGATCGTTGGTGATGCTAAAAATATTTTATGAAAAGAGATAAAATGAGAAATGAATCATCTTTGATTAAGTAGAGACTTAGCCTACTGATGAATCTTGGATTAAAGAAATGTAGGGATAATTAAATCATATTAAGTAGAGTAACACTTAGGAATTGGTTCCTAGGCCTAAGAATAAGGATGAAATAGAACTGATTGGGGTTTCAAGAATACAATGAATGAGCAAGGTAAAATTCTAAGGAATAAAGCTAGATTAGTTTATAAAAAATTATTCATAATAGAAAGGTATTATTTTTTATGAAACATTTTCTTCTATGGTTAGAATTGAAGAAGCTAGATTATTTTTGGCCTATGCAACTCATAAAGATATTAAGATCTACCAGATGGATGTGAAATCCACATTCTTGAATGACAAGCTTGATGAGGAAGTTTACATAGAACAGATAGATGGTTTTACATTAACTAATCAAGAAGACATGGTATGAAAATTGAAGAAGCATTATATGGATCAAAGTAGGCTCAAAGTTTTTGGTATGCTAGATTGGAAATATATCTTTTACATCTTGGTTTCAAGAAATATATCATATACTTAAGGATTTAACTCTATGATATCTTCATTATTGAAGTTTTTGTCGATGATATCTTATTTGGTGGTAATGATGAAATTAGTAACAAATTTTTTGATTAAATAAAAGGAGAATTTGAAATTTTAATTATTGGGGAAATGAAATATTTCCTAGGTCTGGAAATCACTCTAAATAAGGATGCAATTTTTATATCTCAATAAAATTATCTTAAGGACTTGCTAAAAAGTTTCATATGGAGAATTGTAAGCTAGTAAGAACACCTATGTTTATAAGTTACAAATTATCTTCCATTGATGATTCACTAGATACATATTAGACAAAGTATAGATCAATGATTAGAGAATTACAATATCTATCTCACACATGATTGCATATATATCTAATGCAACTATAATTATTATAAGGCTTCACATTGAATCTAAAGAAATAGATTTTTTAACTGCAAAGAAAATATTTAAATATTTGAAAGGAACACTAGATTATGATTTTTGATATGATAAATATGATAATATCATGTTATATCGCCAAGGGAAGATGGATGCTAAAGGGCACGTGGAGACTAATTATGAAAGAGATAATGTTGGTGAGGATAGGGATGACCTTACTCATAACAAGGGAAATGATGAACAAGGGTTTCTAAAAGGGATTTTTGGCCATTTGGGGCTAATGAAGAAGGATATTCATAATTTCTAGCAACAAATGTAGGACATTGTTAAAGAATTTGACCAGCTTAACAAAACTACTAGAGGGGAGAGAACTCTAAGACAACATATTGATAAACTTTCTGAGGTGATTGGTAATGCTGAAGAGGTTAAGAATTTAATGAATGTGTTCCACCCCTCGAAGCCAAAAATAGAGCTCTGGATCAGCTAATTAAATATTTCCAAAAAAAGTTAGATGGTCTAGATAATAGAGTGGTTAATTTGGAGAAGATAGTCAAGAACTCATAAACCAAAATTACTCTATTCTGAAGATAGTGGCTGCCAACATTAATACTGTCCTAAACATATTTAAACAAAGGCAAGGTCAAGGATCCAAGGAAGTGAAAGATGATCAAGGACCTAGCAAGTGCACCAGGGTCAACTTGAAGAAGACTGAGGGTGTCGAAACTAAAGAAATGGATGATCTAAAGGCTTCTATAGAAAACATGAATATCCTTGTAGATTAGGCAGTATATCTATTGAAGACCTTGTAGCTAGTTTTGTGTTGTCTTTTTGCTATCTTTTCTAGCTTGTTGCTTTTAGCTACTTGTTTTAGCTTGTTCTTCTCTTTGTGTTGATGCACAATTCTTCTAGGTTTCTTGGTTTTTATTTCTCTACTACTCTATAAAAGGTTTTGGGTCCTTTAAAACCTATTTTTACTTAACCAAAACTCAAACTAAGAGAGAAGTGTGGATGACATAAAAATTATAAGCAAAGGGGAATTTTTTCTTGGAAGGATTTTTGTTTCTTGGTTAAGAAGAAAGCAAAATTTCATAACTCAGTCTACTACTAAATAAGAATATTTTGCTACTACAATTAATTATACTTAGTTTGTATGGACAAGATGCATGTTGAATATATTGGTATGGTGACTAATGAGCCTATAATTATTCACTATTATAAAAAAGTACAATTAACATGTCAAAGAATATTATTTTACATTCAATGACTAAGAATATATAAATCAAGTATCACTTTTTGAGAGAGAGAGCTATAGAGAAAAAAGTGAAGTTGGAATATATAAGCACAAAGGAACATATAATAAACATTTTTACCAATCCTTTACCTAAAGAAACCTTTGATTATCTTAGAGGTATGTTTAGGGTGATGACCCTACCTTATGTGAACTAAATAATGTAGGGATCCATCAATCAAAAAAAATATTGGAGTATTATCATAAGTCTGTATGTGACGCATGGGTGTACCTGCTCATCATGAGTAGTCATTGTGATCAAAGATAAGATTATAGAGATATTTAAATCTATTTATGGAAACAAGATTTTGTGATCAAAGCACTTGGTATGACTTTGTGGCTTTTTATTTGATTTTGGGTAGTAGGAATGTGTGATCCAAGTAGTATTTATAATTTGAGGAATTGGTTGAAGGTGATATTTCTTTAGAGTTGACATTATATGGAACCCTTTTCCATTGATTTTAAAGGGGAACCCCAATACTCAAGAAATTAGGTTTGTATGTTAGGAATTCTCTAATTGACAAATAATTAGACTAACAAATGATAAGGAACACATTGTACCTATTACACATATATTATAATTATAAATATCAAAATGCATGCCAAGTTCTGTGATCAATTCTTTTCATTTCTTAATACAAGTTACACCTTCCTGTCAGCTCCCAAAATTGATTATCCAACTGCTATACACAAGTGACTTACATAACATGAACTATATAAGCCACAAGCCCCAAAGTATGCATGATATTGAGTCTTCTACCATTGCTTATGCTTGTATACAATGATTCTTAATCATTAATTATGTATACTCAAAATATAGAAATTAACTCTATCATAATTCTTTATCATTGGTTTTCAACTAGTCTTCCCCAAAGCATCTATAACTCTCTCAGATCAATGCATAAATATATTTTATTTAAACTTAATATCTACATTCACTAGAAAACATAAATCTATGCTTGCATACTTAGGAGTATCCTAGGTTCTTTGTACTATCCTTCTCAATAGCATGTGACACATAAAATCATAATATATCTACCTCATTTCATAAACCTATAAACATATATTGACATCAATTAGAAACATGTCAACATTTCATAAGGAACAATTCCAACCAAAAATATCTCCAATACTCAACAATATACCCCTTTATCATTGATGGAAACATATATATGAAAAAATATCTTGATCCATAAGTATCATCTTAGTACAAATTTTTGAATAAAATCAGCAAGTCTCCCCCTTAGACATATTTTTCCCCCATTATGAAATAGTATTAGTTGAGATGTTGTAGTTGATGAGCTAGGAGATGATTTTGAAATTGTCATTGATGGGTAGTTTGAAGAGTTCAAATAAAAGATGAAAAATAGGTCAAGGATACCTAAATATTTGCTAGACAATTACTTTGATAATTTTTTTTCCCTAGTTGATACAAATTGGACTAATGTTTAGGTAGTCATACCAAAAATTGCATGGTTGAGCCAACTAGGGTGTGCGATAAACATTGATGAGGCTGTTATTGCCATAACAATATTATTAGATGAGGCTATTCATAAGGATGCCAAGCTATTCAACACATATAAAACATCAAAGATAAAAATCATAATAGAAACTAAAGTTCCTAAGATGGAAAGAAAGAGAAAGAAGAGTAAAGGCCTTGAAAGGTACATTTGGTGAGGCACAATTAAAAATTACACAAGAAAAAGGTGAAGATTTAAGTAGCAACAAAGATGAAGAAGATAATGAAGAAGAATAAGATAATAAAGAAGATGAAGGGAATGAAGAAGAAGAAGATGTAGTAGATACAAAAAAGGAATTGGTGGCTACTGAGCCATAGGAAATGAAATAGAAACAAATTATTATTGCCAAGCTTGAGGTGAAGAAATTTTTAAAGAAGACTATCACAAAAATGACACCCACACCATCAATAGTGATAAGAAAAAGGACCAGGGAAGCCAACACTATAGTGTCCAAACCTTAGAAGAAAGGAGTTATCAAGATAAGAAAGCCAACTCAAATACAGAGCTCAAAAAAGAGGAAGAAAATCTCCAAGGAAGCTTAGCCAAGCAAAGTAATGAAGAAACTGAGGAGAAGGCTCATAGTCAGAAAGGACGATGAAGAAGATAAAGCAGAGAGGACCAAGATAGATGACTTAAGTCAATTCAAAATTTCTATACACAAGAAGCCACATGACTTAGATGAGGTATGTGAGAATATAAGGAGTCATATAGGACTATCTAGATTCCATTATATAAATTATGGTATATTAAGTAAAGTTGATAAAATTAAGGTAGAAGAAACAATTATGGACATGATGGTGATTTTTAAATATACACATATAAAATTAGGAAAGATGATTCCAAAGGAGTTTTTTGATAAGATTCATGTGAAATAGAAATGGGAATTAGTGACTATGATAAAAATAAGGGAAGCCTCATTGGATTAGTCTGTATCTAAACTAACAAAGCAACAATCTGTTTAGCCATGAAAAATCATACAAATAAATTTGTACCCAAAAGAAGATCATATTTGTTATTGAATAACCAAGTAGAAGAGGTATTTATATAAATAAATATGACATGGAAGAATATTTATGGTTTAATTCATGATGATGAAGAAAGGAAGAGGAAGCTAATGAGGAAGGTGAAGTAGAGTTAGATAATAAGGAGGATATCTATGATGATGTCAAGAAATTAGTTGACACAACTCATAGGATGACTTGAGAAAATGGGAAGAAAATTGAAATCGTCACCATAGAGGATTAAGCTATAGAAGATCCACCAAAATATGGGACAAAGACAAAGGAAGAGCTAGAAAATACTACCTTGATTGAGCAAGAATAGGAGCAAGCTCCTACACAAAAGTCAGTAAGAGAAGTGTTGATGAACACCAATCCTATGTTAGTACAAGTGAAATAATATCCTTAGTTTGGAACACATGTAAATTCTCAACTAATTGAATCACCATCTATCCCTATTATCATTTTGTATCCTACTAAAAGTCAAGAAAATACAAATGCGAGTGTTGTCAAGCAAAAGAGTGCTGGCTAGTGAAGATAAAATTTCAGAAGGACTCGAATAGATAAATGATGAAAATAAGGGAAGTACATTAAATACTTTAAAAGGAGAGAAGAAGGAAGAAAAATCACATATTCAAGTAGATCAATCTACTATAGATGTAACAACAAGTGCCTCATGACCTTAGATTGAGGGAGAAAAGGAAGTTGTACAACTTAGTTCAGCTAGTGAACTCATTTCCACTAATGATAAGAATACATACAATGCACCTAAATAGTAGGTAAAAACCACTAGAGAGAAAATTAAATAGAGGAGATAGTGAAAAAATGAGCCAAGTAGTCTCAGAAATAGAGTCTAGAAATTCTGACTCAAGGTCTATAGTTGTTAGTGCTAAGTACCAAAACCCTATATTCTAAGGGGAAGAATTCCAAGAAAATAAAATTTAAATATCTTGGAGGAACACAAGGTAATCCTATGATACTTGATGAAGTGATTATGATCTTTATTTGGGACACACATAACTTAACTTATGATCAAATGAAGACAATTCAAGAGCTTCTAGCTAGGAAAATGAGATAAGAATATATGAGAAGGGAACAACAACAGGAGGTATTGTATGAGATCTAGGACATATTCCTTGAAATAATTTTTGTTTATAATTTGAAAAAACAAGCTATAATCATTGAAAAATTGGTTCAAACAGTGTAAAGATTGACTAATCCAAAAATTGATACAAATGTGAAACTTATGAAATGGTGTGAGAGAAAGTTTGAGAAAAAAGTCATGGAGAAAATTGTATCTGAGATAGCTATTAGATAGGTAGAACTTTCAAAACTTGTAGATAATTTGGAGAAATTAATTCAAAATAAGCATATATTTTTTATAAAGTTATGTGATGGTCCTATCTTCACAAAAAAAAGAGAAAAAATGGACAAAAATGAAGCTGATTTATAGTATAGAGAAAATACATTGAACATGGATGTAAGGTCTAGTTCAATTCATTTTCATAAATTGAGATTTTTGCAAGGAAGAAATTTTGAATTGATAATAGAAGACAAAAAAATAAGATCAAAACTCATATCAATTCAAGCTATGTTGACATCTCATTTGGAGATAATGAAAATGTATTTATTGAATGCTAAAGAGAATAAAGAGGGATCCTAATCTATCTATAGTAGATAGTATGATTGAACTCATGACAAAATTTGAAATTGAAATTCAAGTAATAGAGTCTTTAAAGACTTCTTGGGACAGTGCATTGGAAGTGCTTTTGAAAATTCATAAACTAGTTTTGGCCAAGTATGGTTTAACCCCTACTAATACCCCACAACAACTATGACAAAAATAATGGGAAAAAATGTTGGTATCTCTAACTATTGTTGTCTATGTCAAATACTTAGTCATATAATAGGAAAATTTAGTAGGTCATCACTACGATTGAACTACTCTATATAGGTCAAGTCATGCAAAGACTTGTGTATAAAAAATGTATATGTCGAGCTCTATAGGAGCCATGAAAGTATTTGGTCATTGAGTATTTTCAATGTAAGATGATTCTAATGTTTATTAAGTAGTTCAAGCACATTGAAGCCAAGTTGCATAGAAGGTTCCAGACATAGTAGAGACTGAATGTCAACAACATAAACAATGAGTGCCGAGTATCAAAAATAGTAAGTGCCAAGCAACACAAAATTAATATATAAGTTAGGAATGATATAAGCTTTGAGGTAAATTGTTTCAAGCCAACATAGATAAGTCATTTAATACTTGTAGAGGTTGTTATAGTTGTTATTTTATACTTTATGACATGGACCATAGATCCCTATGTTTTGGGATTAACCAATCTAATGAAGTGGTGAAACAAGGAAGCATCTAGAAAACTCTTTGTGAAATCTTTAAATAGATCATATCTAGACCTATTTCAAATATTATATGAAAAGTGTGAAGAGTATGGTGATGAGGAGTGAACAAGCTATTCATGTGATCATAGAGAAAATTAAGTGTGATTGTGTGAGAATTGTAGAAGAGGCAAAGAGGTTAGAGTAAGAGAAGCGACCTAGTCAAAGAAGTGAAGGACAAAAAAATAAATTAGGTAAGAGATTAGATCATATTGGAAAGAGGAGATCCAACATCATCTTATTTGAAAAAACTAAGGAGCAAGTACTAAATTAATTTTAATAGATTAAGTCAGGGTAGATTTCTTAATAGAGTTGTTTTAATGGATCTTTGCAAATTTCCTAACAATATTTACTTTTTTTATAAGTGTAAAATCCTCTATCAGGTTGAGATCTAAGTCTCAAAAAATTTTAATAGATCAAACCATTCATAGTGTAGATTATTGGATATGGTAAAATATTGTAACCCTACTAGGTTATGTTTATTATTGTAGTAGTGAAGATTTGTGTGTGTCATCCCCTCCCTAGTTTTACTTTCACCTTGGAGGGTTTCTAGGTAACCAAATCTTTGTGTCATGTGATTGATATATTAGATCTATATGTTATTTATAATTTGATTATATAAGTTATTCATGCAATTGGATATAACATGGTAAATATGGTAAATGCATTATAGTATTGAGAAAAGGCTAAAATTGTTACAATTATTGATTCACCCTCCCTCTCAATATCTTGGTTTCCAATTAAGACTTCCAAAAATTGGTATAAGAGCTTAGTTCTCTTGGAGAAGTTTAACAACTTGGAGTTAAGATCTTGGAGATGAAGGCTTATAAACTGGACAAAGTTATTGACAATCAGGTGATTGACATTCAACTCATATTGCAACAACTTGAGACAAAAAGATAGGAACTAAAGAAATCCCTAAAAAGGAGAAAGGAGTTGGCTATTCAGATAAAGAGTTTCATTATGAAGAAGTTGAAACTGAAGGACTATTTGAAACAACAAGATTAGGTGAGAATGATTTAGGATCTACAAATCTACTAGAAAAGAATAGAATCCTAAATGAAGAAGTCAAAGGAATAAAAAAGGAACATGAGATTCAATTAGTAAGGCTATGTGAAGTGACCAAGCAAAAGAAGAAAGCTAAGGAAGACAAGGTTGTCACTGAAGAAGATAAAAGGTAAATGGAAACTAGACTTGAAGAAAGGATATCTGATATACAAATGCCTACCAACACTCAACATGATGAATCAACTGATACTTTCAAATCAAGAGTTGAACATAAAAAATGTGGAAATAGAAAATCTGAAATCATAGGAGGACTTATTGAAGAGTGAATTGAAAACTAAGAAAGAACTTGTGGAAAAATTCAACAAGCCAAATGAAGCAATGAAATACTTTGAAGAACTTATGAGGTCATTTGAAAATACTATTGGCTCAAGAAAATCATCTATAGAGCAAGGAGAATCATCTTGAATGGAGAACTAAGAAATGAAAAATTAAAAGGAAAACCAACATGTTATCATTGTGAAAAACTGTTTCATACTACTAACATCTGTAGAAGTAAAAATGTAATGTAAAACCCTAAACTTAAGTTTACTAGTTATCTTTTTACTACAAGAAGAAAGGACACCAAGTGCATGATTGCAGATCAAGAATGAAGAATGCACCTACTATACCTAGAGTTGAAGGCTACTATTACAACTGTCAAAAGTGTAGACATAGAGCATATGAATGCAAACCATAGAGAAAACCATATTGGTCTAACCAAAAGTAGAATCATGCACCTGACAATGTATGTTCCAAATATCACAAGTTTTGACATTCAAGAAATTTTTTTAGGATTCAAGTACCAACAAAAAATCATAACAACACCAAGGGTAAAGGAAAAGTGGACATTGATCAAATGAGGAAGGAGATGAATCAAACATAGAAGAAAAAGGTAGAAGATGGAAATAGTGGAACAAATGGAGTTTAGGTCACCCAATTTAATGGAGAAGGTGATCTTATCACATCAAACTAAGAAAGAAAGGTATGTAAGGAACTATTTATTTAAATGATATATCATACATTAGTTCATAACATGAAATGTGCTAAAGTTCATATTTGCATGAGTAATGATGCATAAGAAAAAATCTATGAAAGGTCTAGTATAAAAGAACCATCTACATAAACAATGTCAAACATTAGTAAAATTATTTATATTGATTGAGCATTGCATTATGGAGCAAGTACTTCAAAAGATAAAATGGTGTATAGGACAAGTTAGATGGAAATATTAAGCTGTAGAGTGAAGACCTAGTACAAAGGCATAATATCGACCAAGACAGCTACCTTCCACCTACCTAAATTCATAGTTTTAATGAAGACTCTAAATTGAGTAGAAGGATGTATTTATAAAGATTTTAAGATAATATTTCATACCTTGCATACAAAATTCAAGAGCACAGAGTCATTTGAGTGAAAAAGAGACCATAAGGCAATTTAAAGAGAATATATAAGGCATAAGATTAATTGAGTGAATATTTGAGTGGTAATGAGTTATCCTAAAAGAAGAAGTTTCAAACCTTATCAAAGAAATATGTAAGCTTCATGATCCATAGGAAAAATCTAAGGACTAGAGGTTAGTAACATTAAATTGGTAAGGAATGATGTGTGTCCTCCACCTAAGTTTCATGCTATTTTAGAAATTTTAATGAAAGGCAACTTAATGGGTGTGTTATCCTTGATAGCACCTAAAGTAATCATGATACACGATGTGTAGAGTTGCTACATGTGTAATATTGGAGAAGTAGGTGACTATGAGATTCTAGAAGCATATGAGAAATTGTGTGATGGAGTTTTAAAGGAGGAATTCAAATTGGTTGAGAGGAAAGGGTTAACTCATGCCCTAGAATTTCCAAGAAATTTAGTTATCAAATGGATCAAGGATGTACTGAGTAGGATCCATTACATGAAGTTTTAGCTACAAAAATAGACTAATTGAAATAACCAAGAAGATGATTCACAAGGTTGATGGTTTGTTGGATACAATTGTTAATTGTGTATTGTCTTTGACGTTACACAAATGTAATATCAGTCATCAGACAGAGTCTACTGAGCTCAGATGATCAAAAAAGCAATTTACAGTGTCTACCAAACATTCCCAAACATTACTCAGTAAAGTCAGTTCTTACTGAGCTCACTCGGGCATCAAAGGATTTTGTAGCAAAAAGTTAGTGTTAACCGAGCTCCCAAGGTTAACAAAGAAAAGTTAATGTTTACCGAGCTCACTTGGGCATCAAAGGATTTTGTAGCAGAGAGCTAGTGTTAATCGAGCTCCCAAGGTTAACGAAGACAAGTTAATGTCTACCAAGCTCACTCGGTTATCAAAGGAAATGTGGCAGAGAGTTAGTTTCTATCGAGCTCACAAGGTCAACAAAGGAAGGTCAGTGCTAACCGAGTTTACTTGGTCTCCAAAGGATTTTTGCAGGGTTTGCAGTGTTTACCGAGCCTCACTTGGCTAACACTAGAAAACCATTCTGGAGTAATGGTTATCGAGCTGGGTCGGCCAACGAAGGATTTTATTGTTTTGATATTAAGTTCAATTGTTTCATGCAGCCGATTGATGTAATGATTTTTTCAGTTGTTTTAACTTATATTTGAGCTAACTTGATAATTTGAAAGGTATATATTTAGATGTTCAAGTTGTGAATTAAAGTGTGAGTGTGATTATATGGATGAGGATGGAATAAGCAAATATTAAGCGAATTCTGATGAAGGATTAGATATCCTACTGGAGCTGCAAAGTTGTATTTGATTAGTAAGGATCCAGTGAAGCCGAATAGAGATCTATAATCAGAAAAAGATAAGTTACATATCATTCAGATCACTTCATTATTGCTTTAGTCATTGTAACAGTGAATCCACAATCTCTTTATAGAGTTGGTTTAATAGCTATTTTGTAAATCCTCTAACAAGGTGACAATTCATTTGAATTATTCTAATTTAAATCATCTAACAAGGTCACACCTAACAGTGTGAATTGTAACCTTTAACGGGGTTGGCTCCTAACAGGGCTCACTTCAGAAGAGTGAAAATTGGTGACTAGTTACTTGGTGGTTTTTCCCATATTGGGTTTCCACATTAAATCTGGTGTCTCTTGTGTTCATTTATTTTAACCTTTGCAAGCATAATAATAACTATGAATATTAGATGATTAGTAATTAGTTAATCTACCAAGTTACAATATTCTTGCACTATTTACTAAGTATCAGTAGTAAGTAAGTATTATAGACATCTAAGGGATTTTTAGAATTATTTTTGTGGTAATTGATTCACCCCTCCCCTCTCAGTTACTTCATCTATATTTCCAATAATGGTTATCCTACACTAGATAGAAGATAATGCGATGTTTGAGTCATGAGGAAGTGAAAGCCAATACATGAGCCAAGTAGAATGGACAAGGGTTTTCCATCACAAACATTTCTAACCCATTGATCAAATTTGTAGTGAGAGTTATTACTCACAAATTCTATCAATCAAGTAGATTGAACAATGTATTATGTATGGTAGCAGATCAAGCATGGAAGATTGTAATGAAAGATCATGCATATGATCCTACCAAATTGCAAAAGCTTCAATTAATAGAAAACCTAACATCCATCAGGAAGGCAAAGAAATCAGTGTGTAAGTTTGGATCACTTGTTATGTGTATTTTCTTTTATGTTAAGAAGGATTTTGTTGGTATTAGAATATCATTTGGAAACAAGGAAAACTAGTGACAAGGCAAATCAATGAATACATTACTCAATTTGAAGAGAATTTTGAAAATGTCTTGGATATCTATTTTGAAGAATTCAAGAAAATAATGAAAATGAGGATGAGAATATTAGAAGAATTGGTAGTAAAAAATTATAATGACGTATGTTTCTTAGTAGATATAGTTAACACATTTGTGCAAGTAGTAAAGCCAAGGAAGGCATGGCTAACAAAATTTAACTATGAAGTTGATAGTCATACAATTAATGAAAAAATTGTTGCATTATCAAAGGAAGAGATTGATACTGAGGCTAAATATTTTGGAAAATTTGAGGAAGCTAAGGAAAGAATCACTATAGATATCAAGATAACTTCTAAGGAAAGGAAAATGAAGAAAATGGTTGAAGACCTAGAGGAAAAGCTAGCCACCCAAGGTAAGACTTGTTAATCTTAGATTAGTTTTGACATATGAGTGACAATATACTTAAGTCATTTACTTAGTTCATGCCAAACAAATAATAAATGCCGAGCATAACTTTTCAGTTAGTATATGCCAAGAGAGAGATATATAGTATGAGCCAAGTAAGTAGTAAGTGCTAAGTCACTCAAGTGTCAAGTAGATAGTAAGTACCAAGTCAATTAGATGCTGAGTGATCAATGGATGCCAAGTCATTTTGAGTTATAGCATTGAATTTTTAGTTGATGTCAAGCATCAAGGACTTCAAGTCTTGAGTAATACAATTTTGACATAGTTGTTTATAATGACATAAATTTCTATGTAAATCATTCTAGAGCCAACTTGAGAATTGTTTTTGTGACCCTACATTAGAAGGATGAATCTTTATTGTGAATCCCTATGCAGTTCATGTAGCCAATCAAAAAAAGAGAAGGATTAAGTAGAAATATGGGTGAATCAAAATAGTTGATTCATACCTAACCCTAAGTCATCTAGGTCTTCTTAAGGAGGACAATCCCTAAACTTTATGTGTGTGGAAGGAGAAGAGAGAGAAGTTTGCATGTGCAAATAGAGAATTCATGGTGGCTATGGAGTTTTGAATTGAGATACACTGCAAAATTAGTTAGAGGAGAATAGAGGAAAGGAATTAGAAGACAATAGAGAGACATCTAATCAATAAGGATCAAGTACACATCAGGATAAAAGGTGATCTATTATCTAGTAGTAGATTGCTAACTGAAGGATCATTGCTAAGACATTATAACAAATGAATCAATTAAATCTCTTAACAAAGTAGTCTTAACAAGCTTTTGTAAATTATTTAATAGGGTGCTTACTTTATTGCAAGTTAAAGTCCTTTTACTAGGCACACTTCTAACAGAGTGTTGAAATCTTTTAATAGGGTAAGATCTAACAATCTTGTAAGCTCTTAACAGGGTAGACCTTTCATAGGGTAGATCATGTTTCATGATCAAACATTGTAAACTTCATTGGATACTCTTTATTACTACATTTGTGGGTGTCATCCTAACCTCAATTTTATCTTCTCCTTGGAGGGTTTCTTGGTAACCAAATATCTTGTGTCATACATGTGTTGAATGTTTATTTACTTTCATACTATGGATATATATGCTTAATTTGGTATTTCAGTTTACATGCATAGATTGTGAGATGGATGTGTGGTGAATGTTTTAAGGTTAAAGTTTTAAGTATTAATTCACCTCCTCTTAGAGTTTAATTTCCCTATTGTATTTCCAACAATTGGTATTGAAGCTGAGTTCTCTAGAAAGTAAAGCTCTGTAGCTTTGAAGAAAGATCTTGGAGATGGAAATCTACAAGTTGGGAAAGACTATTGAGAACTAGAAGATTGAAATACAACTTACCCTACATCAGTTGGAAGAAGTAAGAGATGAGTTAAAGGGATAATTTAAAAGAAGGAAAGAGATAGCTATTGAAGAGAATGATACCCATTACCAAGAGATTGACACAACTAAATTATTTTCAAATGGAAACACAAGTGAATTTGATGCAACAGTTGCATTTCTAATGGAAAATAATGGAGCCCTAACTAAAGAGGTCAGAAATCTTAAAATAGAATAAGAAGTCCAATTAGTATTGCTAAGTGAGGTGATCAAGTAGAAAATGAAAGCTGAAGAAGAAAAAGTCATGATTGAAGATGACAAAAGGATACTAACCAACATACTAGAAGAGAAAACATCCAAGTTGAATAGGATTGCTCACATGCAATTGGAAAAATTGAATCAAATGATGATTACAAATCATGAATTAAATAGAAAAGATATTGAGATCATAACACTAAAGTTGAATGAACAACTGAGAAATGATCTAAAAAGTGAAAAATAATTTGTTGAAAGTTTCAAAAAACCTAGTGAAGCCATCAAGTATTTTAAGCAATTGATGAGCTCTCCTAGATCCAATAGCAATACTACTGGATTAGGGTACACCACCACTGAAGAAGAAGAATCACCTAAAAGTTGTGAACAAAGGAATGCCAATAATAAGAACTCAAAACCTACTTTTCATATAATTGTGGGAAGATATGTCATACTACTAATGTTTGTAGGAGCAAGACTACAAATCAAAATCCTAAGCAAAAGTTCATGGAACACTGCCACAAATGCAACAAAAAAGGACATCAGGCACATGAATGTAGAACCAAGACTATAAGCACACAAAGATTTTAAGGTCACTGCTATAAGTATTAGAAGTATGGACATAGAGAATATGAATGTAGATCCAAGCCTAAACGGTCATCCAACAAGAAGACAAAGGTAAAACACAATGAAGACTCTTATAATTGGGATTATAATACTAGGTATAGTTGTCACTATTGTCAAGAGTATGGACATGTTGCTAAAAACTACATAAGAACACATTTCAAAAGTGACTACAAAAGATGGTTGAGTAAAACTACATGTTTTAGTTGCTTAAAGACTAGTCACATAAGTATGAATTGTCCAACAAGGTCAAAGGCACCCAACAGTGAATTCAACCAAGGAAAAGGAAAGATAGATGTTGAAAATGTTAGAGATGAGATGAACAAAACATGGAAGAGAAAGGAATATTGTAGCACATCAAGTTTACATGGGATTACTTCACCCAATGGGTTAGGTGATCATATCACCTTTAGTTAAGCAATCAAGAGGTATTTGTGGGACTAATATTTCAAAGTTAAATTATACATCAGCTCCAAGGATTTAGTTTTGAAAAGATTATATTTGCATGGAGAAAGATGCAAAGTGTTGTTTAGAATTTGGAAGAAAAGTTTCATAGTGGTTGTTGAGTGAAATCTAGTTAATGCCAAGCTATTGTAAGTAATAGTGTTGATCAAGCTCGTAGTGGTTACCAAGCTTAAAGAAAATTACATGGAAGCTGAGTGAGTTGAAATTTCTATTCAAGCTGAAATTACAACTATGTAAGAACTAACCATTAATTGTGAAGTTTTAAGGTCCACATGATCAATTTTTGACTCATTTGACATCATTCAAAACTAGTGAGAGCACAAAGAGCTAAAAGTGAATTGTAGAGATTATTAAAAGCATTTTCAAAATGAATTCAACCATCACTCAACACCATTCATCAAATTTGTAAAGGCATTTATTGTGTGCCAAGCTACACTATTTGAATTTGTGTAAACCCTAGGTATAAATATTGTTAGAGTGGGGTTCCTATTGCACCAAAAGAATAATATGTTAATACCCAACACAACCACTCAACTTATAGTACATAAGAGGTGGTTAAGCCCTTGTCATGAATCCTGAGGGGAGCATTGACCAAATTTCCAACAATCTCGCCCTTAGCATTACCTGAGGGTCTAAGAATTCAAACTTGTGACCAAGCTCTAATACCACTTGTTAGAGTGGGGTTGCCATTGCACCAAAAGACTAATTTTTCAATGCCTGATACAACCAATCAAATTATAGTAGATAGGAGGTGGTTAAGCCCTTATCATGAATTCCAAGGGGAGTGTTGACCAAATTTACAAATATGGTGTCTAGTTCTTCTACTACTAGGGTCAAAGAGGAAGAGGAAGTTTAAAATGTTCAATTAATTAGAAATTAGATTAGACAACCAAATTTTAAGACAATTCCTAACATTTTTTACAAAGAAGACTCGTCTGGTGTGTTATCTATGATACCACGACAAGTCTTAATGATTCAAGATGTCAGATGTTATTACTTATACAAGTTGGGTAGCATATGTGATATGGAAATCAAAGATGTATATGGAAAATTGTGTGAGAATAAGAGTATTGAAGGAGGAATACAAAATTGTAGAAAGAAAAGGGTTAACTTGTGCCCTTAAATTTCCAAATGTTTTTAAGACAAAATGGATTAAGATTGTTCTGAGAAGAATTTATGAAAATTTTGTATGGTTAGAAGATGGACTTATCAAGATTATTAAGAATATTGTGTAGAGGGTAACATGGTATCCAACCCTACCAAAACCATGAGAAGTGAAGCAAAAGAGGTGATTGAGAAAAACACAAGGGAAGTGTGGAACAAGAGATGAATGACAACTGGTAGCATCATATATCCCCCAATTGCTTTTGCAGTAAGGATTATTTCACACAAATTCTTTAAATCAAGTAGGATAAACAATGTACCTTGTATTGATGTTGATGTAGGATACAAGTTAGTAAAGAGGGATCATACTTATGACCTTGCCAAGCTATAGTTGCAATAGTTATTAGAAAACTTGGGAACCATAAGGAAAACAAAGAGTGCACAATGTAAGTTTGGATCAATACTTGTATGAATATTTTTCTATGTGCAGAACACATTTCTTTCCTTTGGTAAAATTGCATGGAAGACAAACAGGTCTATTGTAGTACAAGTAGGTGAATACATTGAGAAAATAGGAGAGAATTTTGAGTCTATTATGACTAGTTACTTTGAGGACTTTAAGAAGTCTATGAGATAAGGAAATAGTATTTCAATGTCACTAGTTGAGAAACATTTTAATGATGTTTTCTTTCTAGTTGATACTAATTTCACATATGTACAAGCTACAATTCCAAGGGTAAGATGGTTAAGACCTCTAGGATATGAGATTAATGTGGATGAGGCATATGCAACAATTACAACTTTTCTTGTAGAAGAATTAGATACTAAGGCTCCTACCTTTGGTAATTATGATATTGCAAAATCAAAGATAACTATGGACTTGAAGACAACATCAATACTAAGAAAGAAGAACAAAATTGTTAAGAAGATTAAAGAAAAAATTTGTGAAGGAGCAGGGGAAGATGAAGGCAAGGAAGATAATGAAGATGATGAAGAAGAAGATGTTCCTACTCAAGAACCACTAGCCCTAACTCAAGGTAAAGAAGAAGATCAAGGTGAAGAGGAAGCTAAGCTTGAAGAAGGTGCTAAGGGATAAAAAGCCTATGAAGCACCTATAGCCATAGAGAAGAAGAAGAGAAAAGCTAAAGCTCCAATAGTCAACAAACCAAAGAAGGTTGTAAAACCTAAGCTTGTAGTTCCAACTACCCAAACTAGCACAAGAGCTACTACTAAGAAAGCTCAAGAAGTGGTAAAGACAAAAGAAATGAAGGATAGGAAAGCTATACAAGATGATGAGTTTGAAAAGAGACCAAGGAGAAATTACATTGCTCCAATTGAATCAGATGAGGAGGGGATAGAATCATTAGATAATATCCAATTCAAAGTGGTAAGTCATAGTCCTTCTTTTGATTTCGATAATCTATGTGAAAATATAAAGAATAATGTAGATTTGAGTGGATTTTCACATATTAAATTTAATAAGCTTGGAAAGTTAGATATGGATAAGGTAGAAGAGTTAGTATATGCCACGATGGAAACATTTAAGATGAATTGAGATTTCCAACTCTCTACCAAAGAATTAATATGATAGAGTTGAGAAAAGGTGGAAATATAGTCTCACAATAGAGATAAATATAAGAGAAACTACACTTGCAAGAGTGATGCCAGATTTAGATAAATCTGAGATGACAAAGGCCATTGAGAAGTACAGAGGAAAATTTTCTCCAAATTACCAAGAATTCCATATCTTCAAGAATAAAATTGAAGATTTTTTTCAATAGAGTACCCAAATATGGAAGGTAATTTATGGGCTGACAATACCTAAGGAAATTGTGCAAACACCTATTGAGGTAGGTGATGAAAAAGGTGATCAAGAAGTAACTAAGGTTACTACAACTGATATTGTGAAAGCTACACATATGGAAGACACTAAGACAAATATAGATACATAGGTACTAGCTAAAGATGGGTAACAAATAGAATACGATATACTATATATACAAATACCAAGTGCCAGTCTACAACATGTGACAAAAGAAGACGCTAAAACTATAAAGATCAAGGTTTTTTCTAACAATGTGACTTACAACATCAATCCCCTAAAAGAGGAGGACATGTATAAAATATTACTAGACACCACCACCAAGGCACACCTATTTAGTCATCCAATATTGGTGAGTGTAGATGAACTAAAGAAGGTAGAGAAGATATCTATAGAGGTAGAAACACAAGGCATATAAAAAAACCCTCAGTTTACTATGATACAACCTACATTATCCCTTGTAGTGTATCAAATAAAAGAGACATCCATGACAAGCATAAGAAAATTGGTGCACATTGTGTTAGTAGCAGAAGTTGCTACCGATGCATAGATTGGAACACAAGTTCAAGGTGTAATTGAAAGGCAAGAAGATGTGAGGACTAAAGTGTAAAAATTGACTACAAAGCCTAAGGAGCAATTAGCTATACAAAGACTAGTTACTTTTTCAGCAACTGCTACTCCTCCAAGACAAGCACTTCACAGGCATAGTGTAGAAGCTACATCACTATAGTCATCAAGGCCTAGTCCTAGTACATCCAAGGTAAATGAGGTTATATCATTTGGTGATGTCAACTTGGATGAAGTGATTATTTGACCAAAATTTGACCTTGCAACAATCATTATTGAAAAATGAGAATACTATAGGATGTACTTGCAAAGAAAAAGCACCAATAACTACTCTAAAGAGAGTATAGGTAGAAGAAAGAATTATACAAGACATCAAGGATATATTTCTTGATGCATTCAACATGCCAACACCTAAATAAGACAAGACTATCATGGAGTAATTGATAAACATTGTAGAACAAATCAATGATGCAAACCTGGATTCTAATGTAAAATTACTTAAATGGTCTGAGAGAAAATTTTAAGGAAAGGTAAATGAAAAGATATCAAGTGCTATTTCACATATTCAGGTTGAGTTAGCAACCAAGATTGATAGTGTAAATAAAGTCTTAGAGAATATTTTCTCACTTTACACCAAGTTGTGTGATACAACTCTATTCACACAAGAAGTGCAACACCATATTGACAATTTGGAGGGAGATATGTGTTAGAAACAATAGTGCACCAAGATAAATGAGGGGGGGGGGGGGTGGGGCGGGGGAGGGCAGGGGGTGAATCAATTATCCAACTATTAAAATATTTATCCTCTTTAAAAAAGATTAACCATTCAACCAAAGTAAAAAGAAATCATAAAGATGCACATAAATAATTATACCAAATATGTTGATTAGGGAAACCCTTGATCAGAGGGAAAACCCTGGTGGGAATGATTTCCACAAGAAGATGTACTAATATAAATATTCCTTGTTAGAGGATGGACCCTGTTAGGAGTCTATTACAAAATTTAGTACAAAGAGTCCCTGGTAGGAGACTTTGAATCCCTGTCAGGAAATTCCAACCTTGCTAGGAGTTGTGCCAACCCTGTTAGGAGTTATGGAAGATAACTGAACCCACTATTCAAATAGCTTCAAGATCAAATCAATGAACCCACTATCCAATTAACCTTGGTACTATTCCTTTTAGAATAATAGATGTGAACCAAGCTTCTACTTCTTCCTCTATCTAGTATGTTGGTCTTCCTCTCCCTTAGACCATGCAATCAGATCTAGAATTCAATTCTCAATAACAATAACCCTTAAAATCACTTACACATGTACATAAATCACTTTGCTTCTTTATCACTTTGCTTCCTCAGTAGTTCACAAGTCTCATGTATTCTCTATATGTTAAATATAGAAAAATATCTTTCCTTTATACCATGCCCAATAATAAATCCTTGAGTCAGCTTCCCACTTAATTAAAATATGTCAATTAAATTAAATGAATACACATTTAATTAATGTTGTTAGCTCATATTCATAAGAAAAATTTTACTCATGAAACTTCTGTACATGCACATTCTCTGATGTCATCATCAACAAGTATACTATCTCTAGTTAACTGTGCAACCTTTCATTACATTTTTGATGAACTATAACAATCGTACACTAGAAACATCTTTCCTAATACTCTAGTTCCATACGGTTCTCTGTAGATCAATAATATCTTTCGTCTACTGTCAATTTAGGTTTTGCACACTTACCCTTGTAACACACACATACTATAGTGTACTTTGACAATTGCACATCAATAGATGAGTAATGCATTTTTCTTAATACAAAGATCACAGTCTACTATTCTGTCAGTCTTCACAAACTTACTATTATGTTGTCACCAATGACAAGCATAGTCATGAATACATCATATCAATGTTTTGCAATGCTCCCCCATAGTGATAGCATCAACATTCATGCTAACAATCTCCCCCTTTGGCATTGATGGCAACATAGATGAAAAACATCTAAGTTTCGAGAATACCAAGTATATAGATGAATCAATTCTTGCTTCATTTTCCTCAAGAAAACATCATGCATCATGTTCTCATTTCTTCCCCATAGAATTTTTTTCATGTCACTCCCTCCCCCATTGACATCAATATCAAAGGTTAAGGTGTAATAGAAAAATAGTTCATTTGCTCAAAGATACAATAACCTATCAGCACAACCACAAGCCAATCTACTTCTTTACAATAAATCCATAAACAACTCAAGTGTCCAGAGACACTGTTGCATACTAATTGCCAATTACCAAGAGTGCTTTTCTAACTCTATGCATCATAGATAATCTCCCATTGAGGAAGCATCAAAATTTAATCTAGTCTAATAATGGTGCTATGTACCCTTGACTAATGCACTTTTGCATCTTCTATTCTAAAATAGGTAGGGGGATAACTATTTTCCTTCCTTTGCTTTGCTCTTTTTGCCCATAGGATGCAAAGATGCGATGGCCCTTACCTTACCGCCCCTTACCCCCAAGAATACCTCTTAGGTACTCAAATGTGTCCTTTGGTGAAGCCTTTGTGAAAATGTCTACAATCTATTCCTCAGTGTTAATATACTCTAGTCTGATTTCTTTCTTTGCAACTTTCTCTCTCAACACATGATACTTTATAGAGATGTGCTTAGTCTTAGAATGCAAAACAAGATTCTTAGACATGCTTACTATAATTTTTTTATCACAGTAAATGATAACAGGTTCTTTGAATGTAATTCCAATATCCTTCATCATTTTTTTCATCCATATAACTTGATTACAATTTTTTACTACTACAACATATTTTGCCTCTATAGTACTCTATGAAGTGCAATCTTGTTCCTTGTTGAGCCAAGAAATCGATCTTCCACCAAGAAAGAATGCCCCTCCACTGATTCTTTTTCTATCACCCATATCTCCTAACAATCAACATCAATATAAGTGAAAAGAGTAAAATCATTACCTCTATCATACCAAATTCCATAATCAGATGTCCCTTTAAGATATCTAAATATCCTTTTTACTACTGCATAGTGATATTCTTTAGGATAAGCCTAAAATCTTGCCACAATTCCAATTGCATTAACTATATCTAGTATACTATGAGTTAGATAGTGCAATCCTCCAATCATAGATCTGTACTTCTTATATTCAACAACAGGTGTCTCATCTTTGCTAGATAACTTGTGGCTAGTTACCATAGGAGTTCCAATAGGTTTACAATTTTCTAGTCCAAATCTTTTTAGAAAATCTTTCAAATACTTATTTTGGGAAATAAAAATACCTTTTTATTTTGAACAATTTGCAATGATAAGAAAAATTTCATTTCTCCTATCATACTCATCTCAAATTTGTTCTTCATATCTTTTTAGAATTTGTTATTGGCTTCATCGTTTCCTCCAAAAATGATATCATCAACAAATACAATGATTATCAGCAAAGCATTTTTTTTTTAAAGTAGAAGTTGCTATCTACTATTCCTTTAGCAAATCCAAGCTTTACTAAGTATTTATCTAACCTTGCATATCAGGTTCTAGGTGCTTGCTTTAACCCATACAAGACTTTCTTTAATCCAGAAACCATATCCTTCTCTTTTGTCAAAGGAAAACCTTCTGGCTGCTCAATACAAACTTCTTCTTCAAGTTCTCCATTCAAAAATGTTGACTTAACATCCATCTTGAAGTTTTTATTTGCCGCATATGCCAAGAACATTCTGACTAATTCCATTCTTGCTATAGGTGCATATGTTTCCTCATAGTCTATTCCTTCTTGCTAAGAATGGCCTTTGCATACTAGTCTTGCTTTGTTTCTTATTACTTCTCCTTGTTCATTCATTTGTTTTTGAATACCCACTTTTTGCCAACCACATTCTTGTTTTTAGGTCTAGGAACTAATTTCCATGTTTTATTCTTTATTGTCTGTTCAAGTTCTTCATCTATTGCTTTCATCCAATGCTCATCCTTGATTGCTTCATTTGCACTCTTTGGTTCAACTTGAGATATTAGACATAGTTCTTCATTGATTCTACTTCTTGTTATTACTCCTTTTTCTTTACTTCCTATTATCTGATTATTAGGATGATTTCTCATCATATTCTTGTTTGGGGTAGGAGTTGCTGCTTCAACTCTTATTTTAGGTACTACGCTCTATTCTCCTCTTATTTCTTTAGTTTGTATATTATTCTACAAGTCATTGTTAGTGACAACTTCCACATTTTTATGGTTAGGCTTTGGATCAACAATAGTTACCAAAGCTATCTCTTCTACTACTTCCATTTCCTTAACCAATTCAAGCTTATTATCTTTATCACAATCATTCAAGAATCTTTTTGTACTTGCAGTAAATTCTTCATCTTTATTATAAATCAAGCTCTTTCTAGATTTCCTTATTCTCTTAGGGCTTTTAGATGCATAATGACCAAACTCATTACATATCCAACAAGAAAAAAATTCCATACCTTCTTTTTCTCTTTTCATAACCAGATCAATACCTTCCTTGATCTTCATGTCTTCTTTGGATAACTCACCAAGAGCTTCTGTGTCAAAATTTCTACTATCTGACTTAGGACTATCTTTTCTCACCACTAATCTCCCAAAGCTATTAAGCTTATCCTTTAAGGACCTGATGCTTTGATACCAATTTTAGAAACAATAGTCCATTGAGATAACGGGGGGGGCGCGGGTGTGTGAATTAATTATCCAACAATTAAAACATTTATCCTCCTTAAACAAATTTAACCATTCAACTAAAGTAAACAACAACCATAAAGATGCACATAAACAATTACACTAGATATGTTAACTAGGGAAACCCTTGATTAGAGGGAAAACCCCAGTGGGAATGATGCTCACAAGATGATGTACTAATATAAATATTCCTTGTTAGAGGATAAACCCTGTTAGGAGTCTATTACAACATTTAGTACAAAGAGTCCCTACTAACAAACTTTGAATCCCTATTAGGAGATTCCAACCATGTTAGGAGTTGTGCCAACCCTCTTAGGAGTTGTGGAAGAGAGTTGAACCCATTGTTCAAACAACTTCAAGATCATATCAATGAACCCACTATCCAATTGACCTCGGTACTATTCCTTTTAGAATAATAGACATGAAACATGCTTCTACTTCTTCCTCTATCTAGTACGTCAAAATTCTGCTCCCTTAGACTATGCAATTAGATCTAGGACTCAGTTCTCAATAACAATAACCCTTAAGGTCACTCTACTTCTTTAGCACTCTGCTTCCTCAATAGTTTGCAAGTCTCATGTATTCTCTATATGTTAAACATGGAAAAATATCTTTCCTTTATACCATTTCCAATAATAAATCCTTGAGTCAGCTTCTGACTTAATGAAAATATGTCAATTAAATGAATACACATTTAATTAATGTTGTCAGCTCACTGTGATTAGCAAACTTTTACTTGTGCAACTTCCATACATGTGCATTCTTTATTTTCATCACCAGCTAGTATACTATCTCTAGTTAATTGCGCAACCTTTCATTACATTTTTGATGAACTATAGTAATCACACACTAGGAACTGCTTTCCTAATACTTTGGTTTCATACAATTCTCTATAGATCAATCATATCTTCTGTATACTATCAATTTAGGTTCAATACACTTACCCTTGTAACACACACATAATATAGTGTACTTTGACAACTATGCATCAATAGATGAATAATGTATTATTCTTAATACAAAGATCACAGTTTGATGTTTTGTCAATCTTCACAAACTTACTACTATGTTATCATCAATGACAAACACAGTCATAAATACATCATATCAATGTTCTGCAATGCTCTCCAATAGTGATAACATCAACATTCATGCTAACAATATGAAGCTAAAAGGTACAAATCTACCGCATTCTCTAGCTCAGATTTAGAATCACTTTAGGAATTTGATGAATTCCCAAGGTTAGTTGGTGACTCTACATGCTCAAGATGTAAATATTCAAGATAAATTGATCAACATCCAATCCATGCTGACCCTCATATGGAAATAATTTACAAGGAACTAGCCTTTTCCATGACATTAATGTAGAAATATCCCCATCTTTCTACACCTAAAGGCTTAGTTTATCTTGCTACTAAGTTAGCCACCCAAATCAAATCATTAGAGGTAGCTTGTGATAACTAGGATGTAGCTCTGAAGATAATACTTGAGATCCATAAATATTTCTTGGAAAAATACACTATAAGTGTACAACCCATGTCATAAGTGTCAAAAGGGGGAGAATAAATGAAGGTGGAGAATGCATGATAAGGAGAGATAATATTAAAGATCAAACATAGACAACATTAGCGAGTCAGCATATGAAGAATCTACATAGAGGGAGTATTCAATTTTTTAGTTTAGAACATATCAATCAACTTAGTAGAAGTTATTGAATTTGGAGGTATGACTAATGAGTCATAAGTTTAGAAATTTTTTATGTAAATGAATATTTTAAAGTTATTCTTGAAATGCTAAGGTTATTCATGCATGACCAAGTATTTTGTCACTCATGTCAAAGGGGGAGATTGTTAATCTTAGATTGATTTTGACATATGAGTGTAAATATACTTAAGTCATTTACTTAGTTCATGCCGAATAAGTAATACATGCCAAGCATAAGTTGTCAGTTAGTATATAATGAGCGAGAGATATATAGTATGAGTCGAGTAAGTAGTAAGTGCCAAGTCACTCAAGTGCTGTGTCAATCAGATGCCAAGTGATCAATGAATGCCTGTCATTTAGAGGCTGAGTTATAACACTGAAGTTATAGTTGATTTCAAGCATCAGGGACTTCAAGTGCTGAGTAATACAGTTTTGACATATTTGTTTGTAATGACACAAATAACTATGTAAATTTTTTTGGATCTAACTTTAGGATTGTTTTACAATCCTAGATGATAAGGATGAATCTTTATTGTGAATCCCTATGCAGTTCATGTTGACAATTGGCTATATGTAGATATGTAAATATTGTCATTAATGGCAACGCATGATATACATGCTTGTAGAAAATCTCCTAAATAAAGATACTTAGCTTTTTGGTACTCAGAAAATTGTCTACGTATGGAAATGCTTTACAATAGTGTATTGTTTTATATGCAACTTGTTTCTACAATGTTATTCTTGAGAGATATGATATATGGAATAGTAATATGTTGATGCTGATGTGTATAACCTTGGACATCGCTATGAAAAAAAGATATTTAAGATTTACAATATAATAGAATGAAAGGTAAATGAATTATTTTGTATACAAAATAATTACTTGATCAATTAGGGATGACATCCTAGATATTTACTCTAAGTTGGGAAAGTTTATTTTGGTCCTAGTTGAACTAGTAAAAATTTGTGAAAAGGCATGATAATTATGCAAAGACATCTTGCAAGATTATTGTGAAGATATATGCAAAAGTTGTGAATGTGAAGTTTTGTATCATATGTAGAAGTAAATTTTTGATAACCCAATTTTGTGATCCAAGGTCAAGTTGAGGTCAGAGATCAGTTGAAAGAAGGTACAACATCTATACTTCTGTTACTTTTTTGGGAAGTGAGCTTTTCTTATAATTACAAGTGCATGTTTGGGCAGTGAGCTCTTCTTGCACACATTGTACCACAACTCCTAATAGGGTTGGAATCTCCTAACAGGGATTCAAAGTCTCCTAATAGGGATTCATATGTATTGAATGAGTTTATAGACTCCTAACAAGGTCTGTCCTCTAACAGGGAACATTTATATTAGTACATCATCTTGTGGGTATCATCCCTACTAGGGTTTTCCCTTGGCTAGGGTTTCCATAGTTAAAAAAATATGGTGTTATGAGTTCTCCCTATGCATGGTTAGTTTTACTATTCAACATTACTTATTTTCTTTCTTATGCATGGTTCAAAGTAATTAATAATATCCAATTGGTAACAAAAGTTTGTAGAATATTGATTCGCTCCCCCTCTTAGTATTCCCTATTTCTAACAATTGGTATCAAAGCTTAGTTTCCTAAAAGAGGCTTAACAAATTAAGTAAGATTTCTATGGATATGGAATAGTTGATGAAGAACCTTGAAGAGGCACTTGACCAAATTGATCTCCTTATTGAAGAAAGAGATAAATTAAGAAATAGATATGAAGAATCCAAATTGTACATTGGACAACTGAAGGACAAGATTGAACATCTCAAATCCAAGCCCGAATCTATTGAATCAAAAATTGGTAATGATGAATATTCAAAGCTAAAAATAGAGTACAAGATCTTCAAGCATGAATTGAAGATTAAAAATCTAAATTTGAGTTTTAAGAATGATCCTATCAAAGTTGAATATGATTTGAAGACCAAAAATTTGGATCTTAAAGCCAATCTAACTAAGAGGGCATCTAAACTTGAAGTATTAAAAGAAAATCATGAAGAACTTCATAAGTACAATGCTAAAAGGTGAACTAACTCAAAGCAAGTTACATCTTGAAAAGCTTTATTCTAATAGAGAAAAGCTTGATGAACAAATGTCAGTACAAAGACCTACTTATGATAAGACTAGTCTTGGTTACCTATTTAACATGTCTGCAAAGAAAAATAAAAGTGGATCAGATTTAAAAGAAAAAGATACATCTGATAATAAGATTCAATTTAGTCAATCTTCTAATAAACCTAAAGAAGTTAGACAAGGAAAGAAAATTGAGAAATTGGATGAAGCAAAGCAAATGGAATCTCCTAAATAAACTAGGTACGAATTTAGAGGTAAGTGTTTTTCATGTAATGAAATAGGTCATATGAAAAGAGATTGTGCAAATAAGTCATTTAATCATGTTATGAATTTTTATTATCATAATTGTCATGGTATTGGTCATAAAGCAATTCATTGTAAGAAACCTAAATATGATATTGATAAAAGGAATAATAGAATGTATGGAAATATGAACCCTATAGATAGAAGAAGATCTAATGAGAGGACATCAAGAGAAAGATGACCTTCTGAAGAAAGAAAGTAGATTGCGTATTATAAGTGTAACAAATTTGGACACATAACTTGAAACTGTCAAGCACCTATTGATCAACTTAATCCTAGAAGCATAACTCCTATATGTTAGTTATGCAACAACTTTAGACATATAGGAAAGTACTATTGAATGGATAGAAGGAACAATGGACAAAAATTTGGAAATAGAAGGAACAATGAAATAAACTTCAAAAATTACAGAAGTAATCATGAAAGGAACTTCAAAACTAACAAAGACAATGAAGATGAAAGAAATGTAGTTAGTGAACTTTAGGAAGAATTTGATGAAAAATTTGTAAAGGGATTAACTATTGGATCTAAGGAAAAGTTAGATGATGCAGAGAAAGGAAGATTGAAGTTAGTAATCAAGTTTGATTCAACCAAGTTGAATTAAGCTTGCTCACAACACCAGAATTTGAAACTTCCTTTAAAGATCAAAATATGAGTAGCAAGGTTGAGAAAAGATGTATCTAGATGAGTTTAGACTATAGGTAAGTTTGCTTGTAATTTGGAGCTTGTTGGAACAAGTTACAAAGGAAATAAGAGTTACTATTATAACAGAGAAAGTTTATTCTATTATAGAAGATGTAATCTATGGTTTTATAGAAAATTTCATGTAGAAATTTTTTGTGGAGCATTGTCATGATGAAAGGAAGATATAGTTAGCCTTTGGTAGCATTTGAAGATCAAACATATGATTTTGAGTAGACATTTGGTTTTAGAATCTTTTTGATTTAGAAAAGTACACAATTAATGCAAGTTCAAGTTGGATAAATAAATAGAGCACAAACTTGATTATTTTCACATTGAGATTATCTTAGAAGCTTAGAGCACCCAAAAGCGATTTGTCAAAGTGATTTTAAGAAAAAACCTACTTTGGAAAAAGGTATTTTATCATGTTTGCACATAATTTCTTCAATAAATTTCTATTTGGTGAAATCATGGATATGATAGTATTTCACAATGTTGAGAATATTGAGAGACCCAAATTGAAGGCTATCCCTGCAAAACCCTTAGAGGGAAACCTTAATTCAACTCTATCAACAACTCTAAACAACGTAGTTTACTTGGAAGATAGAGGAAGTTACTTGTCTAGCAAATTTGAAATTGTTGCACGTGAATTTATGAACAAGGATATGGAAATTATTTTTAACCATGATCTGGTTGTGAAGCCCAGATTTCAACATCTAAAATATTTAGATTTAGTCAGGTATTACTTCTACCATAAACTTGATAACAAAAAATGGACTCAAATTATAATAAGTAGAATTCATAATGGGAAGTTTTGGATGGGAGACAATGTAGTTGAGTTCAACTTTCTTCTTGAGTAGAGTCATTGCATATTCTATTTGTGCAAGTTCTAAGAGTGATGAGTTGTCAACAAGCTTTATCTATGCAACCTAAAGATTTGTATTGAGAAGGAATGAGTAAATGTGTCATGCCCAAAATACGTGGGCACAAAACACATGTAATTTTTTTTTTTGAAAGATAAAAATTTAAAATACTCTAAGTTTGATATGTTAGTGTTCATAGTTAAAATATAGGTTCTCTACATTTCATCTTAAGTTTATAATCTTCACATATGAATTAATCATTAATTTATCTTTCATCATTAAATCGGTTAATTATTTTAACAATCAAATTTCTATTTTAAAAGTTTTATCACATTGATGATTTTATATACTTGTGTACAATATCTCTAAATCATTCAAATAACTTTAGTTATTAGATCATTAATTAAACAAATTATTAATTAAGCTACTAAAAAACTAAAATAAATGAGACTAACCATCTTTAATTAAATCTAATTAATATTTACATCTAATGCTAACTACCTTTAAACTAAGCTAATTTAATAAAACAATTTACCAAAAACAAATTTACAATGATACTATTTAATACTAACATTTCTTAAATCTAAAACTTAACTTAAATCTAAAATTTTTTTAATCGAAATTAAATTAAATCTAAACTAAATTAAATTTAATATTAATTTCATACTAAACTAACTCAATTTAATACTAATCAAACAACTAACTTAAAATAAATATTAACTTAAAACACAACTTAGTTTAAATTAAGCACTACCTAAAACAAAATTTAACTTAAATTAAATACTAAATTCAATCTTACATATATCTAAATTGAAACTAATTAATATTCCAAAATTAATTAGTATCCTACACTAATATTAACTCAAGCTTTTAATAAATTCTAATGAAGAAATTTCATTAATCTTAACATTAAGTCTAAAACTTTAACTTTGCTAATTTTATATATTTAAAATATAACTAAACTACAAGACATAATAATCAATTAAAATTAAAACTAACCATAACATAATTAAACTAAAACTAATTATACTACATAACTTATATTAAAAAAAACCAAAACTATAATGAAAAACTTTTTAAAAGAGCAAACTATTCTAACATAACTACTAACCTATCTACATCCCTAAACAAACTCACCTATCCCACATCATTTTTTTTTGCTTTCAAATATTTAAATATTTCCTCCCCCCACTCACGCTGCCCCATGCTGCCTTAAAAAATGCAGCCCATAAATCAAGGAGGTACGAATGATAAGAAGGGATAAGATATTTTATTTTTAAAAAAATATTTTAAACTTCCTTCAAAACCAAGCCGCCCGCACTAATAAAAACATTGACTTTATTATCACATCTCCAATAAATACAAACTATGCTCAAGACAATAAATAGGGAGGGTGACGTCAGCAGTTTAGAGTATTGGATAGATTTTAGGATAGTTAATGTAAAAGTTTTATAGTTTGGAATAGGATATATATATTTTTTTAAAAAATTGATTTATTCAAAATTTCTTTTTTTTCTTTGTTTTTATTATTTATTTTATTTAAAAAAAAATTTAGAGGAATCTTTATAGATTCTCTTTTTAAAAGCAAGAATTTGTCTTTCTTCATACAAAATCTAGAGGACTAAATTGCTCTAAGGAGATGCATTTTTTTTCTAACTCTAATTTGTCTAAGTGTAGATTTTTTTTGCAAATATTTTCTAAGTATGAAATCCTTCAAGCATCATATTTTTTTTTTTTACAAAGAGGCTTAATAACTTAAAATATTCTATTTCAAGGTCATTTCTTTTATTTGTTAAGTATGGAATATATATACATTTATCTATTTATTTATTATTTAACTGGTAAAATTTTCCCAAAGAAGTATTATTTTCTCAAGCCATAGATTTTGAAGTTGATTTATTTACCATGAGGGGTTATATTTTTATATATAAAATAAATCTAATAAGACTTATTACAAACTAAATATACCAAGGATTTGAATGATCCATTTTTACTATAATGCAAGAATTGTTTTGCTTCCGATAATCACGAAAAAACTGAACCTACGTTCATAACATAATCTTTCTTTTTTCAACATATATGAAAATTTGAAATTTTGCCTAATTGAACATTATCATTTCATCTTATTTTTTGATATGCATCCATATAACTGGAAAATTTCAAAGAAAACTTATGAGAAGCAATAATACTCAATCACTATTTTATTGGCAACCTGATTCAAAGGCTCAGCCGGGAAAGAACCAGGAAGAAAACCCAGTGTTGTTGCCATTACAACAAAGTCATTAAATACAATTTTCATAGGATTTCAATCTCGAATTCTCAATAGTCAAATAAATTTCCTTCATGTCCCTCATCAAGGGATTCATATCATTTTTTTTGTAATACATTGCTAAGATTGTGGAGGGAATAGAATTTGACCAGGTGACCAACAAGCATAACAGAGAGACAAAATCAAACATTCATATTCATACAAGGTTTTCACAAGAGGATTCACAATGAAGCAAAACTAGGAAAATGTGGATTCTTCCAATAGGAGAAGTTAGACACAACACCAAAATAGATGCCCAATCGAGACTATAAATTAAGAACTTTCGTTCTTCCATTTTAACATGCCAAACTCATACGAGGTTTGTGCTGATAGGTAGGGGCCCATAACACCCTACCCTCTCTGCCTCTTCTCATCCTGAGAAGAGACTTTACACTTGTTGGAGTCCAATTAAAAAGACCTTTTCCAAAATTGGTCACTTCTGCCCTATCCAAGAGTGAGTAATACCAAATCACCCATACAAGAAAACTTCAAGATTCAAACATAAACATGAAAGAAAAGCATTCAAGAACATGGTTTTCAATCCTTCCCAACATACCCAACATACATACAAGCATCCAAACAACAACAAAATAGCATATGCGTGAAACAAGCATGAATAATCTGACAAGGGAGATGAAGAACTCCTACCTTCACAAAGAGGTAATGGTAAATGAACAATTTGAGTAGAGCTTTTCCTTCCTTTGCCTTTAATCTTCCAAGACTCCTCTCTAAAAGTAGAGATTGGGTAACAATCAAAACTACTCCAAGAAGGGCCTCTAAATAAGACTCAAACTCAACCATCAAAAAGAGCAATAACTTCTCCCACCCACCTACAAATCTAGAAGTTTCTAACTCAACCCATACTAAGGTTAACCACTAAGTGGAGTTGAGGTGATGCAACTCACTTTCAATTTTCACAAAAAGGCAAAAATAGACTTTTTGAGTGACCTCAAAAGTCAATAAAAGGGGCTTAGGGGGTGGAAAATACCCCCAACCAATACCCATACCCCTTGGGTATAAATATTTCATGTTTTAAAGGTCTTAGGAATAGATTTGGGACAAAACAAATGCTAAAAATATTTAGGAACATCTAACAACTCCAAAATGTAGATTAAGCACTAATCTGGATTAGGGATGGCTAAACTTGATTAAGAAACAAAATAACATAAAATGACACTAATTTAATCCGACTTAGGTCCAAAGGTTACACAGTTAACCCTAACTAGCATGCTGGAATGCATGTGCAATTTCACGAGTGTCAAGTGACACTAAAGAACATAGTTACGAAACATAACATTTACTGATCATGAAAAGATAAATTTATACATCTCACAATAAAATTAAGTTACGAACAACAAGGTTTCCAAAAATGACACATAGGGATCAGTTCTATTCCTCCATCGGGTTTCTCAGCTAAAATATCTTGCACACTCATTGCACACATTAGTAGTCCCATAAAATCACATGCACATATGTATGTATGTATCAGAAAATCACATAAATTAAAACATACATCTATAAATCAGTCAGGGTTTCTCTCATCCTACTCAATTCTTAACCATTAAAATCTCTTAATCAAAGTGTTAATCTTACATTTACTTATTTCATCAACATACGTATACATAAAACATTAAATGACGAACATCAAATATCTGAAAGTAACATCACACAACATGAAATAATATAGTATGTTCAAAGCATCAGATAATGTCTTGACATCTCGAGTCATGAGTATCAAAATAATAATGTAACAACTAAGGCTACGAAGGGTTGGGGCAAGGCATCACAAAATGTCAGTGATATTTTGAGAGTACTATTGAGTTGCCATTATGCACAATGCTAAATGACAAGAATTCTTTCAAAATCCTCTCTTGAAAAGTCAATCTTTGTAGATCAACTCCAAGGTTTTTAGCGATCTTGCAACCTACTAGAATCCACTTAGTTGAAGATAAATTTTTTTGTTCATGAGGAGGCCTTTGCTGGTTCAAATGATCTTGGATAAGATGTCGAATCTGCTCACTACTTCAAAATAAACACACAAAAGAACTATGTTTTTGTATTTTTCTATTTTATATGAATGCAATCTAACAATGTAGCTAGTATTAATTCCTATTTTAACAAGGGGTTAGTAAAAGAAATAACAAGAAATTTAAAGCAAATAACATGAAAGTAAAATCCTAATGGACATAAGCCACTGAAACAACACATCTACAAGTTAAGCTTTCAAAGAAATTGGTAGGTAACCAATGAAAGTAGGAGCAATGCTTCCTTGGTTTTACTGATGCAATCATAAATGGGAAATTTAATAACTGTATGATGTTTCACTCTTCATCAAATCACAAGGCCATGAAAAGTGTGCTCATACTAGACAAAAAGTTATGCAGACACAATTTGGTGATTTCTTCTCGACCTAGATAGATCAACATAATTCGTCAAATCATAGAAAACATCATAATTAAAAGAGTGCACAACTAGAAATAATGCAATAAAATTTTGGCTCAATCAAAATTCCATGAACATACATTCACAAAAATATGACACATTTAGGCACGAATTACTATACTCCAAATGTGAGCACCAAAAGCAAATATTATTGCAAAATAACAGCAGCCCTAATTACATATTACAATCTCGTATTTATAAGAAATTATCTCCTCAATTTGTGTTGAGAGTGAGAGGTATCTTCATGCAATCATATGCTTCTAATTTAATAAAACAAACTAATTATATACAAACTCACTATCTAATTGGTGCTTAGTAGGACTCCATCCACTTTTATTTCATTAATTAGATGTATGAGCCTTTACATGTCATAAAACAAAGAAATAATGATAAAATAAAAAGAAGAGAGCCTTTAGTCCATGTGGAAGTGTCTAGAAGTGTCAAAAATAGAAGCTAGTCCTTCACTAGGCCTCTGTCAAAGTTAAACTATTGTCAGAATGCGTTTTCAATTCATGGAAAGCTATAATTTTGGAACTAGTTGTTAACTATCGGCACGTCTCTAAAAAAGTGCACCTCGGATGAAAGTGCATTAGTGCACCTATACATCTCTAACTTCTTCAAAATTATGCCAACACTTTGTGACAAAATGCACGAGTGCACCTGGCACAACAACGCAAATAGTGTAGTAGTACACCAGTGCACCTTAAGGGTCCAAAATTACAAAATTTTACTAAGTGTCAAAAATGAAATTCTAGCTTCTAGGTTTTGTTCCCCTTTGTGTCAGAGCTATGTCTAGATGTTTGTCCTTGAATTTATTAATAATCTTAGTGATTTTGGCCACATGTAGTAAATCTAAATTATTATACTTATCCTTGACCTTCTGCCTGTAGTTTTCTAGCTCAATACGGGTCTATCCAACTCTATGAAGGCTTCTTCTATCCTAAATGCTTGTTGGATATCTTCATCACTAGAAACCTCATCAAAAATCTTCCTAATTTTTTGTACAACTACCTCAATTGGTATCAATTTTTCCTATGCATCATCTTCAAAAATGTCAAGACATATATCACTATAATGTTTCTATACTTCCAAAATCTGCTCTCAAGCTTGGTCCTCGAGTTGGTGGATCTCTACATGTAATGACTCCATTACTTTGTTGCTATCTACTATCTTTTCTATCCAATCATCAATTAATTCTAATTCTTCTGCAATATATACATCCATGAGCATTCTATATCTCTTTCCTTTTATCACTTGTAGCATTTGTAAATCCTTTCCCCATGCATGTATCTCATCCATAATACTAAAATCTTATTTCAAAATTGCTACCACTTTATCCACATTTTCTTGCATAGCATGAAGTAATTTATGATTTTCTTGCATGATCAAAACACCTTTTTCCTCAAAACATTCTTGCCATGTTAATAGGCATTAAAAAATGGATCTAATTGTACAACCCCCTATCTCTTCTTTCAAGTGCAACATTCAGAGTCTCCTCAAGGTGTTTAGGATCCAAGGGACCAACAAATTCTACTAAATATCCCTTTAGGATTTCATTTTTCCTTCAAAGTGTTATTAATTCTACCCCTTCCTGTTCCAAACTCCTGAATACCTCCTTCATCCCCATTGTAACCATTAATTTGGCAGTGTCTAATATGGGCTTCTCAAGCATAACTTCTTTGATTTGGTAATCTTGTGGATCCAAACTCATCTATTTTTGAATCAGAAGGAGGGATAGCCACTTGTGAAAATAAATCCTATTTTTGATCACTATTAATAAACATTAATGCTCTTTCTTCTTTTGATGGAGACTTAGGTTTCCTCAGAACCTCAATCAACTCTATCATATTTTTTTCATCAACATTGAATTATTGCCTTTTACTTCTTATCATTTCTTTTTCCAACCATCTTGGAATGCATTCCACCAAAGGCCTACCTTTTGATGATGAAGGAGTTATCTCAACTATCCCCTTTCCCTTATCACTCCTCTTTAGAGGATTTTCCTTCTGTGATGGATCTATACTAGGAGCTTCTATATCAATAGAACTCATAGTTCTCACCTTGGTGTCCTAGGAAGCTTGCTAAGGATATTGAACTATTTGTCCTTGTCCAGACACTTCTTTGGTTGATACTTGCTATGGCTCTTCCTCCTATTCCTTTTGGACTTGTTCCTCTTTGGTACCTAGTGGTAGAGGAGTAGTAGAGCCTTTATCAACTGTGACTTGTAATGGGGATGAAGGAGTTATCTCAGGACCTTGTGACTCTGGTGGCATTTGGGTCCAATCTTCCTATTGGGGTTCATTAGTTGGTGTATCCCTGTTGGTGTAAATAAGTATTTACAATTTACACATTACATAAGTTTACTTAAGTTAATGCATTATTTTATTATATTGCATTATTTTATTATTTATTTAGGTGAGACACTTAGGAGTTTGTGTACTCTCATGAGTTGTCATGTTGACAAAACAAACGTACACAACTCTAATTTAGCACATGGTGTCTACAACACTAGAGTTTGCATCATTTACTGAGTTGCCATGTAGATAATACAGATATTTGCACTCCCTTTTTAGCACATGTTGTCTACAACACCAATTTGCATGCCACACCATTGCAGGCTTATCCTCTCATCATCACACTTACTTTTGTTCTTAATAGAGGATAATCCATATCTGGTGGAAATGTGCCTGGTTGTATGACTTATCATGTTGTTGACTTCTATGCATTCTAGAAGCTCTCTAGAGGCCCTTATATACAAGAACTCCTAGTGTATTTTCATATGACATATTGAATGAATATATCATCATTCTGATCATACTCTCTCTTTGGTCAACTGTTCTACTTGAGTTTGAGTTCCTTGCTCTTGGGTGAATTCTACCCTAAGGAAAATTCTTACATGGTATTAGAACTCAAGGAGATTCTCTACACATAGCCACTTGAGATTGTTCATGCTTTAGCACCTCAACCTGAATCTAGAGTATCTGCATAAATTGGGAGTGTCTAGAACTAGATCTGACCTTGCCATTGTGTCTAGAATGTTGATTTAGTGAAGACTGACTATAAATTTTCCTATGTTCTTCGAAAGTTGATCGCAAGGCAAAATTTTATTGCATACTAACACCCAAAGGAACTGATTTGCAAACGGGTATGATCTAAATCGATATGTTAATCTATTGTTTAGATTTGATTTTTAATTAAATCTCTACAATTTTTTTTTTATTTGGGTACTTTCAGAAAATTGTTCTGCCTAGTTGGGTTGTCAGAGAATTTTTTTTGCAGAATTGGGAAGTCACACCTTGGCCCTGCAAACTATTTATTATTTTACAGGCATTAAGTTTGGTAGAATATTCTGTATCAAATTATCAGCGAACCCTTGAACAATCTGGCCTAGCTCCAACAATTCCTCCAGAAGCTTCACTAGCCTTACTAAATTCTAGCGACCACATCAAACTATTAGCCACTAACAACTTGCCTTCACTACTCGTGGCCTTGTTTGGGTTTACCTCCATAGTCACATAGTTTCATTCACACCCTAAGTGTGAAAACCCACGAATGTGGGACTATTGCTAAGCAGTATGATGAAGTTAAAAGTCCTTCTAGTCACTAAAAACTTGTTGGAACTCCTTTTTGACCACGTAGATTCCCATCCACGCACCAGCTACAACATGCAAACATGTGACTTAATATTTGAAGGACACATGGCAGCTTTCACATGTTGCACTATCATACTAGTCAGCCAGTGACATAAGCTCCCACCTATCATCCATGTCATGCCAACTTAGCTACCAAATAAGTAAAGACATGACATCTGATGCAACATCTATACCTGTGACTTAGTAATATAGTTTGTAGACTTCACCTTTCCACATCATCTATTTGTACAACTGTACCTATTCGTACAGTTCATACAATGCTGACATCATCATGACATCATGCTAACATCATCACATGCTTGAAGTCACTAACGTCATCTAGTTCTTGAGCCTAAATTTGATGGCCATCTAACCATCATTCTAGGGAAAATTTGAACTACTATGACGATCATATGATCATCAAATTTAACCCCATCTTTTGCTGATGCAACCCCTCTTCAGATTGATTTTTGATTTTGTAGTCTAACTTTGGGAGGCCATATCTCAGTCATTTGGACTCCAAATCAAGTGTGATTTTTTTTTGAAATTGGGTAGAATTTTCTAAAATTTTTAGTGGTACAACTCTTTTCTGGTTTTGGTGTAAGGATTTGTCAAAAATTACATTTTTTGGGCCATTGTACCTATTCAATCCTACATTCTGCAGCTTCAAATGCTCCATACGGACTTATCTGGACATGAAAATAGGTTCCATTTTTTTGAAAGTGCATTATTTTTCATCTATTTTCTAGATCTATAGTCAAATTGTAGGGTTGTGTGGACAAAAGTGTCACTTTTAGAAATAGGGCCTTTCTTTACTTTGTATTACTTCAAATTGTTGTACATTGTAAAGTTCCAGATTTCTAATTCTTCAAGAGGTTGTAACAAGAAAAATTAGAAGTCCATGAAGGCCAAAATTGGCAAGTGGCCATTGTAATCGCACTATTTATAAAGTACCAAAAGCATCTATTTTGTGGTGGTTGGGGGGGGGGGGGGGGGTGGTTCTTGATTTAGTTAAAAGGGGGGGTGTTCTTGGTGTTGTGTTCCTTCTTTTCTACAATTTTCTTTTATATTATGCATTATGAGAAATTTTAAGTTTCCAAAATTAACTCAACATAACTATGCTACATGGTCCATCAACATGTGGTATCATTTAATGCACAATGGAGTTTCTCAATATGTAGACGGTACCCTTCCTAAACTAGCAAGTGATAATGTATCAGTAAGTGATATTTTAGCTTAGATGGCAATGGATAGGAAAGCCCTAGGTGATATATGTTTGGGGGTTGATAAGATCATGTATCAAATTAAGAATTCTTCTACATCCAAGGAAGCTTGGGATACCCTTGAAAACCTATATGGTAAAGTGTCTAAAGAGGATGTTTTCAAAATTGAAGATGAGTTTATCTCCTTAGATCCTAAGTCATTTGATTCTATATAGGATTTCATCATTAAGGTGAATGAACTAAGGACAAAGCTTACTAATTGTGGAAATCCTATTAAAGATGACAGATTGATCTATCTTATTCATAATAAGTTGCCATCGAAGTATTCCACATTTTTTTCTTCTTATAACACCTCAAAGGCTACATTAGGATCTACCTATAGGAAATTATATTTTGATGAATATGCTGATTTGTTGGATACAGAAGAAAAGAAATTGAAATCAATGGGAATTCTTAATTCACCTAAGTCTAAAGCATTGGTAGCCAATAATGAGGGTCCTCAAAAATTAGCCGGACAATCTTCAAATAAGGGAAAGGGTAAGAATAAGAAGTGGAAGAAGAAAAAATCAGAGGATATAGAAAAGACAACACCATAATCCAATTAACCAGGCAAGTCTTCCTCAAATTCCAACAAGAAGGGGGATAATAATAAGGATACGAAAAAATGTGCTTATTGTAAGAAAATGGGTCATGAAGAACATGAGTGTTATCATAAGAATATTGATGAGTTGACCTCTATCATGAAGAAACATAATGTTTCATTGCCTAATGCTTATAAGGATAGATCTTCTTCAGATTCAAAAGGCAAAGGGCAAGCACTCATGGAAAATAAAAATTCTTCAATAGAATGGATCCTTGACTCAGGTGCCTCATATCATATGGGTTCTTCAAAAGTGGATTTTTTTTCAATGAAGTAGTCAAAGGTACCACACATCTTCATAGGAGATGATACCAAAATGGAAGTTGAAGGAAAAGGAAACATGGAAATGGAAAATGGAGAGTTTCAAAATGTTCTCTATGTTCCAAACCTAAGTTCTAATCTCCTCTTGATTTACCAAATCACTCACCTCAGGGATGGACATAGAGTTTAGTTCCTCCTAGACTCAGTTCAGGTGCATAGTCTAATAGATGACTCATTGGTTGTAGTAGGGAAAGTGAAAGGTTATACTCTTTCTCCCATTTTGTGCTCAAGTATCCTTCATAGGCCTTGTTATCTTAATCAAATTCTCAAATCAAATTATGGCATGGGTAGTTTGGTCATCTTGCCTTCTGCTATCTTCAACAACTTTGCACATATAGAATGGTCAAAAGTTTACCCAAAATCAACTTTTTCACAAGTGAATGTTCAACAAATTTAGTGGATATGCATCTAGAAGGGAAGTTATAGAAAGGGAACTCTTCAAGAGCACCATTTGTTCTACATATGGTTCACATGGTATTAGTAGGACCTTTTGCATTGACGTTAGTCAACTAGGGTCAGTACATACTTGGATTCATTGATGACTTTTCAAGGTACACTTGGGTCTACTTTCTTCATCATAAGAATGAAGTGTTGGACAAGTTTCTAGCCTTCAAGACTCATGTTGAACATAAATTGAGGAAAGCCATCAAAGTTCTTTGAATGGACAATGAAAGTAGATATGTGAAAAAAAGACTTAAAGACTTTTATAGACTTGAGGTAATTGATCTTCAAAATCTACTAGCATTCAGTCTGCATAAGATAGATATCACAGCATTGAGGATCCAAACTCTTAAGTCTATGGCAAGTTGCATGATCCAAGCCAAGTCTCTAGATCCATCACTTGAAGAAAAAGCAATTGGTAGTGCCACTCACATTCTTAACAGGTCTCCTCATCCAGCATTAGATGACAAGACTCCTTTTGAGGCATGGTATGGTAGAAAACCTATTGTGACACACTTCAAAGTCTTTGGATGTCTTGCATGGGTAAACATATCTTCTAGGGGATGCAAGGCATAGTCACCTCAACCTTGTAATTTTATTGGATATGAAGATAGTGTGAAGGAATATAGACTATTGGATCTAGAGACACATCAGATCTTTGTGGAGAAGGATGTATAGTTTGAGGAAAGTTCACCAAGCTTGTCCTCTAATCCTCTCTACACATCATACCATGTGGAAATTGATAGTGACACTAGTGATAGTGCTTCAATAGATTCAACCACATGGGGTTCTATTGATAGTTGTAGTGAGAGGTCACTACATTAGTCCAGTCCACGTGCATATATCGCCACAGTGATAGGTCTGGCATAGCAAGGTACCTCTAGTCTTTTAGGTCCAACATCAATGATAGATTTTGGGGATAGTATTGATGATTTTCCTCTTCTTCTTCATCTAGCCACACCTTCTTTAGCTGTCACAAGGGCTCTATTTGACCCTCTTGTTCATTCTATACATGATTGATCATTACAGGTTGAACTGATTGTGGATACTTATGATTGGTAGTTGTAGAGGGGTTCTTCATCAGCTAAGGAGATAAACAGTTCTTTGAGATAGGTTCTTCAACTAGTTGAGCAGGTTCCAAAGACATCATTTACCTATGGTATTCTTTCCATGCATAGTGGAAGTGTCTCATTTGTACCCTTGGCCTTGTTTCTTCCTAAGGGGAGGAACACCATTTGTAGTCTTGGATTAGCTTCTTCATTGGAGCAATCACTAGTAGGCATTCTTCTTTGGTGGAGGGGGGGAAGCCTATCTCGTCTCACTTCCTCTTCTCATATTTCTCTTATGTATATACTAGATGCATGTTGTAATGTGGGGGGGTCTTGATTACTCCATCCTTCCATACATCATATGTGTTTTTCATCTCTTTTTGGGGGAGGGTTTTTCCCATGAGGTTTTTCCTCTTTCCCCGCTTTATGAGAGATTAAATTTCATTATGTACATGGGCACCTAACATGGCCTAGTAGTTGGGACCCATCATGCATTGCATCCTAGATTTTGTGAACTTAAGCGCATTTTCCTAAGTTGCACTTAAGGGGGGGGTGTTGGTGTAAATAAGTATTTACTATTTACACTTTACTTAAGTTTGCTTAGGTTAATGCACTATTTTATTATTTATTTAGGTGAGACACTTAAGAGTTTGTGTAATCTCATGAATTATCATGTTGACAACATAGAAGTACACAACTCTAATTCAACACATGGTGTCTACAACATTGGAGTTTGCATCATTTACTGAGTTGTCATGTAGACAACACAGATATTTACACTCCCTTTTTAGCATATGTTGTCTACAACACTGATTTATGTGCTACACCATTGTAGGCTTATCCTCTCATCATCACACTTACTTCTATGTTTAATGGAGGATAATCCATATCTGGTGGACATGTGCCTAGTTGTATGACTTATCATGTTGCTGACTTCTATGTATTCTAGAAGCTCTCTAGAGGCATTTATATACATGCACTCTAAGTGTACTTTCATATGGCATATTGAATGAATATATCATCATTATGATCATACTCTCTCTTTGGTCTACTATTGTGCTTGTATTTTAGTTCCTTGGTCTTGGGTGAGTTCTACCCTAAGGAAAATTCTCACAATACCATAACCTGTCCCCAAATAATTCAGTTCCCATGGGCATGAAATTAAAATTTGACATCTTAAAGACATCAGTGCCCTCTACATCTTGCTCATCAATCCATTGCTGTATTTCATCCTCTAATGTGGTTTTTTGCAAAGGTTGTTCTAGGATTGGTGATGGTGTAGCAGTAGAACTTCTTGTCCTTTCTTGTTCCATGGCTCATGCTAGTTGGGTTCTTCTATTCAAAGGTACATTGACTTCATCATCCTCTTCTTCACCTTCCTCAAGAATAGGTTCTGGGATTGATGGGATAGGGACTACTTTCTAGATCACCCTTTTCTTCTTCTTGATAGGAGTCTTGTTCTTTCTTCCCTTTTTAGGTGCAAAAGGGGATGCTTGTTCTATTTGTCAAGGAAGGGAAACCTATTGAATCTCAACTTTTATCTCCATTTAGCTAGGTGTAGTAGTTGGTGGAAATTGTAGGTTATCCTGAACTTGTGACGCTCTAGTATCCTTCGCTCCTTGTACATTTACTTCTTGCTATGGGGGTCCCAAGATTTCACCCTTTTCTAGCTTGACTCTCTATGGAGAATTCCTCTTTCTTTTTCCCTTTCCTCTTCTCTCTTGAGGGTGATAGTATCCAACTAGTCTGTCAAGTTGGTACACTATTTCGAGTCTTATTGGTGACTGAGCTATAAAGTTAGGGATTCTGACTTTCTTCCCTCTACCCTTGGTTGGACTGGCTTGTGTATGAAAGATTACTATTTTAGGTATTGGATCAAGATTAAATGGTTTCTTGATCCAATCTTGCATCATTTTAATGATGTGCCTTTCCCTATGGTTAATATCAAAATTCTCTTCTCTGTCAACCTCAACATTCACTATGGGTCATTCCTCAATTTTATCTGCATTGAACAAAGGGTCAAGTAGCTCCACTAAGTATTTTCACAATATCTTCAATGGAATCTTTATTTTTAAGGCCTTTTTTGCCAAGTAAAAAGTCATTCTACAATAATCCCTTATTCAGATATCATAGTCATTTGTAGCATTCATCCAGTGATCCTCGATGGCTTCTTCATGCTAGAATGTCTTGTCTACTAGATACTGTACTCTCTTGATATTATCAAAACATGGCCTCAGAGAATTGTACTCTTCTAAGGGATATTGATCCATCCCATTCACATTCAAAAGATGAAATATCTTGTTTTTGAAGCACCCAAAAAGGTCCTATGGATAGAGGCCACATCCAACAACATTTATGTTGTTTTCTAACTCTGTCATATGCAAACACAATTTGTCAAGAAATCTCCAAGAGGATGAGTCTATCACAAGGGTACCTTAGAAGCTTCTTTAGGTTGATAGTGGTACTAGCTACCCTTAGATATGTAAATGTTTTGAATTGAATGTAGTATGCTCTTTGTACTATTATCTATGCCACTACATCATCTAATAATCTCTTCACATAATCTCCTTCTATGAATCTAACTATGGAGAATATGAAGGCATCATTAAAAATTCTATACTCCTTGCTCTACTCTGAGAGTCTCTTCTTTACCAATTTAGGGTAGACAATATATGGCCATGGATTAGGATCTTGCATGCTACCCCTCTTGTAAAACCTTAGATAATTTGTTACCCTTATGGCTAACAAGTACACCAAATATGACATCATATAGAACTTACTTTTGTTCTTTACCACCTCTACCTGTTCACATAATTTTTCACTCAAAGTAGAGGCCCAATCAAGTGGCATTTTTTCCATCTTGATGGTCTCGATAAAATGCACCATAAAGATGTTCAAATGTCTGGCTGTTGGCAAACCCATAACCCTACTTAAAAGTATAATTGAGTATCCAATGTCTTCTTTCATATATCCTCTAGTCATCTCAAATTTATCAATCTTCTTTCCCAAAGGAGTCTTCTCTATAAGGTAGGATGATTGAATGATCTTAGAGGCTTCCTAAATATGCTCTCGGTACCACCTTTCTGCTTGTTTATAGGTAAGCTTGATAAATTGATCTGCATGTGGGAGATGGAATATCTTTTGAATGTTGTTAGGTTAGAGATCAAGGAAAATTTCCCCAGTTATGCTCTTCACAACCCTCTCCTCAGGGACAAAGTGTTTCATAAGTGTTATTATGAGCTTTGAAGATTGTATTGACATTAGGTGTGAAGCTGCATTCACCAGCCCTGATTAGATCAATGTAGAGACCATAGTAGACCTCTCAGTAGGTTTGTTACAAATCTTCAAGAATTCCCCAAAATTAGTATACCCCATGTCTATATCTTTGATCTTTGAGTAGTCATCTTGGAATCTTGACTTTGTCAAAACACCTTGGAACTTGAAGACGACATGTTTCAATGCTATTTTCTTGCCCAATGAAGATGAAGAGGATACCATTATATCTACATAAAGGATGTCCATTAGTCTAGAATTGAAAAGAATATGGAAAATTCAAACCTTAGCATTGATACAAATAAAATTTGCAAAGAAAAACTACTTGAAAACATAAAAAAACTTGTGTTTTACTGATAAAATGCAAAAATTGGCACACCTGGTGCACTTGATAGGTTTATCAAGTGCACCCTTGTAAAAGCAAGTTCCCTATATATGAAGTTCACACTAACACACCTCTTGGGGTGTGCTAATGTACACCTCATTCTAGACTTAGGTATTTTTTTCCCTTTTTACTTTTGAGGGTGCGCATCAACACACCAAATTAGGTGTTGTAGTGTGCACCCTATTAGGTTAGGACTTTATTTATTTATTTTGTTTTTTTAATGTTCTCATCAGTAGAGGAGGTGCATAGTAGTGCACATAATGAGGTTCACTACTATGCATCTTTGACTTTGAAGTATGCTAATGTGTTTAGTGTTTGTGTTTTTTCAAGTGGAGATGGCAGAGGTAGTGCACCAGACTAGGAGCACAACTATGAAAAGGAGGGTGTAGTGATGAAGAGTTGGAGTGGGGCCTTTAGTAGAGATGTGGATAGATCATTGTAGCAAGTAAGGAAAGGAAAAATGTAAGGTAAGGGGTAAGGGACCCCCCTTAAATAGGCACTGCACACTTTTGGCATAGGTACATAGATGCACAAGTGTGTAGCTATGCTTAAAAAACCTTTTGTCCAACTTTGAAGCATTAGTGCACTTTAGAAGGTGTGCCTAGTGCACCAAAGTTCTTAATACTTAGCTAGTTCTTTGAATCTTTTGATTTTTTATCTCCAAATTTTTTCAACAGGACTTAGACATAAACTAGGGGCTAGTGAAGATCTCAAAAATGAATTCTTGCTTGGGATAGAATCCTAAAAAGCCAAGAAAAAACTAAGGGGTCCCTCATTTCTAAGAGGAAATGAGGTGTGCATTGTGGAAACACAACAAATATCCCTAACAAAAGGAAGAAATGACGAGGGCATTTCTTCATCAACAAACATTCTTTTGACATGTGTCAAACACTAATCGAATCTCAACCATTCCAAGCATATTTTGAATGACTTCACAGTCAAAATTTTAGGATCCAAAACCTCCAAGCTTGGTGTCTATTCCATGTATTCATTTACTTCAACATCTCAAATGGAAATAATCTTCCACCCCATTTGGCTCATCCATCAGGAATCTCCGCAAAGGTTGTTTATCAGTCCTTTGCCTGACCAGATGAGAGAATTAGTTCGAGGGCTCTTAATGGGTTGTCATTTTTATTTTAAATTTCTTATTAATCCTTTGAATAATTGCTCTGTGTAGCTCATAATATCTTCATTTGATTTTTTTGATGATGCAATGTTTTGGTACTAGATAGCTCATTTTGTATCTATTTATAAAATTACTCCTTTTAGATCTTTTAGAATCCTTCAGTCTTAACATCATTCTCTCTCTTGTTGTTTTTCATTTTTCATTTTTTTATTTTTTCTTCTATATCTTGACTATTCTTAGACTATGTAGCCTGGACATTAGTATCATTTCTTGGATTCAATCTCTTGTGAATATCCCTTATGTTCCTCTTTTAGAACTTTTGGAAACTCTCATGCCAAACAATGATCTTAGTAGCCACTTCAAGAAGACCCTTCCATTTGAACAAATTGGGGTTTGGATTGTCCCTTGCTATCTTCAACCTTAATTTGACAACACTTGAAATAATTGATCTTTAAATTTGCAAAGTGTTGAGGACTTATTGGTCTAGAATCCTGAATTTAAGATTGAAAGTCCCCCTATTACTACAAGTAACATCCATTCCTCAATTAGTATAAGACACACGATTATAAAAATGTTTTGACAAAGAAATACCTCTTCCTAAAATTAGAAGCAAAAATGTAGTTAGTAAGATATATCAAGATAAAATCTTGGGTGCACCTTACCCCCTAGACTGATGCAACTTTGAAAACAAAAAAATGACTGAAAGAAAACATGCAACTAAGAAACAAATACTCTTATAGAAAATAAACACACTTATAGAAATGAAATCTAACCCTTTTTTTAGTACTTCTAGACTTCATAATAATTCTTTAGAAATTTCCCATTCACTGGCAATGGAAGTAATTCCCCCTGTAAAGAATTGAACCTAAAAGTATTTTCTTCGAGAATCTCCACAATCTAGTAAGGACCAATCTGTAAGCATTGAAACTTAGTGTGGCTACCCAACTTTTTTCTTGCTTTATCCCAAAGTAGAACAAGATCATAAATTCTAAAGGATTTTATCATGGCCCTCTTGTCAAACCATCTCTTAATGACTGCTTGATGTTTAGCCATGTGCTCCAATTCAATTGTCTATTTCTCTTTGATCTACAAAAGATTCATCAATCTAATTTGTACTTTGTCTGCATCTTCAACATACCCACTCATGAAATTTAGAATATGAATTCTAGGATTAAGCAAGAATACTGGCTGTTGTCCATAAACAAGCAAATATGGAGAAGTCCCCAAATCATTCTTGACTCTCACTCGATCTATCCATAGAGCATATTTGAGTTGCATATGCCAATCTTTAGGGTTCTCTGTCAATAACCATCTTGTTATTGTGATCAAATTCTTATTTATAGATTTAGCTACCCCATATCCTTGCAAGTAATAATTTGAAGAGAAATTGATAATAACCTAATTTTTAAATGCCTATTGAGTCAAGAATACTAATGCAAAAGCTGATCTGTTATTGCAAACAAGGGAAAATGGCATTCTGAATCTAGTAATAAAGTGTTCCTCCAAGAAGTCCGTTACCACCTTAGTAGTGCAGTTTCTAAAAGTTTTTGCCTTAGTCCATCATGTACAATAATCAATGGCTATGAGAATAAAAGTGTGTCTAGTTGATGATGGAGGATTGACTAGACTAATAAAATCCAACTCCCAATTTGTGAAGGGCTATACCTTGTACACTGGTTGTAATAACATTGCTGGGTGTCTTTCTTTGCTAGTACTAGTTTGAAAAATATGACAAGTATGTACATGATTAAAAGTATCTTTGAATATCATGGGCCAAAAATAACCTAATCTTAAAATCATATGAGTAGTTGCTTCTGTCAAACCATGCCCTATACCATAGTTATTGTGAAACTATTTCAAAACTCCTTTTGCTTCCTCACGTCCTAAGAATTTTAGGTAGATCCCTTCATAGTTCCTTTTATACAACTTGCTATGATGCAACATATAGGATTCACACTTCATTTGAAGCCCTTTACATTGTGAACTATTCATCTAGCTTGGGAATTGATTATGTAGCAGATAATAAATGATATCTTGGTACCAAAATCTATCACTACACCTTGACCAATATCAATTTAAGATACAATCATTTTCTTCTGGTCATTATCATTTGTTTTACTATCAAACTTAAATTTCTTTTTGTCTCCAATTTGGTTATCTACTATCATTCTTGATAATCCTTTACCTCTAACTAACCTCATGGGTTGGATCTCTAAATCAAATTCTTCCAATATCACCATCCATTTACCTCATCTTTCACCAAGTTCATTTTACATCAATAATGTCTTTACTACTGGATTAGGAACAATAGCGTACACCTTGATTCTTAGTATGTAATGGTGGAAATTCTTTATCACTTTAATCAAAGAAAAATATTATTTATCAAAGTTAGAATAATTCAACTCAACATTTCTCAGGGGGCAACTCATGAAAGCAATAGGTCTTTCATCTTCCTTTTCCTTCTTCTAGGTTAGGATTCTAGCACACAAATGTTTTTAAGCAAAGGAATATATCTTAAAGGGAAGCTCATAATCAAGACTTACTAGTACTAGAGCCATGGAAATGACTACTTTGATATCTTCAAATGATTTCTTTACCTCTAGAACCCATTATGTTTTAGCCCCCTTTTTGAGTAAATTATTAAGGGGACACACTATCTCTGCAAATTTGCTGATGAATTTTCACACAAAATTTATCTTTCCAAAGAAAGACTTGAGTTTATTTCAATTTTTGGGAGGTGATAACTTCAAAATGGCTTCAACTCTATCAGGATCAATGGAGATGCCAACTTCAAAAATGACATGACTTACGAGCTTTCCCTTAGTGACCCCAAATGAATATTTCTTAGGATTGAGAGATATGCCTTTTTTGTGACATCTATTGAATACCTATCTTAGATTAGAAATGTGAGCACTTTGATCCTTTGAAAAGATAGTTAAGTCATCCATGTAGATAACTATACACTTAATTATCAATCCCTTAAAAGCTTCATCCATGGGTCACTGAAATCTAGCCCCTACATTAATCAATCCAAATGGCATTCTCCTATAGGTGAAGGTTCCCCATTTGGTTGAAAAGGCCGTCTTTAGCCTATCTTCTTCTTCTACCATTACCTAATTATATCCTTAATATCCATCCAAGAAAGACATCATCTTTGAACAATTCACAATTTGAAAGACCTCATCTAGTGAGGGTAATGGGTAGTTGTTCTTTTGGGATGCTAGGTTCAAGTTACAAAAATCTATGCAAAGTTGAATCTCCCTGGTCTTCTTTCATACTGGAACTAAATTAGCCACCCATGTAGAGTGGTGCATGTGGAAAATAATCTTGGCATCCAACAATTTCTTAACTTCCTTCATTATTAGAGGTTCAAGGATGGGATTGAAAAGTTTCTACCTTTTTCAAAAATGTTTGGCTTTGGGTTTAAGTGGGATATCATGTGTAATAATCCAAGGATTATATGTCTTTAGTTCTTCATAGCTCCAAGCAATGACATCCTTATAGTCTATAAGCAATTTGAGCATGTCTTCCCTTTCTTATGGATTGCATGCTTTCCCAATTCTTACCATTTTAGGATCTTCATCCATACCTAAATTGTATGAATCACATTCCTTTGTCCCTTTCTCTTGAGTGGTCCTTTTATTAAATGTTGACTCATGATGATCAAAGATACACTCCAACTCAATCATTCCCTTAGGAATAGTATTAGTTTTCAAATTCAGGATTCCATCTTCATCTTGAAGCTCATTGTCCTCAAGTGTGTCATCTGGAGTGTCATCAATTTCTTGTCCCTTAAAGTGGCTGCTGCACATAATAAATTCAAGTATATGTTGATCATCTTGAAAAACTTGAAAGTTTGTGATATTGTCAGGAATAGATGGAACAACAACCAATTCAATTGAAAATAATTTCAATTTTGTTCTTTCGACTAGTTGTAATGCACTTGCTAAAATAGCAAGGGCATTTGCTACCATGTTTTTCTTTCTTGGAATAGACTTTATGTTCAAAGCTTCAGAATCATCTAGTAAATCCCATACCCTTTTCCTATAAGCAAGAAACCTCTTATCATTATAGGAATATAATGATTTCACTTGTTGAATAACCAATTAAGAATCTCCTTTGACTACAAAAGCTGTAACTCCTTTGTCAAATGCAAAAAGAAGTCCTTGAATCAATGCTTCATATTTTGAAACACTCTTAGTACATCTAAACTATAATCAATATGCTGCATAGAAAGACTTACTTTTTGGAATAATCAACTTGATACTTGCACTAGTTCTTGATTTGCATTTGGAACCATTGAAGAAAAGTGTCCAAATTGGGTTTTCCTTAGGTTTTCTAACCTTATGCTTATTTTTCCTTAGCTTTTCCTTTACTTGACCTTGGAAGGATTGTCTCTTGGGTACCCATTGTAGTCTTTCACGAGGTAGGCTTATTGATTTTCCATTGTCACTCCTCAAAATTGGGAGTGTATGTTTTTCTTGTTTGTCTTGGATTTCACCCATCAATTCTTTGATTTCATCCACTTTGGGTTTAGAATGGATGACTATTGAAGTCCACCCTTGGAATTTTATGTACCATCTTCTTCTTTGAACTTTGATCATTCTAGGTGGAAGAGAGGAAAAACCTTTGCCATCTGAAGAAGTATCACTAGATGATGCATTTAGATCTTTAGTTTCCTCTTTAATCTCTTCAACAACATTAGACATATTTGTAGAAATTTGGTTTTTTGTGGGTTCATTTTCTGGATCATTTCCTTTCTCTACTCCCATCATTTGTGTTAATACTTTAGCAACTACTTCTTGACATGATGAAAATTCAAACTCTAAATGGTTAACTTTATGCAACTGACAAAATCTTGGAAGGAGGCAAATATTGGGGTCAGCTTCTCCTCCTAGACATTTTATGTTAGCCATCATGTGGTCTATGAATTGTGTTATAACCTCATTTATCAGGGTTGAAGTTGCGGAGTCCATATCTTTGATCCTTTGATATTTTAATCAAATTTGTATCAAAAACCATTACTTTATAGGAGCCTAAATCTGTTCGTAAGAATTCTACTTCATTAGGAGCATTGTATTCTATAATCATCTTTTTTAACTTTGTCTCTGCATCTATTTTGATTTGGTTGTTCAAACCTTTCCATTGTAGCCAAAGTTGAGTAAAATCTGTGGAAAACCATCCCCTTGCATTTCGTCTGTTCTCTACTTAGGAGTAATCCATTTGTTTCTAGGATATCAACCACATGTATATCAATGACATCTTGAATCCATGGGTCAACTATTAACTATATCTAAACATCTTATATGCCAATGACTTTTACTTCTATTTTGTCCAATTGCATCACTATTCAGTTGGTAGGTTGAGGGCTAACTCCTAACTTTTGTGCTATGGACAATAACATGATATTACATGAAGCTCTTGAATTAATTAGGCAATTATAAATATTCTTCTCATATATCTTGATGCTGAGAAAAAATGGGGGTACCTCTACCTTGTCTTTAAACATAGTGGGTAATGCCTCCACAACATTAACCTGTTGAGATACTGTCTTTTGAGGGACATGATTTGTATTATGGAGAGTCTTCATATGATCAAGAGTCTTCATGAGTGCTTCTCATTGTTGTGGACAATTTTGCAACATGTCAAACATGGACATGTTGGCCTTTATTCACTTCAAATATTTATGACACTAGACTTTTCAATAGACCAAGTAGGGTTTTCCAATATTGTTGGTGCATTTCCTTGGTTTTGATTTTGTTGTCCTCCATATAGTGGTCTAATTGGTACCAGATTGTTACTCACCCTTAGATCAGGAGGAGTTGGTTGCAGTGCTGGGGAATTCCATTGGTCTTCTACTTCTCAAGTTGTACATATTTTGATTTTCATTGTGAAAAGCAAACATCTCTTCATGTTGAAGGTCAGTTTCTTAGCTAAATTGGAATGTGAATATTTTGTTGAATGGCTATTCTACCTTTGCACTTTGTGTAAAATCATAGGATTCTAATAGCATAGCATTAAATTGCACTAGAGGGATATGTTGGGCGTTCATTTTGCATGAGGTCAACGACAAGAATCCATAGTGTAATTCCTCTCTTGAAAAGAAAATCTTTTCAAGGATCCACTCCCAGGTTTAGTGTTAGTCTTGCTACATACCAAAATCTGCTTAGTAGAAGATAAATGTGAATGTTCATGAGGAGGCCTTTGGTGGTTCCAAAAACTCTTTTACCTTGGAATCAAGTAAAATCTGTTTGTTGTCTCAAAATATCACACCAAAAGAATAATATTTTTTGTATTTTCTATTTTTCAATGAATGCAACTCTAACAATGCAACTACTACGAGGTCCTATTCTAACAGGGGGTTAGCAAAGCAAATAAAAAAATTGAAAGCAAATAACATGAAATCAAATAACTTGAAATTGAAATTCCTAAACGAACATAAGCTATAGAACACAACACGTTGCAAGTTAAACCTTTGAAGAAATTAGTAGGAAACCAATGAAAATAGGAGCAGTGCTTCCTAGAATCCACTAATGCAATCGTCAGTGAGAATATTTAACAAATCGAATGATGTTTCACTCTTCATCAAATCACAAGGCCATGAAAAGTGCACTCATGTGAGACAAAAAGCTATGTAGACACAATCGGGTGATTTCTTCTCAAGCTCGCTATGTCAACAGAATTCATATATCTATAGCAATCACTAGAACTAAAAGATCGCACAACTAGAAACAACACAATAAAACTTTGGCTCAATTAAAATCTCATGAATAAAATCCACAAAATAATGACACATTCAGGCAAGAATAACTACACTCCGAATGCTAGCACCAAAAGCATAACTTTATTTCATAATAACGGCAGCCCTTGTTACATTTTACAATGGGGTATTTATAAGAAATCGTCTCCTCAATTTGTGTTGAGAGTGAGAGATATCTTGATGCAATAAAATGCTTTTAAAACATTAAAACAAACTAAATATATACAAATTGATAACCTAACTGGTGCTTAGAAGGACTCCATCCATATTTTATTCATTAATTGGATGCATGAGCCCTTTAAATGTCAAAAAAAATGAAAGCATGAGAGAGAAAGTAGGAGGAAGCCATCAGTCGAAGTAGAAGTGCATGGAGACACCAAAAATAGAAGCTGCCCCTTCACTAGGCGTGTGTCGGAGTTAGACTACCGTCAAAATGTGCTCCCAATGCATGGAAAGTGCTATTTTTGGAACTAGTAGTCAACTTTTGACACACCTCTGAATTGTACAACTCAAAAATGCGGAGCTGCGTACCTGCGGAGCTGCGAACTTGCGGAGCTCAATTTGCCAAAAAATCAAAGTTCTGAATTTTGAAAATAGTTTTTTGGTTTTGCTCAAATGAGGTTTTAGATCACTTTTTGTATATACTCCATGCCCCTTTTTGATGATTTACACCCTCTTTATAGCCAATTACTTTCATAAACTTGCACTTCCTCCGCTTCTTCAATCAAAAATCTCAAGGCACCTGCATTGAATCTTGTCCCCAATAGCTACATAAGATGAGGAACCTAATTTGCTTTATGTGTCCAACCTGTGTATCTTTGATCTTTTTCTTCTCTCCACCTATCTAATCCTTCCCAGTGAGAAACCAAGTGATCTAGATTATTCAAGACGATCAAATGTTTGCAACTTTTTCATATTTTTTCACAAATTTTCTAGGCATTTTTAAATGACCTTTTTGGAGGTCTTTTGTTCAAAATTTCAAGTCAGAACCTTTGTTAGTCCCTAAAATTGGGCAGCCGAAGGCTCACTATTTTAGGGACTGAAATTAGATCTTCAGTTCTTCTTTCCAACAGTGTAAGTAGTTCTGAATTCTGAGGCCCAAGTCAAAAGTTATGACCTTGACAAGTTGAGGATGCCATTTTTACCTACAAAAGAAGAAAACATTAGTCCGTAGAGTTAACAATGCATAGTAAAGACACACTAGCTACTCAAAAAAAATTGGAGATGAATCCTAAAATCTGGCTAAGTTTTAAATCTTGAAGCCCTGAAATTTTGCTAAGTCTAGATTTTTGAAGCCCTAAAATTTCCTAAAATCTTTACCTTATCTCGGGGAGGTCTGAAACCTATCTCAAAAGATTCATCACATATATTAAAATATATCTTAAGTATAAAGAATTAAATTAAATATACGTCACTTAAACGATATATTTTAAACCCCTCTTATGGCTACTCAAACAAAATTGGAGGTGAAAGGGCAACTTGGCAAGGGCACATGGTGCCTTGGGAGCACGGCGGCATGATCATGCACAAGGTGCCTTGATCATGCATAAGCACACACTTACAAATTGGGTGTGAGTACGCGCGACATGATGCAAATGTGTGAGGCACAACAAGCGCATAGGACATGGTGCGAATGCGCGAGGTGCGGCGCGGTGCGATGTGGCACAAACTCGCGAGGTGTGGCATAGTGTGAGTGTGGCACAATGTGAACTTGCGTGCATGGCGCAAACACGCGAGTGCATGAGTGACATGAATGCATCATCGCATGACCGCGCTTGGTGGCACAAATGTGTGCGATGCTTTTTTAAGTTTTTTTTTTTTGAATTTTTTGAATTTTTTTGCTTTTTTGTTATTTTTTGAATTTTTTTTGTGTTTTTCAATTTTTCAATTTTTTTGTGATTTTTGGACTCAACTTTCAAACAAAAATTCTTCTACTGACTTGAATTGTGAGTTTGAGAGTCAAAAAAAGTAGGGGGTCCCCATTCCTCACTAGGAATGGGGAGTGTGTTGTGGAGACCACAACATGATAGTGCTATTTACTTGTGAATTTTGAGTCATTTCTTGATTTGCATCATAATATGAACCATCATTGTTAGACACATTTTGAGCATCATCATATTGATTGATATCTATATACTGTACATTATTGTTGTTATTGTCTACAAGAATGCTTCCATTATTTAAATGAGTGTTCCATTATTAGTTTTGTCTTTGGAAGCTATTATTATAGTCATGAGGATTGAAGTTTTCCCCTCCATTATTGTTTCTCGTATTATTGTTCCTACTATTTTTGTTCCCACTAAAGTTCCTATTATAATTTTGGCCATAATTATTGTTGTAGGGGCCAACATTGTTCCTTTGAATTTTTTTATTTTGTCCCTATGACAACCTTAGACAAGTCAGCTCATTCATTTGTGACATAGTATTTTTCATTTAACCAAATTAAAAAATAAAGCTATTGTATGATTCTATAGAAATGGCTACCATTTTTTCAAAGAACATAGCTTTTGGAGGTTCATACCTTGTATATGTTAGAGCAGGGTTTTGTAGAGCCGGTGCTTGCTATAATGTAACTAGATTAATAGGCACAAATTGGCTAGCTATTGTGGGTACTCTGATAGGGTATGTTGGTATTGCTATGATAGCTTGAGCTAGAAGCATCAATCCTTTTCCATTTGGATTGGCTTGCTTAGTAAAAGTTATTGCTTCTATGAAGACTTTTTCCAATGTATCAATATTTGCTATAGGAAGTTTTCTTAGAAGGATAGCAGTAAGAGGGTCCATAGCGTTAAGGTAAATCTAAATATTTGCTTTAATTGGTATAGTATATGGTGTTCCCAATTTGTGATACACCATGTGAAATTGATGATTGAAGCATGAAACCATCTCAACTGGGTCCCTTTTGATTGATATGAATTGTTAATGTATCACCGCTAGGTTGATGAAAGTTTTGAATTGTTCTAGGAACAATTTTTGAAAGTATCCCAATATCCAATACATCTAGTTGGCAAATTAAAGTACCAATTAAAAGAAATTTCCCTCAAAGAGTAGGGGAATAAATGAAGAACCACATCCTCATTGGAAATCTATTTTTAGTTGCAAATTTCTTTGAATACTTTGATGTAATCTTTGGTAGTTCATGTTTCTCCATAAATGAACCTTGGAAAAAACTTCTCAGGATTCTTAGGGAGGTCATGGAGTGTACCTCCCAATTTTATTGGTGAGTCTATATCATTGGCCAAAAAGGTCATTGAAGGATTTGGTGGATATAAGGGTGGTTATTGTGGAGGTGGACTTGAAGAAGATGATAAAATGTTGAATGGAAGTGGTTGAATTCTAGGTATTCCTTTGTCACTGCGAGGCTTACAAAATTGGCTAAGCTCAAGAAACTCATGTGTACTTGAGGAAGATCTCAAAGCTCACTGAAATAGGGATTTAGGATCAAGATCCTCTAGTTTGCATCAATTTTGGAAAAGGCACACCTCTGTAGAAGCACACTTTCTCACAAATAAGGCACAGCTCAAAATTTAGCACAATGACACACTTGAATTTCCCAAAAAGCTCAAATTTTTTTTTGAGCTTGTAAAAAGTGTAGAACTTCAAAACTATGGTAGAATTTTCTTCTATTCCAAAAAACAAAATGCCGACCCTCCTTCTAGCACCAATTGTGTTGAGCTATCGTTATGCACAATGCTAAACGACAGGAATTCTTTCAAACTCCTATCTTGAAAAGTCAATCTTTGTGAACCAACTGCAAGGTTTTGGGTGATCTTGTGACCTACTAGAATTTGTTCAGTTGAAGATAAATGTTTTTTTTTCATGAGGAGGCCTTTTCTGGTTTGAATGATCTCAAATAAGATGTAGAATCTACACACTGCTTCAAAATAAACATGCAAAAAGAACTATGTTTTTGTAATTTTCTATTTTATATGAATGCAATCTAACAATGTAGCTAGTACGAATTCCTATTTTAACAAGTAGTTAGTAAAAAAAAAGAAATTTAAAGAAAATAATGTGAAATTAAAATCCTAATTCACATAAGCCATGGAAAAAACACATCTATGAGTTAAGCTTTCAAAGAAATCGATAGGTAACCAATGAAAGTAGGAGCAGTGCTTCCTTGATTCCATTGATGCAATCATTGATGGGAAATTTAATAACCATATGATGTTTTACTCTTCATCAAATTGCAAGGCGACAAAAATTGCACTCATGAAAGTCAAAAAGTTATGCAGGCACAATTTGGTGATTTGTTCTTGAGCTAGATACATCATCGAAATTTATCAAACCATACTAGACACCAAAATTAAAAGATTGCAAAACCAAAAATAACACAATAAACTTTTGGCTCAATCATAATTCCATGAACATACATTCACAAAAATATGACACATTTAGGCAAGAATTACTACACTCCAAATGTCAACACTGAAAGTATATATTTTTGCAAAATAATGACGACCCTGATTATATATTACAATCTCGTATTTATAAGAAATCATCTCCTTAATTTGTGTTGAGAGCGAGAGATATCTTCATGAAATCATATGCTTCTAATTTAATAAAACAAACTAATTATATACAAACTCACTATCTAACTAGTGCTTAGTAGGACTTCATCCATTTTTATTTCATTAATTGGATGCATGAGCCTTTACATGTCATAAAACAAAGAAATAATGAGAAAATAAAAAGAAGAGAGCCTTCAATCCATGTGGAAGTGTCTAGAATTGTCAAAAATAGAAGATAGTCCTTCACTAGGTGTCTATCGAAGTTAAAATACTGTTAGAATGCATTTTCAATGCATGGAAAGCTCTAATTTTGGAACTAGTAGTTAACTATCAACACATCTCTAAAAAAGTGCACCTCGGATGAAAGTGCATCAGAACACCTGTGCACCTCTAACTTCTTCAAAATTATTCCAATACTTTGTGAGAAAATACACTAGCACACCTAGTGCTATAGAAAAGCAGTGCACCAGTGCACCAGCATAGTATCACACCTCAAGGGTTCAAAATTGCAAAATTTTTTTAAGTGTCAAAAATGAAATTTTGGCTTCTGGGTTTTTTCCCCCTTCATACCAGAGCTATGTTTGGATGCTTATCCTTGAATTTCTCAATAACCTTAGTGATTTTAGCCACATCTAGTAAATCTAAAGCATTATACTTATCCTTGACCTTCTACCTATAGTTGTTTACCTTAATATAGGTCTCAACAAAATCCTCAAGTTTAGTATCCAACTCTAGCAAGGCTTCTTCTGTCCTGAATGCCTACTGATATCTTCATCACTAGAAACCTCATAAAAAATCTTCCTAAATTTCTACACTACTACCTCAGCTAGTATCAATTTTTCTTGTGCATCATTTTCAAAAATGTCGAGACATGCATCATTATAATGTTTTTGCTTCCAAAATTTGCTCTCGGGCTTGGTCCTTGAATTGGTGGATCTCCGCATGTAATGAATCCATTACTTTATTACTATCTACTATCTTTTCTATCCAATCATCAATTAAATCTAATTCTTCTATAGTATATAAATCCATGAGTATTTTATATCTTTGGCCTTTTATCACCTGTAGCATTTGTAAATCCTTTCCCCATGCATGTATCTCATCCATAATACTAAAATTTTGTTTCAAAATTGCTACCATTTTATGCACATTTTCTTGCATAGCATGAAGTAGCTTCAGATTTACTTGGATGATTAGAAAACTCTTTTCTTCAAAAATTTCTTGCCATTGTTGACAGGCATTCAAAAATGGATCTAAATGTACAACCCCCTATCTCTTCTTTCAAGTGCAGCATTCAAAGTCTCCTCGGGGTGTTCAGGATCCAAGGGGGTCAATAAATTTGGCTAAATATCCCTTTAGGATTTCATTTTTCCTTTGATGTGTAATTAATTCCACCTCTTCTTGTTCCAAACTCCTAAATACCTCCTTCATCCCCATTGTAACCATAAATTTCGCAGTATCTAATGTGGGCTTCCCAAGCATAACTTTTTTGATTTGGTAGTCTTGTGGATCCAAATTATCTATTTTTGAATTAGGAGGAGGGATAGTCACTTGTGCAAATAAATCCTGGTTCCAATCACTATTAATAAATGTTAATGCTCTTTCTCCTTTTGATGGGGACTCAGGTTTCCTTAAAACCTCAATTAGCTCTATCATATATTCTTCATCAACATTGAATTATTGCCTTTTACTCCTAATCATTTCTTTTCACAACCATCTTGGAATGTGTTCCACTGAAGGCCTTCATTTTGATGATGAAAGAGTTATCTCAACTATCCCTTTGCCCTTATCACTCATCTTTAGAATATTTTCCTTCTGTAATGGAACTACACTGGAGCTTTTGTATTAGTAGAACCAACATTTCTCACCTTGGTGTCCTGGGAAGCTTGCTAAGGATATTGAACCATTTTGTCCTTCTCTAGAAACCTCATTGATTGATACCTACTGTGGCTTTTTCTCCTATTCCTTTTGGACTTGTTCTTCTTTGGTACCTGGTAGTATAGGAATAGTAGAACCTTTATCAACTATGACTTATAATGAGGATGAAGGAGTTATCTCAGGACCTTGTGACTCTAGTGGCATTTGGGTCTAGTCTTCCTATTGGGGTTCACTAGTTGGTGTATCCCATATCTTGTCATCAACTAATTTGGTTCCTACAGGTATGAAATCAAAAAATGACATCTTAAAGACATTAGTTCCCTCTACATCCTACTCATCAATCCATTGCTATATTTCATCCTCTGATGTGGTTGTTTGCAATGGTTCTTCTGGGATTGGTGGTGGTGTAGCAATAGAACATCTTCTCCTTTCCTATTCTATGGCTCTTGATAGATAAGTTCTTCTATTCAAAGGTACATCATCTTCATCATCCTCTTCTTCACCTTTCTTAGGAATAGCTTTCGAGATTGATGGGATAGGGACTACTTTCTAGATCACCCTTCACCTCTTCTTGACTAGAGTCTTGATCTTTCTTCCCTTTTTAGGTGAGGAAGGGGATGCATGTTCTATTATTAAAAAAGGGTAAACCTCTTGAATCTTGACTTCTATCTTTGTTTTGCTAGGTGTAGTAACTAGTAGTAATTGCGAGTTATCCTGAACTTGTGATGCCCTAGTATCCTCCACCCTTGTACATTTGCTTCTTATTATAGTGGAGTTGCCAAGATTTCACCCTCTTTTGGCTCAACTCTTTGGAGAGAATTCCTCTTTCTTTTTCCCTTTCCTCTTCTCTCCCGAGGGTGATAGTATCCAAATGGTCTATCAAGTTGGTACACTATTTTAGGTCTTATTGGTGATTGAGCTATAAAGGTAGGGATGGTGACTTTCTTCCCTCTACCTTTGGTTAGACGGGCTTGTGCATGAAGATTACTATTTCAGGTATTGGATCAAGTTTAAATGGTTTCTTGATCCAATCCTACATCATTTTAATGATGTGCCTCTCCCTATTATTAATTTCAGAATTCTCTTCTTTGTCAACCTCAACATTCACTATGAGTTGTTCCCCAATTTTATCTATGTTGAACAAAGGATCAAGAAACTCTCTTGAGTCTAGTTGTAATATCTTCAATGTAATATTTATTTTTAAGTCCTTTTCTACCAAGTACAAAGTCATTCTACAATAATCCCTTATTTGGATATCCCAGGCATTTGTAGCATTCATCTAGTGATCCTTAATGACTTCATGCTGGAATATCTTGCCTGCTAGATACTGTACTCTCATAATATTATCAAAACATGGTCTTAGATAATTGTACTCTTCTAAGGGATATTGATCCCATCACATTCAAAAGATGAAATATCTTGTTTTCAAAGCACCCAATAAGGTCTTATGGACAAAGGCTATGTCCAACAATGTTTATGTTGTTTTCTAAATCTATCGTATGCAGACAAAATTTATTGAGAAATCTTCAAGAGGAAGAGTCTATCACAAGGGTACCTTGGAAGCTTCTTCAGGTTGATAGTGGTAGCAGCTACCCTTAGATATGCAAATGTTTTGAATTGAATGTAGTGTGCTTTAAGTACCATTATCTGTGCCACTACATCATCTAATAATATCTTCACATAATCTCCTTCTATGAATCTGATTATGGAAAATATGAAGGCATCATTAAAAGTTCTATACTCCTTGCTCTATTCTGAGAGTCCCTTCTTTATGAATTGAGGGTAGACAATATATGGCCATGCATTAGTATCTTACATGCTACCCCTCTTGTACAACCTTGGTTAGTGCATCACCCTTACAGTTAACAAGTACACCAAATATGATATCATATAGAACTTCCTTTTGTTCTTTATCACCTCCAACTATTCACATAAATTTTCACCAAATGTAGAGGCCCAATCAAGTGGCATCTTTGTCATCTTAATGGTTTTGATAAAATGCACCATAAAGATGTTGAAATGTCTAGCTATTGGCAAACCCATAACCCTACTTAAAAGTATAATTGAGTATCCAATATCTTCTTTCATATATCCTCTGGTCATGTCAACTTTACAATTCTTCTTTTGCAAAGGATTCTTCTCTATAAGGTAGGATGATTGAATGATCCTAGAGGCTTCCTCAAGATGCTCTTGGTACCACCTTTTTGCTTGTTCATAGGCAAGATTGATAAATTGATCCACACATGGGAGATGGAATACCTTCTCAATGTTGTCAAGTTAGAGATCAAGGAAAATTTCCCTAGTTATTCTATTCACAACCCTCTCCTTAAAGACAAAGTGTTCTACAAGTGTTATTATGAGATCTAAAGAATGTATTGACATCAGGTGCAAAGATGCATTCACTAGCCTCGATCGAATCAACACAAAGACCATAAAAACCTCTCAATAGGTTTGTTACAAATCTTTAGGAATTCCCCCAAATTAGTATGCCCCAAGTCTGTATCTTTGATCTCTAAGTAGTCATCTTGGAATCTTTACTTTTTTAAAATGAATTGGAACTTGAAGATGATGGGTTTCAATGCCATTTTCTTGGCTAATGAAGATGAAGAGGATGCCATTATATCTACACCAAAGGACATCCATTAGTTCAAGATTGAAAAAAATATGGAAAATTAAAACCCTAGCATTGATACAAACAAAATCTATAAAAAAAAATTACTCAAAAACATAAAAAACTTTGTGTTTTATCAATAAAATGTAAAAATTGGTGCACTTGGTGCACCTAATAGGTGCATCAAGTGCACCCTTTTAAATGTAAGTTCCCTATATATGAAGTACACACTAGCACACCTCTTGGGGTGTGCTAATGTGCACCTCTTTCTAGACTTAGACATTTTTTCCCTTTTTACATTTGAGGGCGCGCACCAATAAACCAAATTAGGTGTGCTAGAGCACACCCTATTAGGTTAGGAATTGTTTTTTTTTTCTTCTTAAAATGTTCTCATCAGTGGAGGAGGTGCGTAGTAGCAAACCTAGTGAGGTGCACTACTACACACCTTCAAATATGAAGTATGCTAATGTGTTTAGTGTTTGTGTTTTTGTAGATGGAGATGGTGGAGGTAGCACACTAGACCAGGAGCGTAGCTACAAAAAGGAGGGTGCGGTGATGAAGACATGGAGTGGGGTCTTTAGTGAATCTGTAGATAGATCACCATAGCAAGTGAGGAAAGGAAAAATGCAAGGTAAGGGGTAAGGGACCCACCACCCCCCACAAATAGGCATTGCACACTTTTGTCACAGCTACGTAGGTGCACAGATGCACAAATACACTTTAAAAACCTTTTGTCCAATTTGGGAGCACTAGTGCACTTTAGGAGGTGTACCTTGTGCACCAAGTTCTTAATACTTAGCTAGTTCTCTAAATCTTTTGATTTTTGACATCCAGGTTTTTTGAATAAGACTTAGACATAAACTAGGGGCTAGGGAAGATCTCAAAAATGACCTCTAGCCTAGATTAGAAGCCTAAAAAGCCAAGAAAAAAGTGAGGGGCCCCTCATTTCTGAAAGGAAATGGGGCGTGCATTGTGGGACCACAACGAATACAACTCCTTGAGAATCTAGAGAAGATTAAGAGAACTAAGAATGGTGTATTTATATTTTAGTGACTAATAAATCATATTTTATTTCATGTATTTAAAAGATTTCCATTTCTTTTAGTTACAGAGATTACGAGCAATGAAAGATGTAATATGGATAAGATAACTAATGTATGGAGAAGGCATCCTATAGATAAAATCTTTGATAGTGGCAATTTGATTATGAGAACATTCTAGAATGAAATGAAACAAAGATTCAAAATTGCACCAACAATTGTTGATAGATTTAAGGATGACATATGTTTTTTGGTAGATATAGACCTAACATATGTTGAAGTAGTAGAACCAAGGGAAACATTTATTGAACCCTTAGGTTATGAATTAAGTGACGATGTAGCTATTGGGTACATTGATCTATTGTTGAACTCTAGAAATGACCAAGCTTCATATAGATTTGGAACAAATGAAGAATTAACCCAGTCAGCTTACTAGGCATCTTTAGAAAATGCATCTCATAAGAAGGTCGAGACTATGATGAAGAAAGCATTGTTTGAGGCTGGTATGTCAAAAGAAGAATCACATTCACTCAAATGAAAAATCTTCAAACTAAAACAAACTAGTGAACAAGGTGTGATGTTTGTGGCACTTCTATCAATTGATCAAGCATTTGGTGCAACCATTGCAGTGAATTCTACAAAGCAAAGCATCCTATATGCTGTTGTATCAATTGAGAAACCTAGTGAACCAAAAAGGAAGTTTGAAAGGCTAGTAGAAGTTGAGACTCATAATTCAAAAAGAGTTAAGAAACAAGCTACTAGACTTGAGAAAATGGAGAAAACATTATTGAAATTGTAGATTCCAATGAGGAAGAAGAAGTTAAACAACTAGAAGAGGTTATTGTTTCTAAATAGCTAGCACATAAAACAAGGCAACCCTAGAAATTGAAGATAGAAAATATTAACATAGCTATTTCCAATGAGGGGAAATTTGTGCAAATGAATAAGTTTTATGATTTGTATAATGATATTGAGAAAGAGTAGATTGATATCCCTTATGTGAGATATATGATTCTTGACAATTTGAAACTCGAAGACATTAAAAACATGATGAATTAGAATGTCTATAACAAAATTAAAGCAAAGAAGGCACCAATTTGTGAAGAAGACATGAAACTTTAGAAATCTGCGATAAAAACTATGTGCAAAAGTAATGATGAAGAAGAAATCAAGAAATTGATGACCAATCTAGCACCTTACTTATGAAGTAAGTTGAAGCCATTTTTATTTATGGGAGGTGAAAAGAATATCATAAGAAGTGAAATAGCTGAAGCCATAAACAAGATGATGATTAAGATAAAGACAACACTTACCACTATAAAGAAAAATCTAAAAGTATTAGTAAGTGGTGGTATAATGCAAATTGATCAAAGAAATATTACTATTGATATTGAAGATAATCCTTTTGCAAGTTGTGATCAACTTGACTCCCATTCTGAAAACATTCAAGATTGTTAAAACTAATTGAAAAGGGGAAAAGGTAGTTAGAAGAGGAAAACAAAAAGATTGAAGAAGCCAAGCTGAAGTTTCTTGAGGAGGAAAAGAAGAAGTAGGAAGAATAAAAGAGAGAACATGAAATGAAGGAAAAAGAGGAGAGGGAAGAAAAAGAGAGGAAAACAAGGGAGACAACAAAGAAGAAACAAAAGGAAGATGAGATTAAAGTATCTAGCTCATCCACCCTACTATCTCTTGCCGATCTTATAAGTGCTGATGATGATCAATTTGACTTGATCTCATCTTTGACCAAATTGATTGAGAAGAATAGGAAAGTCAAGAGTCTATAAAGGACATTAATGGAGCTAATTGACAAATTGCATAGCACTCTAGAAACCAAACATATAGAAGTAGACCCTAAACAAAGAGCCAAAGTAGTAGTAAAATCTTTTGATAATGAATTTATAGATTTGATAACTATTGTAGAGTCTAAGGCTCAAATTTCTCATGATGCTAATCTTTTTTTCATTGTTTGTCATAACATAAAGAATGATTTGTTGAGTCTTGATACTTATATCAAGCAACTCTAAAGATGTCAACAAGATGAAAAGGTACTATACATTAAATGTAATTTATCTCATAGGTTGACTAAATTTTTGGATAATAATATGGAAGGGAAGTTGAGTGAGCTAGAAGATTTGACAAGTTAGCTACAAAAACTCTTTAGAAGAGTTGATGATTTTGAAGGAAAAATTGTTGGTGTTTACACTGACATCAGGAAATTGTAACTTATAAAAGAGAAAATTTTGAGAAGATTATCAAATTTCAGAGAATCTATTGCTTTGCAACTATCAACTATTGAGAAATAATTGGAGGAATGTGTTAAAGAAAAGGAAACTTATTCTAATTTCATATATTTGGACCTTAATGTAGTTGAGATTTCATCATATGCCTTATGTGTAATTCTCACTACTTCCAAAGTAGCCAAGGACACATGGGAGAAAAGTATGGATACTCTAAAAGAAAATTTTGATGATTGTATGAAGATGATATCAACTTGAGGCAATGAGACAAATAATTTTTATAGAAGTTTTGACAATTTTTGACAATAGTTAGACATAACTTTTTGACAATTTTTGTACATTCTAACCTTTGTCATTGATGTCAAAGGGGGAGAAGCTGTATGAGAAAATTGTAAGTAAGTCATGTATTTTTTAGTCATATCAAAAGGGGGAGCATTTGTAATAAATGAAGATGAAGCATTTATAATAGATGATAAAGTGTAGTAATGTTGTAAGTTTTGATAAAGTCTTTGATACTTAGCTAATTTTCCTACTTTGTTGCTATCAATGCCAAAGGGGGAGATTGTTGACAATTGGCTATATGTAAATATGTAAATATTGTCATTAATGGCAACACATGATGTACATGTTTGTAAAAAACCTCAGAAATGAATTTACTTGTCTTTTTGGTACTTAGAAAATTGTCTAAGTATGAAAATGGTTTACAGTAGTGTACTGTTTTATATGCAACTTGTTTATAGGATATTATTCTTTAAGAATAAGATATATGGAATAGTATACATGCTTATGATGATGTGTATAACCTTAGACATTGGTATAGACAATACATAAAAGAGATATTTAAGATTTATAGAACAACATAATGAAAGGCAAAGGAATTATTTTGTTTACAAAATAATTACTTGACCAATTAGGGATGGCATCCTAGATGTTTACTCTAACTTGGAAAAATTTATTTTGGTCCTAGCCGACCTAGTAGGAATTTGTGAAAATGCATAGTATTTATGCAAAGACATCTTGCAAGATTATTGTGATGATATATGCAAAAGTTATGAATGTAAAGTTTTGTATCATATGTAGAAGAAAATTTTTGATAACTTGATTTTTTGATCCAAGATCAAGATGAGATTAGAGATTAGCTGAAAGAAGGTACAACATCTATGCTTCTATTACTTATTTGGGCAATGAGCTCTTCTTGTAATTGAAAGTGCATGTTTGGGTAGTGAGCTCTTCTTGCACACATTGTACCACAACTCCTAACAGGGTTGGAATCTCCTAAGGGATTCAAAGTCTCCTAACAGAGACTCATATGTAATAAATGAGTTTATAGACCCCTAACAGGGTCCATCCTTTAACAAGGAGAATTTATATTAGTACATCATCTTGTGGTATCATTTTGACCAAGGTTTTCTTAGTTAACAAAATATTGTGTTACGAGTTCTATCTATGCATGGTTACTTTTACTATTCAACATTACTTGTTTTATTTCTTATGCATGGTTCAAAGTAATTAATAATATCTAGTTAGTAACAAAAATTTGTAGAATATTGATCACCCCCCTCTCAATATTTCCTATTTCTAATAGTTCATTCAACCAATCAGAAAAAGAGAAGGATTAAGTGACAATATGGGTGAATCACAATAATTGATTCATACCTAACCCTAAGTCACCTAGGTCTTCTTGAGGAGGAAAAACCCTAAACTTTATGTGTGTGAAAGGAGAAAAGAGAGAAGTTTGCATGTGTAAACAAAGCATTCATGGTGGCTAAGGAGTTGCGAATTGAGATACATTACATAATCAGTTAGAGGAAAATAGAGGAAAGGAATTAGAAGACAAAAAAGAGACATCTTATTAGTATGGATCAAGTACACATCAGGAAAGAGGTGATCTATTAACTAACAATAGATTAGTTAAGTCTCTTATTAGAGTAGTCTTAATAGGCTATTGTAAATCATTTAACAAGGTGCTTACTTTACTGTAAGTTAAAGTCCTTTTACTAGGCATACTTCTAACAGGGTGTTGAAATCCTTTAATAGGGTAAGATCTAACAATCTTGTAAGCTCTTAGTAGGGTAGACCTTTCACATGGTAGATCATGTTTCATGATCAAGCATTACAAACTTCATTAGATACACTTTATTGCTATAGTAGTGAAGATTTTTGGGTGTCATCCCCGCCCTAGTTTTACCTTCTCCCTGGAGGGTTTTTGGGTAACCAAATATCTTGTTTCATACATTTGTTGAATGTTTATTTACTTTCATACTATGGATGTATATGCTTAATTTGGTATTTTAGTTTACATGTATAGATTGTGATATGGATATGTAGTGAATATTTTAAGGTTGAAGTTTTAAGTATTGATTCATCGCCCTCTTAGAGTTTACTTTCCCTATTGTATTTCCAACAAGGGCAAGGAACCTCTACAAATTTCACAAGGTCTTGAAGAAGATGAAGTCAGTGGTGATGAGGAAGAGCAAGGAGAAAAAGAAGAAGTCAAGGGTAAAGCCCTAGTTTTTGTCACACCACCTAGGAAGAAGGATAAAGGAACTACAAAGAAACCAATGGTGACACCTTTCTCTCCTCCACCACCTATGAAGCTAAGGAATAGAGAAACAACTAGTGCCAAAGGAATCTATAAAGAAAAGATTAGTAGAGACTATTGAGTCTAGTGGATCAAAATCAAAGAGAAGAAGAATAATTAAGGGACTATCCAAAAGGAGAAAAAAACTATAGATGAGGTATGTAATGACATACACATTTCTATAGGTTTATTTGGTTTTGGATATATAAAATATGATACATTAAATGATGAGGAAAAATCTAAGATTGAAGAATCCATGATAGACATGATGGCAAGTTAGAAGTTGGATACTTCTAAATTAGAGAACAAAATTCCAATATATTTGTACAATAGACTTGATTGAACGTGGCAATAGGCAACTGAAGAAGATAAAAAATTAGATGTGGCACATTAGCCAAAGTTATGCTTGATTTTTCACAAGGAAAATCTTAAACATTTTTGGAGAAATATAGGAAAATATTTGTTGCTAAGTTCATATATTTTATGATATTGCAAAATAACACTAAAGTTGTTATTCAACAAAATGAGCTACTTTGGAAATTTTTTTTTGGTCTTATAACTAAAGAGGTAACTCAAGAAAAGGATATCGAGATAGTAACTATTCAAGATGATGAGAGTGATGAAATGAGTTCAGGTGTGTCAAGTCCACAAGGAAGCATGTAACTAGTTCATGCCGATATCTTTGATACTCCAGTTACCAAGAAAGAGAAGCCCTTAGATGTAGATCATAAGGAGGAGCAAGATACAAAAGAAACTAATAAAGACACTAGTGTAAACATTTCCACCAAAGGTCATGAAGGACCAAATATGTTAGAACCTTACATTGAAGAAAATAAGGAGGAGAATAAAAATAGGGTCAAGTGCACCTATTTTTGTTTCTAGCACTGATGTACAAGAAAGCCTAACTGGTGATACTCCCTCACCATCTCCTAAAGTAGTGTTGAGAAACAACACTTCATCTCTAAATAAAAGGAAAGCAATAAAGGACAACTCACTAGATATTCAAGTTAGTTTGGATGAATTTATTGAGATGCCACAATTGGATTGGGAAAATCTCACTCTTGAACAAATAATTTTGTTGCAAGAGATTTTGGTGAAGAAGCATAAACAAAAGGAGATGAGAAGAGAACACTAACAAAGGAAGGTATTACATGATGGTAAAGATATTTTTGTAAAGGTATTTGATATAAATTTTTTTGATGGGAAATCCCCAACCATTTCCTAACTTGTAAGAATTTTTGAACAAATAAATGTTGGAGATATAGAAACCAATGAGAGGCTAATGGATTGGTTAGCTAATAAATTTGAAAATAAGGTTTTAGAAAAAGTCTCAACAACCATTTATGATAAGAAAGTTCAATTACAAGAGTGTGTACACAAAAAAACTGAACTTATATAGAAAGTACAACATTTGTACAATATTTTGTGTGATGTGCCATGATTCACTAGTGAGATCTTTAGGAAAACATCCAGTAGATTCAGGCTGAAATGTAGAGAACAAGAAACATTATTTCAGAGTTAGCTGAGTCTAGTTCACATTATTACAATACTTTATTGAATGCTTAAAGAATATTGGTCAAGCTTCAAGTATTTGACAACAACATAAGATCAAATTTGGTCTCTATCCAATAAATGTTGATACCTCATTCAGAGGTAATGTAGAGAGAAAGCAAATCAACACAAGATCTTATCAATGAAGAATATATTATTTTAGTTTCTGAAAGTTTGATTGATTTGGTAGCTAGGTTACAATTACAAAATCAAAATTTAGAATTAGCAGGAACCACTTGGGATCATGCACTCACTATGATTAACCAAGTTCCCGAACCTTTTATTGAGAATTATGATTTGATTCAACCCATTCAACCCCAACAGAAGCCATAAGTGACAAAAATAAGGGGGAATGCAATGATGATTACATATTATGAATGGATGCAATGATAAAAGTAAAGAAAGGGGAATGTAATTATGATTACATGATCAGATGAGTCAGATTGAATCAACATTCAAAGGGCAAAGTTTAGAAGGAAAATAGGGTATGACACTGAAAAAATCAAACTATTTAGAGTCATGTGCATATATGTATTGATACATTATTTATTGTTAATTATTTATTTGACATAAGTCAAAGTATTGTACTTCTATTTGAACTAAGTCATAGGCTTAGGGGGAGTACTCATATTACCATTGTAATGATGTAATCGTGACAAAGTATTTTTTCCACTAATTTAAAAGGGGGGATATTATTGGTATCTCTAACTATTGTTGTCTATTAGTGTCAAATACTTAGTCATATACTAGGCAGGGTTAGTAGGTCATCACAGCGACTGATATACTCTATATAGGTTGAGTCATGTAAATACTTGTGTATAAAATATGTATATGTCAAGCTCTATAGGAGCTGAAAAAGTCTTTGGTCACCAAGTATTTTAAATGCAAACTGAGTCTAATGTTTACCAAGTAGTTTGAGCACATTGAAATTGAGTTCCACAAAAGGTGCCGAACATAGTACAAATTGAGTGCTAGTAGCATATATAGTGAGTGCTGTGAGGCCTCGCCCCGACCCATCGTAGCATAGTGATACATTACTACTATTTTTGTTATCCGCAACTCGAGATGTTGAAACATTATCTGATGCTTAGAAAATATTTTATTATTTCATGTTGTGTGATGTTATTTCCAGATATATTTGATGATTGTCATTTAATGATCATGTATATGTATGTTGACGAAATCAGTAAAATTGAGATTTGATTCAAGATATTTCAATGGTTAAGAATTATGTAGGATGAAGAAACTCTTATTTGATGCATGTTTTAATTTATGAAAATTTTTGATACATATAGGTTTATATACATGTGATTTTCAGGACTACTGATGTGTGCAATGAGTGTGCAGATATTTAGCTAAGAAACCCTACGGAGGAACAAAACTAATCTCCATGTGCTAAAATTTGGAAACCCTATTGTTCGTAATTATGTTCTTTCAGTGTCGCTTGACACTCATAAAATGTTATGTGCTTCGGTATGCTGGTTAGGGTTAATTGTTTAACCTTTGGTTTCAAGTTAGTGTCAATTTTTCTATTAGATTCTTAATGAGGGTTAGTCATCCCTAATTCGATTTAGGGCTAGATTGCAAGTTAGAGTTGTTAGATAGACCTATTTTATCTCTAGATTTTTATTTGACTCTAACCTCTTCCCTAAGGCTTTAAAACATGTTTTTATTCTAACCTAAGGGTATGGGTATGGGTTAGGGGTCTTTTCCAACCCCTAAGACCCTAGCTTTGACTTTTGAGGGCACTCAAAAAGTCCCTTTTTGCCTTTGTGCGAAAATTGCAAGTGGTTGTCATGAGTTGTCTTACCCCACCTCCTTTTAGGGTTTAACCAAGGTGTAGGTTGAGTTAGGAGTTTCTAGTGTGGCTAGTGGGTGGAAATAGTTATTGCTCCTTTTGGGTGGTTGAGTTGGAGGCTTATTTAGAGGCCTTCCTTGGTCTAGTGGTTTGGTTACCCAATCTCTACATTTAGAGAAGACTTCTTGAAGCTTGAAGGAAGGAGGGATACTCTAATCAAATTTGTTCATTGACATTACCTCTTTGAGAAGGTAGGAAACTCCCATCTTCATTATTCAGTTTTTGTGTTTTGTTTCATGTTCTTGTTACCTTGTTGTTGTTTTACTGTTGTATGGTTGTGGGTATGTTAGGAAGATTTGTAAACTTTTTTTCTTTTGGTTGTTTTCCTTTCTTGTTTATGTTTGCAACTTTGAGTTTCCTTGCATGGGTGTTTTGGTATTACTCACCCTAGGAGAGGGCAGAAGTGACCAATTTTGGGAGAGGTCTGCTTAGTTGGACTCCAACCTGTGTAGAGTCTCTTCTCAGGATGAGAAGAGGGATAAAGGGTAGGGTGTTATGGGCCCCTACCCATCAACACAAACCTGGTATGAGTATGGCAAGTTTAAATGGAAGAACGGAAGTTCTTGGTTATTGGCCCCGATTGGGCATTTGAATTGGTGTTGTGCTTGACTTCTCTAGTTGGAAGAATCAACCTCTCCCTAGTCTTGATTCACTGTGAATCTTATTGTGTAAACCATGTATGACTATGCATGCTTGATGTTCTTTTGGTTCTGCTTGGTTGTCACCCGATCAGTTATTGGTTTCCTCCACGGTTCTTGAAATGAGATTTAGAAGACATTACAAACTCCTTGATTTGGATCATGAAGAAAATTTGATGAAATTATTGAAAATTGGGATTGAGATCCTATTGTAAATTGTATTGTTAAACCTTATTATATATGGCAACGAAGCCGGGTTTTCTTCCTGATTCTTTCCCGGCTAAGCCTTGAATCAGGTTGATAATAAGATAAGTGATTGAGTAAATTTACTTCTCTTAAAATTTTCGTATTCTATGTTGTCATATGAATGTGTATCAAAGATAGGATGCAACAATGATGTTCAAATTATGTATGATTAAATTTGTGATGTATGGTGATGCCTCTATTCATATGGACGGTAGTGAGAGATATTACTAATCCATGTAAATGTATGACGTCTTTATCAAGTGTGAAATGATTCAGTTCATGGTTGATTGTGTTGAAAATAAATTTGCAAGAACATGTAGGAAGAATTATGTCAAGATATCCAAGCTACAATTGAAAACATGATAGAGAAATAACTTTGTGTGTTTTGATACTCCTTTCAAAAGGAATGGAGCATTATCATTTTGATCTCTCTTATTGTCTCAAATGCCTTATGACTAGTTTAGTCATTATGTTGATCCATCAGTTTTATTAGATAGTTAAATGAAAACGTAGATGGTTATTTCATGTAATGTGGCTTCATTGAAATGCATGGCCATTTGAGGATTCATGGTAATAATGAATTAGAAATTCATAAGAAAATGCATACACCTATTGTGGTAATATAATTGCAAAAGAAAAATATACATTGAGTTTCAAGAGAGAGTAGACAAATTATCAAATAATCCACCTACAGGATGCTGGAGTTTGTATGAGAGTATGTGATAATCTTTGGTTTGCAACAGAGAATATTCTAAGAATCTATTAGTGTTTAAAAATTAGAAGTAAAACAATATATATATATATTAAGGATATCTAATACAATGCATAAGTTAATTAACCTTTATAACTTTAATATTCTTAATACCCTTTCTCACCATAAAAAATTTATGTCATCAATGCCCAACTTTTCCTCCTTGGGCGTCAGCCTTAGAAATGTATATATTTTTAAAGGTTTTCTTTGAAAAAGGAGTGGATTGCAAGTATTGGGTCATCATGTGGGATGATGTCATTTTGACCCTTGTCCCATCCCTCCCCCTCATCTTTTGGTAATGAGCGCAGGTGGTTGGGAGAAGCATTTAAACTTCATTTGGTTTAGCGCTAGCAAGAAAACCCTTGCATATGTCCCACCTCGAGCCTTGAGTTGCGCTGACCTCCCACTTGGGCCAGACTCAAGCCTGGGACAGTACGTGCCGAGTCAGACTCGGGCAGCGCGCGGCCTGGAGAAGTGAGGGCCCCGTGGGGTGAGGCAGGCCTAGGAGTAGGGTGGGCTTAGGGGGTTGGTAGAATTAGTAGGTGTGTAGGGGGCTTAGAATAGGGGGCTAGTTGTAGGTAGTTCTCATTTAAGTTTTATTTTAGTGTGTAAATAGTATGTGTAGTTAGTTTATTAATTTTGTTAAGTTGTGTTTTATTTAAATGCTATTAGATATGTTAGAGTGTTAAGAGTTGTAGTTTAGTTGTAGTTAGATTAGGAGTTAGTGTTAGGTTAGTCTTAAACTTTAAGTTTAGTCTTAGATTAGTTAGTTATTTCATTTCTGATCTTAGTTTCTTTATTATATTATTACTTTATATATATATCTAGTTAGTTTAAAATGAATTTAAAATTGTTAAAGAATAATTAGTTAAATAAATTAATTTTAAGGTTATCTTATTTTTGATTAAGGACGTTGGTTGTAATTGTTAATATTTCTTTTGTACTCAGTTATTCTGAAATACTAATTAGCTAGTCTTAATGTAAATGTACTCCAATTGGTTAACCATTAAGTAGATTAAAATTATTGATTAATTGGCAATTTAAATAAGTTTTAATGAAGGTTTGATTGATTTGATATTGCGAGTAATTTAAAATCCCGAATTCATGTACATTGTTATGTAAGTAAATTTGATTGCATATCATTGTAATTAATGTAAATGTTAAAACCAATAGAAAATGTTGGTTTGTTTCCTTTATCCTTTGGTCAAAGTTAAGTGTAACTTACATCTCTAATATCTTTTGATAGGTTTAATTCTTAAAGGGCATAACTTAAGATTGATACCAATCTAGTAACAAAAGTTTCAAAATCTTAACAATATAATCACCCTCATGTTTATAACCTTAAGACGTAAAGTAAAGAACCTATACTAAAACTATTATCAATCATTTCAAACCTAGGGCATGTTTAATTATTAATTCAAAAAAAAATTGTGTGTGTGTTTTTGCCTTCAAGTTTTGGGCATGACATTTTGGTATTAGAGCCAGGTTGTTTCAACACTAGGAACCTTAAACCATTATGCTTCCTAAACTTAACTCAAATTTTTAATTGTGTCGATGCCGCCTGTTACTCACAACCGGCGAGGCAGAGGTCATAAGACTGGGGGTGGTAGAGCGGGACAGGAGGGTGGACCACCTCCACCACCACCTCTACCTCCACCACCACCTCCCCCACCACCGAACCCAAACCAGGACATAATTGATGCACTCCAGACTTTGATCGGTGTAGTTCAACAGAGAGTGGTACCTATAGTTCAGCTAGTCTAGCAGATTCCAGTAGTGGAAGCAGAGGGACCCGGAGGAGGTGGACCCAGAGTCAGAGAGAGGACTAGGAGTCCCCCACTAAGACAGATAGAGGGTCAGGGTGATCACGAGGAAGAGTCCATGCACCAGAGAGAACCCCCTTTTGACAGACCTCCTAGGCATGTAGGGGATGACATCAGGGAATTGATTCGACTCGGACCACCATTGTTTACCGGTACCACTGAGGGTTCAGTAGTAGAGGCATGGTTTCAAAGCTTACAGTGATGCTTTGGGTTATGCCCTTATGGGAGTAATCGAAAAGCACGACTAGCAGTTCATCAGTTGAGAGGGGATGCCTCCAACTGGTGGCATCAGGAGGAGATCATTGGTAGAGTGAGGATGGACACCCTCACATGGGAATATTTCCTAGAAAGATTCTGAGAGAGATACTTGTCAGAGCATTTTCGGCAGAAGCAGATAGAGGAGTTCCATTCTCTTTATCAGAGAGGCCTTACAGTGGCTCAGTACGAGAGTAGGTTTCTCAAGCTCCTTCCCTATGTGGAATACATGAAGGACAAGAAACTACGGGTGCATCGCTTTATCATGGGTCTGCATTTCTCTCTTCAGGGCCCAGTTAGGATGGCCTTCCCTACCACCTTCAGACAGGCAGTGGAGATAGCACTAGTTGCTGAGGATACTCAAGGTAGGCAGGAGTCACAGGATCGGCCTCAAAACCAAAACTCCTTCCAGTAGAAACCCCCTTGGAAAGGGAATCAGAACTATATAGCAGGGTCCTCTAGGGGCCAACAGTCTCAGCAGCCAAAACCCCAGCAGCAGCAGCAGAAACCTTCTCATGGTTATCAGGGCTCTAAGCCCAAGCAGTGGCAGTCACAGGGTCCTAGGCAGGAGCAGAAAGTACAGGTTCCACAGTCTCAGTCAGTGAAGACTCAGCAGTCTTCTAGGGGAGGGTTCAGCAGCTCTAGCAGATCAGGAGGCCCACAACAGCCTGGGTCATAGGGCACACGATCTTATTCTCGCGGACCATGCTACACTTGTGGTGGCATGGGTCACATAGCTAGGGAGTGTCTGCAGGGACAGGCATCCAGTGGTCAAAGTAGGGCTTTTTCAGAGCCGATAGTTGGTGACATGGGTAGATCCCATAGAGTTTTTGCAGCGGTTGACAATCGCCAAGCTGAGCATCAGGCCACAGTTATCGAGGCTACAGGTATTATACAGGGCCATATGGTTGTAGTTTTATTTGATTCCGGAGATACTGACTCTTTTATATCTCCATTTGTGGTGGAGCGTTGCGGGCTAGTGGTAGTTAGATAGGATGTTAGTTGGGAGGTAGAGTTAGCCTCAGGAGCTAGAGTGTTAGTTAGTTCCATGGTGCGAAGTTGTCAGATGTAGATTGGAGACATGTCCACTAGGACTGACCTACACATTACCCCTCTAGGTTCTTATGATGTTGTCCTTGGCATGGATTGGCTTTGTGCCCATAGCGCCAAGGTGGATTTTCGACAGAAGAGGGTGGAATGTGTGGATAATGATGGTATCTCTAGGGAGATCTTCAGAGTGAAGAGGCCAGTGTCCCTTCGTATGATTTCCGCTATGCAGCTTAGACGGTGCATGTGAAAGAGTTGTCAGTTATTTTCTATCACTATCAGTGACCGAGAGGAAGAATCAGAAAGGGAGCCATCCCTTGATGATTTTCCAATCCTTCAAGAGTTTGCAGATGTGTTTCCCTCAGAGCTTCCTGGTATGCCTCCACCGCAGGCAGTGGATTTCCACATAGACCTAGTTCCAGGAGCTGAGCTAGTTTTGAGAGCACCTTATAGGATGACTACTCATGAGCTTAGTGAGCTAAAGGCTCAGTTGGAAGAACTCTTGGAGAAGGGGCATATACAACCTAGTGTGTCACCTTGGGGTGCACCGGTGATTTTCGTCAAGAAGAAGGATGGATCACTAAGGTTGTGTATCGATTATCGGCAATTGAACAAGGTGACCATCAAGAAGCGATATACTCTTCCCAGAATCGATGATCTCTTTGACCAGTTGCAGGGTGCCCGAGTATTTTCAAAGATTGACCTAAAGTCGAGTTACCATCAGTTGAGAATTGTGGATAGTGATATCCCCAAGACAACTTTTCGTACTAGGTATGGCCACTACGAATTCACCGTGGTGCCTTTTGGCCTTACGAATGCTCCAGCTGTATTCATGAGCCTCATGAATGGAGTATTTCATACCTTTTTGGATAAGTTTGTGGTTGTGTTTCTTGATGACATTCTGATTTATTCTCATGATGAGAGAGAGCATGAAGAGCACCTGAGACAGGTATTGCATAGGCTGAGAGAGAATCAGTTGTTTGGCAGCTTGTCGAAGTGTGCATTCTTCAGACTTGAGATACATTATCTGGGTCATGTCATATCAGGTGATGGTGTCTCAGTAGACCCATCAAAGATCAGGGCTATCATGGATTGGCCAGCACCCACCAGTGTTACCGAAGTGAGGAGCTTTATGGGGCTAGCAGGTTACTACCGACGCTTCATTTCAGGATTCTCTAGGTTGGCACACCCCATCACTTCTCTTCAGAGGAAGGGAAAGAAGTACGAGTGGATGAAGAAGTGTGGTAGAGCTTTTGAAGAGATCAAGAGAGCCCTCACAAGTGCACCAATTCTCGCAGTACCAGATCCTGTTGCAGATTTTGTGGTGTGCACCGATGCATCTTTAGATGGTTTAGGAGCAGTCCTTATGCAGGAAGGATGGCCTATTTCCTTTGAGTCTAGGAAGTTGAAGACTCATGAACTCAATTATCCTACTCATGACCTAGAACTAGCGGTAGTGGTTCATGCCTTGGTGAGATGGTGACATTTCCTTCTGGGTCATAGGTTCGAGCTTCATTCCGATCACCAGAGCTTGTAGTACATATTTTCTCAGCCGAACCTTAATGCTAGGAAAAGAAGGTGGATGGAGTTCCTCTGTGAGTATGATTTTGATGTTCATTACATCAAGGGAAAGGAGAATGTGGTTGCAGATGCCCTAAGCAGAAGGCGCCATGAACTTTCATCTGTGACTACTTGCACTGACTTGAGAGAGCAGATTTTGCAGCACTTATCAGCTGATGAGATTTATGTAGAAGTAAGTCAGTTAGTACATTCTTAGAGACCCTTGGAAGGGAAGTTTGTAGAGTTTTCCTTGGATTCTGATGGACTTTTTCGACATAGGGGATGTATGTATGTACCTTCCATTGGGGGTTTGCGCGAGCTCATTGTACTTGAGGCTCACAAAGCACCTTATGCAGCACACCCCGGTGTTAAGAAGTTACATGCAGATTTGAGGCAGTTGTATCATTGGCCAGGCATGAGAGTGTAGATTGCTAGCATAATTGTGAGATGCCTCGAGTGCCAGAGGGTGAAGGCGGAGCATCGTCATCTTGGCGGGCTTCTCCAGCCACATGAGATTCCAGTGTGGAAATGGGACACTATATCTATGGATTTTATTGTTGGTCTTCCTATGTCATCTCGTCGCCATGATACCATTTTGGTGATAGTTGACACATTGACCAAGGTTTCCCATTTCTCACCTATGTGTACTACATTTACAGCATGAGACATAGCTTAGGTGTTCTTGCGGGACATTGTTAGACTTCATGGTGTTCCCCGTAAGATCATATCTGACAGAGACTCTTTGTTCACTTCTTCATTTTGGAGAGAGTTGTAGTCGGCTTTGGGCACTAGGCTCAATTTTAGTACAGCATACCATCCTTAGACCGATGGCCAGACCGAGCGAGTGAATCAGGTTTTGGAGGACATGCTACGTATGTACGTGATGGACCATCAAGTCAAATGGGAGGAATACCTTCATCTTGTCGAGTTTGCCTATAACAATGGGCATCATTCTTCCATAGGTATGCCACCGTATGAGGCTTTGTATGGGAGACTGTGCAGGACACCCTTGAGTTGGGATAGGATTGAGGATCGAGTATCCATTGGTTCCCAGTTAGTAAAGGAGATGGAGCAGCAGGTGACCCTGATTAGATAGTGCCTAAAAGAGGCACAGGATAGGCAGAAGAAGTATGCAGATACGAAGAGGAAAAATCGAGAGTATCAGGTTGGTGATCGAGTGTTCTTGAGGGTACAACCACACAAGAGTCCGATTCGTTTTGGAAAGGGCTCTAAGTTGGTACCCTGGTTTGTTGGGCCATTCGAGATCCTTGAGAGGATAGGACCTGTTGCATACCGTTTAGCTTTGTCACCTAGCCTGTTACGCATCCACGATGTGTTTCATATTTTAGTACTTAGAGGATACATTTATGATGAGTCTCATATTATTGATTGGGATGCTTTACAGGTGGAGTCAGATGGGCAGCTAGCACTGGAGCCTATCCGCATTATTGCCCAATGGACCCTAGCACTTCGAGGTCGAGAGCTGGACCAGGTTAGGGTCCAATGGGATTGTTACGATGAGGTCACAGCTTCATGGGAGGATGTAGTGTAGATGAAATCTCAGGACCCGTACCTTTTTGATGAACTCTAGGAGGAAGTTCATGCCTAGTGGGGGAGGATGTGAGGCCTCGCCCCGACCCATCGTAGCATAGTGATACATTACTACTATTTTTGTTATCCGCGACTTGAGATGTCGAGACATTATCTGATGCTTAGAACATATTTTATTATTTCATGTTGTGTGATGTTATTTCCAGATATATTTGATGATTGTCATTTAATGATCATGTATATGTATGTTGACGAAATCAGTAAAATTGAGATTTGATTCAAGATATTTCAATGGTTAAGAATTATGTAGGATGAAGAAACTCTTATTTGATGCATGTTTTAATTTATGAAAATTTTTGATACATATACGTTTATATACATGTGATTTTCAAGACTACTGATGTGTGCAATGAGTGTGCAGATATTTAGCCGAGAAACCCTACGGAGGAACAAAACTGATCTCCATGTGCTAAAATTTGGAAACCCTATTGTTCGTAATTATGTTCTTTCAGTGTCGCTTGACACTCGTAAAATGTTATGTGCTTCGGTATGCTGGTTAGGGTTAATTGTTTAACCTTTGGTTTCAAGTTAGTGTCAATTTTTCTATTAGATTCTTAATGAGGGTTAGTCATCCCTAATTCGATTTAGGGCTAGATTGCAAGTTAGAGTTGTTAGATAGACCTATTTTATCTCTAGATTTTTATTTGACTCTAACCTCTTCCCTAAGGCTTTAAAACATGTTTTTATTCTAACCTAAGGGTATGGGTATGGGTTAGGGGTCTTTTCCAACCCCTAAGACCCTAGCTTTGACTTTTGAGGGCACTCAAAAAGTCCCTTTTTGCCTTTGTGCGAAAATTGCAAGTGGTTGTCATGAGTTGTCTTACCCCACCTCCTTTTAGGGTTTAACCAAGGTGTAGGTTGAGTTAGGAGTTTCTAGTGTGGCTAGTGGGTGGAAATAGTTATTGCTCCTTTTGGGTGGTTGAGTTGGAGGCTTATTTAGAGGCCTTCCTTGGTCTAGTGGTTTGGTTACCCAATCTCTACATTTAGAGAAGACTTCTTGAAGCTTGAAGGAAGGAGGGATACTCTACTCAAATTTGTTCATTGCCATTACCTCTTTGAGAAGGTAGGAAACTCCCATCTTCATTATTCAATTTTTGTGTTTTGTTTAATGTTCTTGTTACCTTGTTGTTGTTTTACTATTGTATGGTTGTGGGTATGTTGGGAAGATTTGTAAACTTTTTTTCTTTTGGTTGTTTTCCTTTCTTGTTTATGTTTGCAACTTTGAGTTTCCTTGCATGGGTGTTTTGGTATTACTCACCCTAGGAGAGGGCAGAAGTGACCAATTTTGGGAGAGGTCTGCTTAGTTGGACTCCAACCTGTGTAGAGTCTCTTCTCAGGATGAGAAGAGGGATAAAGGGTAGGGTGTTATGGGCCCCTACCCATCAACACAAACCTGGTATGAGTATGGCAAGTTTAAATGGAAGAACGGAAGTTCTTGGTTATTGGCCCCGATTGGGCATTTGAATTGGTGTTGTGCTTCACTTCTCCAGTTGGAAGAATCCACCTCTCCCTAGTCTTGATTCACTGTGAATCTTATTGTGTAAACCATGTATGACTATGCATGCTTGATGTTCTTTTGGTTCTGCTTGGTTGTCACCCGATCAGTTATTGGTTTCCTCCACGGTTCTTGAAATGAGATTTAGAAGACATTACAAACTCCTTGATTTGGATCATGAAGAAAATTTGATGAAATTATTGAAAATTGGGATTGAGATCCTATTGTAAATTGTATTGTTAAACCTTATTATATATGGCAATGAAGCCGGGTTTTCTTCCTGATTCTTTCCCGACTGAGCCTTGAATCAGGTTGATAATAAGATAAGTGATTGAGTAAATTTACTTCTCTTAAAATTTTCATATTCTATGTTGTCATATGAATGTGTATCAAAGATAGGATGCAACAATGATGTTCAAATTATGTATGATTAAATTTGTGATGTATGGTGATGCCTCTATTCATATGGATGGTAGTGAGAGATATTACTAATCCATGTAAATGTATGATGTCTTTATCAAGTGTGAAATGATTCAGTTCATGGTTGATTGTGTTGAAAATAAATTTACAAGAACATGTAGGAAGAATTATGTCAAGATATCCAAGCTACAATTGAAAACATGATAGAGAAATAACTTTGTGTATTTTGATACTCCTTTCAAAAGGAATGGAGCATTATCATTTTGATCTCTCTTATTGTCTCAAATTCCTTATGATTAGTTTAGTCATTATGTTGATCCATCATTTTTATTAGATAGTTAAATGAAAACGTAGATGGTTATTTCATGTAATGTGGCTTCATTGAAATGCATGGCCATTTGAGGATTCATGGTAATAATGAATTAGAAATTCATAAGAAAATGCATACACCTATTGTGGTAATATAATTGCAAAAGAAAAATATACATTGAGTTTCAAGAGAGAGTAGACAAATTATCAAATAATCCACCTACAGGATGCTGGAGTTTGTATGAGAGTATGTGATAATCTTTGGTTTGCAACAGAGAATATTCTAAGAATCTATTAGTGTTTAAAAATTAGAAGTAAAACAATATATATATATATATTAAGGATATCTAATACAATGCATAAGTTAATTAACCTTTATAACTTTAATATTCTTAATACCCTTTCTCACCATAAAAACATTATGTCATCAATGCCCAACTTTTCCTCCTTGGGCGTCAGCCTTAGAAATGTATATTTTTTAAAGGTTTTCTTTGAAAAAGGAGTGGATTGCAAGTATTGGGTCATCATCTGGGATGATGTCATTCTGACCCTTGTCCCATCCCTCCCCCTCATCTTTTGGTAATGGGCGCAGGTGGTTGGGAGAAGCATTTAAACTTCATTTGGTTTAGCGCTAGCAAGCAGACCCTTGCATATGTCCCACCTCGAGCCTTGAGTTGCGCTGACCTCCCACTTGGGCCAGACTCAAGCCTGGGACAGTACGTGTCGAGTTAGACTCGGGCAGCGCGCGGCCTGGAGAAGTGAGGGCCCCATGGGGTGAGGCAGGCCTAGGAGTAGGGTGGGCTTAGGGGGTTGGTAGAATTAGTAGGTGTGTAGGGGGCTTAGAATAGGGGGCTAGTTGTAGGTAGTTCTCATTTAAGTTTTATTTTAGTGTGTAAATAGTATGTGTAGTTAGTTTATTAATTTTGTTAAGTTGTGTTTTATTTAAATGCTATTAGATATGTTAGAGTGTTAAGAGTTGTAGTTTAGTTGTAGTTAGATTAGGAGTTAGTGTTAGGTTAGTCTTAAACTTTAAGTTTAGTCTTAGATTAGTTAGTTATTTTATTTCTGATCTTAGTTTCTTTATTATATTATTACTTTATATATATATATATATATATATATATATATATATATCTAGTTAGTTTAAAATGAATTTAAAATTGTTAAAGAATAATTAGTTAAATAAATAAAGTTTAAGGTTATCTTATTTTTGATTAAGGACGTTGGTTGTAATTGTTAATATTTCTTTTGTACTTAGTTATGCTAAAATACTAATTAGCTAGTCTTAATGTAAATGTACTCCAATTGGTTAACCATTAAGTAGATTAAAATTATTGATTAATTGGCAATTTAAATAAGTTTTAATGAAGGTTTGATTGATTTGATATTGCGAGTAATTTGAAATCCCAAATTCATGTACATTGTTATGTAAGTAAATTTGATTGCATATCATTGTAATTAATGTAAATGTTAAAAACAATAGAAAATGTTGGTTTGTTTCCTTTATCCTTTGGTCAAAGTTAAGTGTAACTTACATCTCTAATATCTTTTGATAGGTTTAATTCTTAAAGGGCATAACTTAAGATTGATACCAATCTAGTAACAAAAGTTTCAAAATCTTAACAATATAATCGCCCTCATGTTTATAACCTTAAGACGTAAAGTAAAGAACCTATACTAGAACTATTATCAATCATTTCAAACCTAGGGCATGTTTAATTATTAATTCAAAAAAAAATTGTGTGTGTGTTTTTGCCTTCAAGTTTTGGGCATGACAAGTGCTGAGTATTAGAAACATTAAGTGTTGAGCAACACAAAATTAACATTCAAGTAAGGAATGATACAAACTTTGAGATAAATCCTCTTAGGCTGATATCGAGAAGATATTTAATACTTGTAGAGGTTATTATAATTTTTATTATACATTTTATGATGTGTACCACAGATCCCTATGTTTTGTGATTAGCCAATTAGATGAAGAGGCAAAACAAAGAAGCATCTAGAAAAATATTTATGAAATATTTAAATAGAGTAGATCTAGACTTATTTCAAATATTATATGAAAAGTGTGAAGAGTATGGTGATGAGAAGGTGCAAACAAGCTATTCATCTAATCATAAAGAAAATTAAGTGTGATAGTGCAAGCATTGTAGAAGAGGTAAAGATGTTAGAGTAAGAGAAGAAACCTAGTCAAAGAAGTGAAGGATAACAAAGATAAATAAAAAAAGAGATCATATAAAATTGGAAAGAGGAGATCCAACATCAACTTATCAAAGAAGAGTGAGGATCAGGTTTTGAATTAGTTGTAATACACCAAGTCAGGGTGAATCTCTTAACATAGTAGTCTTAACAGATCTTTGTAAATATCCTAATAGAGTCTTTACTTATTTATAAGTGTAAAATCCTTTAACAGGGAAAGATCTAATAGTCTCAAAATATTTTAATGTGGTAGACCCCTTACAAGGTAGATCATCAAACATTGTGACCCTAACAACTTAACTTTATTATTATAGTAGTGAAGATTTGTGGGTGTCATCTCCACCCCAATTTTACCTTCACCATGGAGGGTTTCTGAGTAACCAAATTTTTGAGTCATGTGATTAATTTTCATGTATGTGATTGATAGATTAGATCTATATGTTATTATAGTTTGATTATATAATTTATGGGGATTGGACATGAGATGGTAAATGTGGTGAATACACTATAGTATTGAGAAAAGGTTAAAAGTGTTATAGATCTCGATTCACCCCCCTCTCAATATCTTGGTTTCTAATTAAGAATTCCAACATAAAATGTGTATGATCAAGAACAATAGGAAACAAAGGATTAATCCTAAGAGACAAAAGTAGAACATGTATAGCTACCAAAATTGAGTCAAGGTATGGAGCACATCTTAAGGAGGAGGTGTTGTTGATTTAAAAAATTTTAAGCTTTGATAAGCATGGAATGTTAATCATTGTAAGTTTTTTTTCCACTTATGCCAAAGGGGGAGCTTGTTGACCCTAAAGTTAATCTTAGAATTATCTATTAGTGAAAAATATTTAATTATTGTCTAGGCACTATTGGTCAATCAACACTACAAATAAACCACTATATATGATGAGAAAGTGTAATGGTGAAGTCTACATAATCAGTTCATACTTAGTGATAGTTAATGCCAAGTACACACAAGTGTTGTTGATCACTTTAGTTAGTACCAAGCTAACATGGGTGCCAAAAAGTTTGGAGGAAGAATACAATTAGTGTTGAGTGATTCAAGATACAATAAATATCAATGAAATTTTAGTATAAGCCAAGAAAAGTTAAAGTCGAGGGACAACACGTAGAATATGCATGACCGAGCTTTAGAAGACTATAGTATCGAGTAAGGTAATTTTTGAATATGAGTTTTTAATGGCACAAAATCTTATGTAAAATATTTTTATTGAGTTGGAAGTGTGTTTTATAGATTGAGGAGTTAATGAAGAAGATACTTACCTGTATTGTTGAGGATCATTAATCCCTATGAAAAGTAATCAACCAATCAAAAAATTAGAAGGACCAAAGTGGAAAAAGGGATGAATTTGGAACATTGAAAATGATCTAGAAACTTCATTAAATAATTATTTAAGGAGCGTTTTAGACATAATTTAGAGAAGTTACAAATTAGAAGTTTGGATGCAAATTTTAAGGTGAATCAAAGAGGTAAAAGAAATAGGTGACTGAGTAGTGAAGTGAAGAGTCATTGAAGATAAATAATAGAGAGGTGATATTACATTGGATAGAGGAGATCTGTATCAAGATTCTAGAGAAAGTTGAAGGATCAAGGTTCTATAACATTTTTAATAGGTATTTTAGGGTAAATCACTTAACAGAGTGGTCCTAATAGGCCTATGCAAATCTCCTACAGAGTACTCACTTAGTTATGATGTTAAATCATTAAATATAGGTAGACATAATAGTCATGCAAGATTTTAATAGGGCATACCCCTCATAGGGTAGATCGTTAGAAGTGATAAACCTTTGTAGCCTTAACATGCACACTTTATTTTTGTAGTAGTGAAGATAATTGTGGGTGTCATTCCCATCATAGTCTTACCTTAATCTTGGAGAGTTTCTACATTTCCATATTTGGTCTCATGTATTGATCAATTGCTTATATGTGTTATTCACGTTATTGGATGTTAGATCTAATGGCACATTATAGTATATGAGTGTTTGATATAAGGTTAAAGTTTAATGAGGGTTTCTGATGGAGATACCAAATATGTTTTATATTTGATGTGGTTTTGAAAATCTTGATTCATGCCCCCCACCAATATCTTACTTTCCCTATTAGATTTCCAACAATTGGTATTAAAGAAGTTTTCTCTTAGAAGAGGTATAACAACTTGGGAGATAAAGATAATGGATAATAGAAGCTTGATGTTTAGCTTGCATTTGAACAAGTTAAGACTGCAAATGAGACTTTGAGGAAATCCTTGAAGAGAAGGAAACAAATGAAATTCAAAAAAATGAAACAATACAAAGAAGAAATTATTGAAGACTTATACAAAATGACACACAATAAAAAATAATTGACCTATGAGAATAGCTACTTGACTAATCTTGATTTAGATCACTTGTGTATGGATGGACCTATTTAGAAATTTCTTTGCACTCCCTAAAATCTATAACTCACACTCATTTAATTTTTTTCTTTAATCCTTAAGATTTTTCCTTCTTGCATTCCATGCATTTTGACTTACTAGCTCTTGCTCAACAGACTTCCCTTCCAACACTCTGTCTTTACTTCTTCACTATTAATTGCATGTAACCTAGCTCAATGGTGTTGTAACTTTAAAATAATAAATACATACATTTTCACACTAAAATGAGAAACTATATATATTCCTTCTTTTCTCATCATCAAACCCTAATATCTGAATTAAAAATTTAAATTTAGATGTCTTTGTTAGACATCATCTTCTTCCTCTATCCTACACTTATTTTAAAAGTAACATGTGTCAAGGTACTTTCCTAACATGGAAGTTCATAGGTTATTTGTGACTCCTATTTTCTTGAAGAATTTGAATTCTCTTTCTCCTCCAATCCTCTTGTTGAAAGTTAATGTGGTAGTTTCTCTACAATTCTTTGAGGTGCCAAGAGATCTTTACCTTCTAAGTGATTTGTCTAGTCATGAGTTTCTTGCCTCTATGTAATAAACTTGATGACTTCCCTTTGACCTATCTATGAGATTACCACTCTCTCCATCCTATCTTCCTATCTTCTTGTCTTGGATCCTTGCCTACCATTAACTCATACTTAGCCCATATTGTCTATGTATGATAGTAAAGACCACTTGTCTTCGCCATCCTTTATCTTGTCATACATTATTTGTTTCCACCTATGGCTAGGATTAACTCATGTCCTTTCCTTATCTCACTAGTTACCTTTCATACATCATTTCACATATTATTTCTATGTTGACATCATTGATAAATTCTCTATAACATGTCTCATTGGTAAGATCCATCAGACTCAAAACTTGACTCCTTTTGATAGTTGTGCTAACAATCTCCCTTTTTGGAATTAATGAAAACCTTAGGAAAAGAGAGTGTTATTTTGTGCCTTATCACAATCATCTCAACATTTAAGTACACTTTTGTAACTACTACATACTTATCTAATAAAAGACATTGTTCATTACCTTAACTTTCCTCCATTTTATTTAACATCTCCCTCTAAGCTAGTTAATTCCTTTAGCACTTCATTAATTATCTACTCTAATCTTTCAATCTCTCTTCATGGCGCTTCTTACTTATCCTCATCTCATCACTTGTATCTCCCTTTCATTACTTCTCCCCTATTGAAATCAATGCCAAAGGTCCATATCTACTACTTTATATCTTCCTAACTACTCCATTGTATCATGTTGCCAATTAGTGTCAGAATGAACATATCAAATGAGTCCTTATGATTCTTGAGAAATAAAGGAGGAAATTGAAGAACATCATAGATATATCTAAGATTAAGTGTAAAATGAATGATACTATATCAACTGAGCATGAAATTTAGCCAAGTCAAGTTGCAAGAATAACTCAGTATAGATTTCATCGAGGTATTTAGGGGACACTGAGAAAAGGCCAATTAAGTATGAGTCAAAAAGATTAGTATGTTTATTGAGAGACATAGGAATGTCACCAAAGTTTGAGTTTGCACAAATTCTAATGTTATACTTTTTTACTAAGCATGGAAATGGTTTACATGAATCATGGTAAAGATTTGAAAAGATTTTCTTGGAGAATGTGAACTGACTATCACTGATCACAAGGGAGAATAATCCATGGAAGTGAAGATGTTAAGGAAGGAAATGCAGTGTGTTATTAACTATTGATCTTGATTAGAGAATGATTATTGAACATTTTAAAACCTTGATTAGGTAAAGCTACAAAATGGAAAATATATTACTATAGAAGGAATAGTTTTTGATAGTTTGAAATTGTTGTAGCTAATGTATGTGTTAGCATGAATGATGATGGTATTCCTTTGGGGTAGTATCCCAAGAATTGATAGAAAATTTGAAAGATTGACATGTTTCATTCATGACTATGTTTTTCTTTGATGCCAACACAATATTGTTTCTTTTAAGACTGACAAAGTAGAAGATAGATAATGAGAGAGTAGAGACAATGTATTGATGATGTGGTTAAGAATGGTTGAGAATATGTTCTACAATATGTATTGATGATGTGGAAAAGTGTGCATTCCAAAATTCATAGACATGTGAAAGTTATTTGTGATTCATAAAATCTAGTATGTAGACAAAGTACTTGAGAAGTGGTTTTTGGTTTTTAGATTGTGTCTCCTAACATGGATAGAATTGTGATGAGAAAATTTAGATAATAAAAGTGGACAACCTAATGATGATGTTAGTGAGTGCATGAGGTTCATGGTTACAAATGTGAAAAGTTTTAATTATTCTGAGTTGATAGTGCTATGTAATTGTGGAAAGATGTATTAAATTATATTATCTTAATGAGGTCCCATTGTAATTAATTGGGAAAGCCAAGGACAGTTCAATGAATTATTTTGAGGACATGGTATAAAGGAAAGTTATTTTCCTTATAATGAAGTGTGTAATGAATGCAAGTGTATGAGTTATAAGAGATCTTGTATTGGATATGCAAAGTTGGTAAATGCAAGTAAGAAATCAAAGGGGTAAAATGTGATACAAACTTGAAGATATGGTATTGAGATCTGAGAGGCATTTAGTGTAGTATTGGCATCATAAGAGGACATGGAAAGTGTTTGAGTTGTAGATATTAATTTCATTTTTATTATTATGAAAGGAATAATGTAGAGGACAATTAGACAACAAGTTCAGTGGTCTTTCCTTTGAAGCTATTTGGATAGTGGGTCCATCTACCTTCTACAACTCCTAATAGGGTTGGAATATCTTCATAAGGATTCAAAGTCTCCTCATAGGGACTGATATATACTGAATGTATCTCATTAGATCCTAATAGATTCCATCCTCTTACAAGGAAAATTTATATTAGTACATCATTTTGTGGGTACCATCCTCATTGGGGTTTCCCCTCTAATCAAGGGTTTCCCTAGATAACATATATGGTGTTATTATGTATCTCCTTATGGTTGTTGATTACATTGTTCAAATGCTAAAGGTTAATGAGGTTAAAATTCATATACATTTGATAACTAATTCACCCCCTCAATTATCTTGGTAGACTTTACTTTCTAACAATTGGTATCAAAGCATTAGGTCCTTGAAGGAAAAACTTAACAACTTAAGTAGATCAATGATGAGTCATTTTAGAAAAAAAAGTCCTAAGTTTTATGGAGTTAACTATGACAGTTGGAAAGAGAAGATGAAGATACATCTGCTATGCATGGGTCTAGGATATTGGATGATAACAAAGAATGGAAAGAAAATAGTGGAAGAAAACAAACTTGAAGAATGTACTGAAGCTAAAAAATATTTATTTATTTTTAACATACTTTATAGAAAATAAATTTTGTTAGCTCTTCTTGAAAAATGAATACAATTAGGTAAAATCCTTAGAAACATCTCATGGAATTTGGATAGCTTAGGAATCTAGCTTTGAAGGCGATAAGAATGCTAAAAGAATTAGATTACAAAATTGGATATATTTATTTCATGATACTAAAATGATGGAAGATGAATATATAAGAAGTTATATTGCTAGAATATTAGAAATTTTTGCACAAATCAAGTCTTGTAATGGAACTAAAGATGAAGATGAGATCATATGGAAGATCTTGAAAACCTTGACACCACCATTCAAGAAAACAATGTTGATGATTGAACAAGTGATACCTTTTACTAATAAATTTACTAAAGTGACTCTTATTGGAAGATTGCAGACAAAAAAAGTAAGCTTGAAATAGTCTAGAGATTTTCCTAGAGTGAAAACTATTTTTAGTGCATTGAGTGTTTTCCCTTCCTAGTCAAGAAGTGCAATAACTAGTGGAGATTATAATAGTAGTGGAGGATCTAGATTTGAGGAATATATAAGGATTGAACAAGAAACTAACTTTCTTGTAAGGACACAACTAGATGGTAAGAAAATATTTAAATGTTCGATTTGTGATGATTTTGGTCATTATGCTTCTAAGTATCCTAAAAGAGTGAAAAGAACAAAAATAATTTCAAGTCTAGAAGAACTAGAGAATGCTTTTATGAAAATGAAGATGATGAGTCTAATAAGAGAGTTTAGAGTGAAAGTGATAATGAGTTAGGATTTATAGCTATAAAATAAGAAAATCTTGAAAAAGAAACTAGAGAAGAGAAAGCCCTAACATCATAGGTTAAGAAGAAAATTGATTGGATCATAGATAGTGGTTGCTCACATCATATGACAAGTGATATGAATAAATTTATAAATTATAATAGCCATGATGGAGGAAATGTCAGAGTTGGTAAGAATACAACTTTTCATATCAAGGGAATAAGACCTATTACTCTTGATGGGAAAACTAACATAGATGATGTTTACTTTTTATGATGGATTGAAGCATAACCTAAGGTGTTGGATAGTTGGTTGATAAGGAATATTAGTTATAATTCACAAAAAAATATGGATTAGTAAGGACAAAGATGATAATTTGATTGACACTTGTACAAGATCCAAAGGTAATGTTTTTTAGCTAAACCCTACAGAGATGACATATTTGCTTACAAAATTTGATAAAAATTGGCTGTGGCATAGAAGGTTTTATCATATAAATTTTGATAATATTGTAAGGCAAGGAGAAAATTTTGTGGAAGGTTTTATCATATAAATTTTGATAATATTGTAAGGCAAGGAGAAAATTTTGTGTTATAGATTTACCAAACATTGTGAAGCCTATTAATGTTGTGTGCAAGGAATGTGTTATGGCTAAGTAGAAGAAAATATCCTTTTCTAGCAAGAAGTTTACTATAACAAAAAATTAGAGTTTGTTCATACATATATGAGTGGTCCTACTAAGAAAAGAGGATTCTATAATTAAAGGTACTTCATGATTATTTTTGATGAGTTTATTGGGATGATGTGGGTAGTGTCCCTTAGAGAAAAAGTCTAAATCATTTAAAAAGTTCAAACTGTTTAAGAATAGAGTTGAGAATGAGTTTAGATTGAAGATTATGTGTTTAAGATCTAATAGAGGTGGAGAAGTAACCTCAAATGAGTTTAACACCTTTTGTGAAGTGAATGACATTAAGAGGCAACTATAAACTTCAAAGACTCCTGAGCAAAATGGAATTGTTGAGAGAAGAAATAGATTTATAACTGAAGCAATAAGAGCCAAGTTGTTTAAGAATGATCTATCAAAGAAACTTTGGAGATAATCAATTAATACAATTACACACACACACACACACACACACACACACACACACACACACACACACACACACACACAGAGTACAAATCAGAAAAATTATGAACAAAACATCTTATAAACTATGGTTTGGACATACACCATCAGTGAAGTATTTCATAATTTTTGAAAGTGAATTTTATATCAAGAGAGATGATGGCATTGGAAAGTTTGATGCAAGAAATCATAAAGGTATGTTACTTGGTTATTCATTGAAAAGAAAAAGCTTATAGATGTTTTAATCAAAGGACTAAGACTATTGTTGAAAGTGCAAATGTTAAAGTGAATGAGAAGTTTGGAATTAAAGAGAGGATGCTTGATTAAAAGTCTAATGATGATGAAGCTAATCCTAACTTAATCCAAGAAAATATTGAGATTTTATTTGAGACTAACAATAATATTCATAATGAAATTCAAGTTGTGGAATAAAGAGGAGAACCAAGATATAAACCTAGAGAAGAAATAAGAATCGAGTCATTGACACCAACACCAAACATGAATTTGATAAAGAATCACTCTGCTAATAAGATTATTTGAAGAAAATAAAGAAGAGTTATGAAGATAAATAGAGTTCATGAAGAATTATGTTTGATTTCTCAAGTTGAACCAAAGAGAGAAGATGAAGCATGCAAGGATGACCATTAGATTCAAGAAATGAAGGAAGAACTAGATCATATTGTGAAGAATGAGACATGGGAATTGGTCCTTCAACCTAAAGATAAGAATGTTATAAGAACTAAGTGTATTTTTAGAAATATTATGAATGAAAAAGGTGAGATTGTGAGAAACAAAGCAAAATTGGTATGTAAAGGATATTCACATCAAGAATGTATAGACTATGAAGAGACATTTTCACCCGTGGCCAAAATTGAAGTAGTAAGGATGTTCTTGGCTTATTCAATAAGTAAGAAGTTAAAAGTGTATCTTTAAGGCACACACTAGGACCCTATTATAGATCTTCATGAAATAAATATGATTGGGAGTTAATAAGGTTATGATTAACATTTTTGTTACTAATAATGATTTATGATATCCTATTAGAGACTGATGTAGATTTTGATTATTATAAGGTTGATACCCTATCTAATAATGTTAGGTCGATAAGATAGGACCACATGAAAATGAGACTCAACATGTTCAAGCTGAGAACCTAGTCATGAGATTCAAGGTATGATTTACTAGACAATTAGGGGATATGAATTAACATTCACTCTCATAAGAAATAATAGTGAGTATAGATCAAATGATGATAGAGCATAATGGTTGCACTCGTAGATTAGTTTTAAAATATGATGGCATAAATTGGAAACATTCAATGGCATGAGAAATTAACCCTAGGGGCACACAAAACCTGTAATGAGATAAAAAAAGGACATTGACAGAAATATTACTTTGGTCAATTGATTTGGAAGGATGCTGGCAATAGGTCTGCACAATAGTGATTTTCACTTATATACTAAGATCCATTTTACATGTCTTAATGATTTAATAGATATGACTTGGGTGTTTCGTTATTATGATAGATAAGGATTGTGATGGTAGTTAGAATGGTAATTTTGTTATGTTTAGAAAGATTAGTGTTATACATATCTTGATATTTCAATGTTTTGACTATTTTATGGAAACAATTAGATGGAAGATAACCTAATATGTTAATGTAATTAAATGATATTGGATTATTCTGCACTTATCTACATGTATTTCAATATTGTTTCATTTGGATACCGATATTAAGTTGAGTGTGCAGGAAAGTTGAACCATGGAGATTATTCAAGGAAATAAGGTTCAAACCTATGTGAACATGGTAAAGCCAAGGTGAATCTTTGGAAGATTCAAAACCTCTTTGTATTGTGTTTCTTTCATAATGTGATTGAGCATGGGTGTTATAAGTTTAAAGATCATGATTAGTTAGGGACATGTAATCGTGATGTGTAAAGTGTTTAAATGTGTGTATGTCGTTTGACACTTGTGTTGTCTATGTGCAAATGACATGTCATATAGGTTTTGGGCATGAAGTCACTTAACCGAAACTTAATCCTATTATGAAATTAAGTTAACCCACCTTGGTGAGTGTTAGTATGAGTCACCTTCATGATAAAATTCAAGTTAAATTGATAGGAAATTTAGAGAACCTATAAGTGGTTTCCAAGTGTTATTTTGGTAAAAATAAGTCACCCACATGGTAGTAGTATAGGTTGGGGGTCTAATTATAAACATAAGTTGGTCTAGGGGACCTAGGAGACCCTTAAAAATAGTAATTTTCAAGCCAATTCGAAAATTAGAGTGTCACATGACTTCTTCCCTCATTAAACCACTTGGTTAAGTTCTTATTGGTAGAAAGGAACAAGAGGGTAAGAGGGGTAGGTGAGGATGGAAGTGGAGGACTTTTTAGAGAGCTAGTGCCAAACTTAGTGGTTGTTCATCTACTCTCAAATAGTAGAGACATATAGGGTTGGGAAGGGAAGCTTGGAAGCCAAGGAGGGAAAGATCTTCATCATCATTTCAAAGCCATAGCTTGGAAGGAGGTTAGTGCTTCATGCCATGTCTCCCTTCATTTCATGAAAGATGAAAATGGAAGTTGTAAGTGTATTTCTTTGAGGATCTATGTGATTACATATGGTGCATGTTGTAAATATTGTGAATGTGAGTGAGCATGTTGAATCTCTTTTCATTTAGTTTTGTTTTCTTGAATTGTGATTGTGGATTGAATGTTGTGTTGGGTGTGGAGGCTTCACTCACCTTTGGGAGGGAAGAGAAGCCTAAGGGTGAAGGCGTTAGTTGGGCTCAACATTGAAGTTGAGAAAATTTTCTCTTGGAGAGGGGATAGTTTTCGTGGAGTATGGGCTCCATTGAAGCAATATGCCTTTCTATTGTACTATGAGAAGTATAAGTGAGGATATGTGAAGGGTAGTATGTGTTGATAGCCTTGTTGAGGCATGTGTTCTTGATAGCTTGTTCTATGGGAGGTATAAGTGAGAAAGTGTGAAGAGGAGTATGTGTTGATAGCCTTGTTGAGGCATGTGATATTGAAAGCCTTGTTATGGCATGCTTCTTGGAAGCTTTATTGGGATATTGTAATTGCAAGTTTTATTGTTTCACAAGGATATGGCATTCTCCTCCTTGAAGAGCCCACCTTCACCCAATGTTTATGATTCCATCTGTGAATCATTGTGCAAGCCTTGGTTGGGAATTGTAAATGTGTTGTTAAACTGTGGTATTCATGTTGGTTCTTGTTATTGTGATGTTATTTGGTTGTATCCTGGTTGAGCCTTGTTTCCCCAATGCGAGGGTGGCATCATTGAGGCCTAGGTTGGGAGGTGAGCCTCTATGGTTCTATAATTTTGATCTCTTGCAAGTTTTTGATGCACTTGGATACTTGGAAGCCATGAAGATTTCATTGCATAAAAGGAGGAAATATTGTTGTAGTTGGTTTGATAATGGAGCAAAAAAATTCATCTTGTTATGTGTTTCTATTTGTGAATGTAAGAGTGTTGATGTTGTTCCTATCTGACTGACACTAGTAGGATTGTGCTTCATCATGTGTAGAGATCTTACATTATGTATTATGGTCAAGAAGAGTCTACCACCTTATGTTCCATTGTGAGAAGCTTGTTGTATATTAAAGGAGAAAGAGAAGACAGAATGCTAGTGTATTTTTTTGTAGATCTATTATCATGAGTAAGAATGTATTAGGAATTGGATTTAGTATCATAGAAGATATTAGTAAGATGAAAACATAACTATCTCTCTGTTATCCCTTTATTCTCCATTCTCATAGAAATAAGTAGATGCATTCCATGATTAATCTTGATGCATGTATAAGTGTCAAATATGCATTTGATAATAATGGAATTGTATTTAGTTATAGTCATGACATGCATATCCATTCTAGATTGGAATACTTGATGTATCTTGAGTTACATGCAAAGGATTATCAATTGAATTTAGTATCATAGACAAAGTTGTAATGATAGGATGATTATCTTGTTGAACATTATTACTATCTCAACCCTACTGGATAGTAGTTGTAAATGCACATTTGAATTGAATCTTTGCATGAGAATACAAAATCATTTCTAAAGGCAATATTGATTTTAACTTCAATATTCCCAGATAAGAATAATTAGTTAGTTTCACATATGAACCTATCATGATACATATATCTTTGTACTATGTCTATTGACCAACGATCAAACCAATCCAAAAATCTATACCATACACAATATATTTAGAACTCTAAATTATCATAGTAATAATATAACAAGTATACCTTAGACCATAGGGTTAGAAAATCTAATGGTTGACATGAATGCATAACTAGTTAAAAATTGAACTTCCTGTAGGTGCTCCTTTAACTCTCTGGAAAATGTCTGGAAAAGAAAATAATCTTTTCCCCAAAATTATAGACCATTAAAATATTTCAAAAAAATAAAATAATAGAATCTTTCTTTTTCATATAAACATCATAGTCAAAAAGGCTATAGAATATAGTTATAATAAGTCTAGGCTCTTAGGATTTAATGCTAGGATGTACATATCCTACCCAATTCTAAACTAAATTAATAAAAATTTATACAAACAAAAAAAAACTCAAAAACTTACCTACCAAGTGCCTACATTCTTCTTGGAGTTACTTTGGCATGTGATAGAGATTTTTGGGAGGGAGCAATTCTGACATCATCTTAGTGCCCAATCCCAAAACACTCCCACCTTGGGCAATGGAAAGAGTAAGCCCAAATAAAAGCTAGCACCAAGGATGGAGGAAGATACATATAACCCAAAAAAGAAATATTAAATCAACTTGTAGTTGAAAGGACTCATACAACCTTGGAGGAGATTGGGATTATTCCTCCTTTAATGCTCTGTTTGACTTTTATGTCAAGAACCATTTGCTAGGAAAATCAACCACTCCATTCAACATGGTGCCTAGCAAGGGAAATATGGGAGATGCACCAGGTGGTGGGACCACCTCGACCCTTGGAACTTGCCTAGGAGTAGGGGCATGTGAGGTGGCAGTTAAATGTAATTTTTGGAGTCAAGGTGTTGGGAAATGTTATGTTTAAACTTAGCATAAGTTAATCAAGATTTATGCAATAGGGTGGGGTTAGATGTGTTAGCTATTGGAATAAGAACATGTAGATGATAGCATAGTTATTATATATAAGTGTATATATATATACTTATGATGATTGGAATAGTAAAAGAACATATATATGTATATAGTGTATGGGTATCTCAATTGTCATTTATTACATAGATTAATTAAAATTAAAAAAATAAATGTATATATATATAATAATTTAATAAATAATGGTATGTTGTTAATATATAAATATTTTATGGCTAATAGAACATGGGTTAAGTTTGTGGATGGAAGGGGTATAGATTATGAGACATATATAAGCTTAGTTTAATACTCTAGTAAGAGTTAAATAAATAAAATAAAATAAATAATAATAATGAATTATTTTTAAATGAGTTCATAAGAGTGTATTCATATTATGTAGTATGTGAAACTTAGATTTTAAATAATCATTTTATTAATAATAATGACCAAAGAAATATTAATAATAAAATAAATAATTTAAAATAGATTTATTAAAGTTGATTATGATACGTGTATAAAGTCTATACTTTAGTGAACCCTAGTCATTACTATCCAGAAATCTTACTTAAGTACCTCGTATTAATATAAAAATGTAAGAAGATTGCTATGTATAAACATAATGTTGGATTCCATCTGAGGTAAATGTGCAAATGTCTAAGGGGTCATGTCCACACATACACAGTTAGGAATTATGTTGATAAAATACTCGATTAAGGGTATAGATACGTATCTAGATATAATCCTTCTTATGTCAGAGATCCTTAGTCATTTGCAATGTTCTAGAACTAGAATTATAATGTATGATCTTAAGCAAGTTAGGGCTAAGAGCTTTATTCTATCAAGCATAAAAAAAATGATTAACTGATCGTTACCTAGTTGAAGTTGGAAAATTTAGTAAGTTATTAGAATGATTGCCAACGTAAGAACTTATCCTCTCTAGGAATAGATCTGAAGGTACCATACGAGACTTACCCCATTGTCATGATCATATTAAATGTAAGAATCAGATTATTTAGTGATGTATTGACAAGTCCCTTGCCATCTTGACTGATCTGTATATATGATGATTGCGAATCTCAGAAGGTGGTTAATCAATGGTTGGTGAGACTTCAAAACTCAACATTTGCACTCTTAGTCGTAATAGTCAAACTTATAAGAAAACCATAACCTAATGCTAAAATGAACTCCTTAACTGATTATCATTGTTATTGGAAAATCTCTAATGTATAATTTAAACATTGAAAAAAAAAAATTTTAGTTTTGTTTTTGCCCTATAAGTTTGGGCATGTTTTGCCTTGTAGGTTTGGGCATGACAGTATCAGACATTTTTTGAATGAAGAACTTGAAGAAGTAGTTTACATAGAGTAGCTTGATGGATTTCCTTTGACAAAAGGAGATGTGGCATGAAAGTTGAAGAAAACATTGTATGGACTAAAACAAGCACCCAAAACCTAGTATGCAAGGTTGGACAAGTATTTGGCAAAGTTGGGATTTGCTAAAGGTATGACAAATAGTAACTTATATTTGAAAGAAATTGAGAATGAATTTTTATTATTATGATATTTTTGGATGACATAATATTTGGAGGTAATGATGAAGAAAGTGACAAATTTTTTGATGAAATGAAGAATGAATTTGAAATGAGCATGATTGGTAAGATCAAATATTTCTTAGGTTTACAAATCATGGAAAAAAGTAATGATATTTTCCTATCGTGAACTAAGTATTTGAAAGACTTGTTGAAGAGATTTGGCTTAGAAACTTGTAAGTCAGTTGGTACACCTATGATAATTAGTCACAAGCTATCTAGCAAAGATGAGACACCTACAATTGAGAAGAAGTAAAGATCCATGATTGGAGGTTTGGAATATCTGACTCATACAAAACTAGATATAGAAAATGCAGTTGATATAGTAGCAAGATTTCAAGAAAACCCTATGAAATAATACTATGCATTAATAAAAGGAATACTAATATATTTAAAGGGTCAACTTGATTTTGGATTTTGGTACAAAAGATCAAATGACTTTACTTTATGTGCATATATTGATGTAGAATAGGTAGGCAATACGGATGACAAAAAGAGTACAAATGGTGGACTATTTTTCCTTCAAGGAAGATTGTTTTCTTGTCTGAGCAAGAAAAAAGATTGTATTTCACAAAACACAACATAAAAAAAGTATGTAGCAATAACTGTAAGAATTTTCCTTGGGGAAAAATCACCCAAGATCAAGGAACTCAAGCACAAACACAAAATAGACCAAAGTATGATCAAAATAAAAAATATGATATTCAATTGATGTACAAGTACAGTAGGAGTGCCTATATATAAAGGCCTCTAGAATACTTGTAAAATGTCTAGGAGTCAGCAAATTGATAAGTCTTATAACCAAGTACATGTCCACCAGGAGTGGATTATCCTTCATTAAGCATAGGAGTGAGTGTGATGATGAGAGGATAAGCCTAAAAATGTTTAGCACATAAAATTATGTTGTAGACATCATGTGATTAATTAAGAGTGCAAATAACTATGTTGTCAAAATGAAAACTTAGTTAATTATGCAAACTCTAGTGTTGTAGACATCATGTACTGAATTAGAGTTGCTTACTCTTGTGTTGTCAACAAGACAACTAATAAGAGTACGCAAACTCCTAGGTGTCAAACTAATAAATAATAAAATAATGCATTGACCTAAGTAAAATTAAGTAAGTGTAATAAGTAAATACTTATTTACACCAACGCCCCCCCTTAAGTGCAACTTAGGGGAATGCACTTAAGCTTACTAAAGCTAGGATGAAAATGCATGATGGGTCCTAACTACTAGGCCATGTTAGGTACCCATTTACAAAAGACAATGCAATCTCTCATAAAGCAAAGAAAGAGGGATAACCTCATGGGAAAAACCCTCCCCAAAAAGATAGATGAAAAAGCAAGATGCATGGATGGATGGAGTAATCAAAACCCCCCCATTATGAAATACATCAAGTATATACAATAGAGAAGTATGAGAAGAACACATTCCCAAAAAAGGAAAAGGTCCCCCCCAAAATAGAGAAGAGGAAAGGAGATAAGGTAGTCTCCTCCCCCTTCTCCCCCCAAATGAAGAATGAGGATCAATGATAGTTGCTTCAATGTAGAAGTTGATCCATGACTATTGAATAATGTTCATCCCCGTTGGAAGAAATAATATCATAGGTACATATGAGATGCTTACCCAATGTGTAGAAAGAATTTTGATTATGAATGGTGTCTTTGAAACCTACTCAACTGTTCCTATGTTCATGTTGATGGTCACCCCTTCCAATGCTACTGGAAAGAATAATGTAAAATCTAGCAAGGATGGATGTAGAACATATTCCAAAGAACCATGTGTCTCCTGAAATGATAAAGAGACCTCCTACAACTATTGTACATAAGGATCCATAATCATATCAACCTATGAAGACTGATCATGTAGAGAATGGATAGGAGGATTAGAGTGACCCCTCAAAAAAATTGAAGAAGGATCTTCTTCATCAAAGAGAAGATGTATATCATCAATGATGTCTCCCAAATCTGCTATGTATGACTCCACAAAAAAACCTAAAATATTTGCTATGTAGTCATCCCTTCTTGCTAGAAGTGAAGACAAGGAGTAGCTTGCAATGCTGAATGACATGGACCTATCACTATAGCAATATTTGCACGTGGAATGTGCTGATTCTATGATGTCATTCCATATCTATCAATATGATTCCACATATTTAAATCTATTGAATCACTATCACTGCTATCAATATCAGTTTCCACTATGTATGAAGTACAGAGAGGATTAGAGGATAAGCTAGGTGAACTTTCCTTAAAGTGAATATTCCTCTTGATAAAATCCTCATGAGTCTCAAGATCCATAAGTTTATATGCCTTAGCATTGTCTTCATATCTAATGAAAGTATAAGGCATTGGTGGTGGTGTCTTGCATTCCTTGGAAGATTTGTTTTCCCATGCTGGACAACCAAAGACTATGAAGTGTTTCACAACTAGTTTTCTACCGCACCATGCCTCAAAATGAGTCTTTCCATTTAGGATATAATGAGGAAACCTATTAAGTATGTGATTGACACTACTTATAGCTTCAACTTCCACTAATGGATCAAGAGACTTGGCTTGAATCATACCACTTGCCATAGACTTAAGAGTTCTAATTCTCATTTCTACAACACTTGTCTTTTGTAGACTGAATGCTACTAGATTCTGAAGATGAATACCTGTAAGTTCACAAAGGTCTCTAAGTCTTGAGTTCACATATTTTCTTTCATTGTTCATATGAAGAACTTTGATGGCTTTACTTGATTTCTTTTCAACATGACTCTTGAAGGCTAGAAACTTATCAAAGAATTAATTCTTGTGATCAAGAAAGTAGACCAATGTGCAACGTGAAATTTCATCAATGAAAGTGAGAATATAGTGACCCTTGCTAACTGATGTTACTACAAAAGGACCTGCTAGAACTATGTGAACCAACTAAAGAGCAACTAAAGCTCTTGAAGACTTCCCTTTACCAAACTTCTCCTCTAGATGCATATCCATTGAACAAGTTAAACATCCACCCTTAGAAAAGTTGATTGTAGGTAGAACTTTGACCATATTGGTTGTGCAAAGTTGATGAAGAGAGTAGAAGGAAAGATAGCCATATCACTTATGCCATAATGTACTTTGTGATTGAGAATATGTCAACAAGGCATGTGAATGAGAATTAAGCACAATGTGGGAGAAAGAATAAAGTTTTGTGATGATTGACTTTACCCACTACAACCAATGAATCATCTTTATGATGGCACACCATTACTAAATTAGGAAGGAAATCAACTTTATTACCATCTCCATAGTGAGTGATTTGGTAAATTGAAAGGAGATTAAAGCTAAGGTTGGGAACATAGAGAACTTCTTTGAACTCTCCATTTTCTATCTCCACTTGTCCTTTCCCTTCAACTTCCATTTTTGTATCATCTCCTACAAAGATGTGAGGCACCTTAGACTACTTTCGAAGAACCCATATCATATGAGGCACCTAAGTCAAGAATCCATTCCACTGAAGAACTTGAACCAGCCATAAGTGCTTGCCCTTTTCCTTTTGAAGTGGATGGACTTGAATCCTTGGAAGAATTTGGCACATTGATTTTGTTCTTCCTAAGTAGGTTTTCCAACTCATCAATTCTCTTATTCTTTCAATGATTCTGATCATGATTTAGTTTCTTGCAATATGCACAAAATAGTTTATCTTTCTTATCATTTTTTTCCTTCTTTGTGGAAGAAGAATTGCCTTGCTATGAGGAGGTAGTTTATTGTGTCTTAGATTGTCATTTTTGCTTCCACTACTTTTTCTTGTTGTTAGTAGAACTTTTACCACTTTGATTTGATTGGTTCTCATTACTAACCACCAATGCCTTTGTCTTTGATGACTTGAGAATTCCCATATCTATCAACTTGGATTGTTCCAACATCAACATTTTTGAAAATACATCAAATGTAGGCTTTGTGAAGGCACTTCCCTTGGTCAACCTATGACAGTTGTAAGTTGACACAAAGATGCATACTCTAAAGGTAGCATCTTCAAGATGTGATCAATTAATCGATCATCCTTCATGGGATTAGCATAGTCTTTAAGTAGTGCTCTTAGCTCATTGGCTTTGTTGATATAATCTTCAATTGTGTCAAAATTCTTAGGATCCAAGAGAAATAGATCACCCTCAATTTTGTATCCCTTTTCCTTACCCACCTTACCATACAACCCTTCAAGTTTGTCCCAAGCAAGCTTGGCTTTCTTAAAGCTAGAAATGTGGAAGAAGAGATCTCTATGAACACAACTCCTAATGATTCCTAAAGCTTGATTGTCTTTAATTTGCCAATCAACTAGTTTTGTAGCATTAGTGGGTTTTGTGATTGTACCATCAACATATAGATTTAAACCTTTTTTCCATTAATCTACTCCATACAATATCTTTCCATGTATATAATTGTGTGAAGTTGGAAATGGATTTTTAGGTGAACCCATGATGCAAAAAATGAAGAAGAGCACAAAAGAGAGACACAAAAACACAAGAGACACCCCCCCCTATTCACTCAGTTGAAAGACCCCCCAAGAAATGATGGTTTTGGCACTTTATATGTAGTGCATGTACAATAAGCCACTTGTCAAAATGTACAAAGTGGAATTATAATTTTTCTATTTACAACTGCCTTTTGAGGCTCAAATCTATCACTAAGCACTGTAACTTAGATGTACAACAATTTTGAAGAGTAATCAAAGCAATACAATGTAGAATTGGCCCTAAGTCTGAAGGTGATATTTTCATCCACAAAACCCTATAATCTAATTGTAGGTATAGAAAATAGATAAAAAATAAAGCACTTTCAAAAGAATGGAACCTAATTTGGAGTCCAGATGAGCCCATACAGAGTGTTTGAAGTTGCAAAATGTAGGATTGGACATGTACAGTCACCAAAAAAATGCAATTTCTAACAAATTCTGTACTAAAATTAGAAAAGAATAGCACCATTGAAAAGTTTAGGAAATTCTACCCAAATTTTTTAAAAAAATGTACCTAATTTGGAGTATGGATGATTGAGTTATGACCTACCAAAGTCAGATTGTCAAATAAAAACTGCATCTAAAGATGGGTCTGGGCAGAAAAATACTAAGTTGAATTTGATGGTCAAACAACCATCTTAGTAGTTAAAATTTTATTGGAAATGATAGTCAAAATTGTCAAATTTAGCATAGCAAAATGCTGATGTCAGCAAAAAAGCCACTTTACCGATGTGGCAGATGATGTAACAATGACATTAGCAAGGTATGACACTGTACATAAGGGATGCTAATTTGGTGTACATGTGGAGGCCAAGTCTACAATGATGTTAGTAGTTGAGTCACCCTATGATGTGGAAGTGTGACATGTATGTCCACATTGCAGTTGCTGATTTATGCCACATGATGGAGGTCTGCTACAGACTTGGTAGCTGAGATGTCTGCTGATAAGGTTGCAAGTAGGTAGGGACTCCATGTGTCTACTATAAGGGTGGTAAGAGGACTACATGGTAGGGTGGATCTACAAGTCCAGACGTGCTGTGGGGCGCAGACTATCAAGGCATGGTAGTCTCTAGCGTGGACATGTGGCACCAAAGAATGAAGAAAGGACATCAAGAAGTTTGATTGCTACCACCCATGTGAACGTTGGTACTGAGAAAAAGTTCATCGTCAGTGGTTGGAACTTTTCCATTGAAAGACACACATCGGTGGCTAGAAACTCAAAAAGTGTTGCTACTATTGAAAGATGCCACCAGGGGTTGAAAGGATGACTGATGGGTGTGGTTAGAAATAATCCCGCATTGCCAACACAAAAGACTCCCTTCATGTATAAAGGAAAGAGCCTGTGGTATGTGAAATAACTTAAGCTACATGATGGACTTGGTCACCAAGTTATTTATTGCTTGTAGTAGCTAGTGTTGTATGTGTTGGTTGTGGTTTGGATAATATCCACTAGAAAATATGAAGTTTGATGTCAATGCTCATAGGGTGGTAACTCTGGTGGAATATTGCAAGTTTGCAGAGTATTTTTTGCCTGTAGGGGCTGGGATTTCACCACTAGGTTCTTGAATTTTTTTTTTTTTTTTGTAGGCTCAATGAGCCATAAATTTTTTTCAAAAATTTGCACAAAAATGGTAGAAAAAATTTGTCAAATTTTTTAGAGAAATAAAATATTGATATGAAAAATAAGTTTGTAGATCTAAAAGATGATCATACTATACTTGCAAATTGGGCCTTTAGGTGCTGGTTTGCAAAATATTTTTGTCTCAAATTTGGCTATGGCCTAGGGTAGGCATATTTATAGTCAAATTCACTGAATCAATGTTTTAGACACAATGGAGAGGTCTATTTTGGCTGTAGATTCCCCCAATGACTATGATACCCTAGATTTGGGTCAAGGTCCTCCAAGAGGTGAAGCAAGAAAATGGTTTTGAACAACTATATGAAGAGAAATTCCCTCAATTTTGGTACCATGTAAGAATTTTCCTTTGGAAAAAATCACCTAAGATCAAGGAACTCAAACACAAGCACATAATAGACCAAAGTATGATTAGAATAACAATATAGTATTTAATTGATGTATAAGTACACTAGGAGTGCCTATATATAAAGGCCTCTGGAATACTTCTAGAATGTTGAGGAGTCAGCACACTGATAAGTCTTACAACCAAGCACATGTCCACAAGGAGTGGATTATGCTCCATTAAGCACAAGAGTAAGTGTGATGATGAGAGGATAAGCCTACAAAGGTGTAGCACGTAAAATTATGTTGTAGACACCATGTGCTTAATTAGGAGTGCAAATTACTACATTATCAATATGACAACTCAGTTAATTATGCAAACTTTAGTGTTGTCAACAATACAACTCATAAGAGTACACAAAATCCTAGGTGTTAAACTAATAAATAATAAAATAATGCATTGACCTAAGTAAACTTAAGTAAGTGTAATAAGTAAATACTTATTTATACCAACAATAACAAGAAATTGTAATTAGATCATGTGGATGAAATAGATGATGAGGGATATTAGGGATGATGACATTAGCAAGTTTGATGCAAGAAATAATGGTGGTATGTTACTTGGCTATTCATTGAAAAGAAAAACTTATAGATGTTTTAATCAAAGGACTAGGACTATTGTTCAAAGTGCGAATGTGAAAGTGAATGAAAAGTTTGGAGTTAAAGAGAGAACGCTTGATTAAAAGTCTAATGATGAAGAAGTTAATCCTAACCCAATCCAAGAAAATATTGAGATTTTATTTGAGACTAACAATTATTTACATAATGACATTCAAGTTGTGGAACAAAGAGAAGAACTTAGATATAGACCTAGAGAAGAAGTAAGAATTGAGTCATTGACATTGACACCGAACTTGAATTTGATAAAGAATCATTCTACTAATAAGATTATTGGAAGAAAAGAAAGAGGATGAAAAAAATAGAGTTCATGAAGAATTATGTTTTATTTTTCAAGTTGAACCAAAGAAAGAAGATGAAGTATGCAAGGATGATCATTAGATTCAAGAAATGAAGGAAGAACTAGATTAAATTGTGAAGAATGAGACATGGGAATTGGTTCTTAGACCTAAAGATAAGAATGTTATAAGAACTAAGTTTATTTTTAGAAATAATATAAATGAACAAGGTGAGGTTGTGAGAAACAAAGCAATATTGGTATATAAAGGATATTCACATCAAGAAGGTATAGACTATGAAGAGAAATTTTCACCCGTGGCCAAAATTGAAGTAGTAAGATGTTCTTGGCATATTCAACAAGTAAGAAGTTCAAAGTGTATTAGATGGATGTGAAGTAAATATTTTTGAATGGAGAACCTTGAAGAAGAAGTTTACATTGAGTAGCTTGATGAATTTCCTTTGACAAAAGGAGACATGGTATGCAAGTTGAAGAAAACATTATATGACTAAAGCAAGCACCCAAAACCTAGTATTCAAGGTTGGACAATATTTGGAAAAGCTAAAGGTACTACAAATAGTAACTTATATTTGAGAGAAATTAAGAATGAATTGTTTATTAGTGTGATATTTTTGGATGACATAATATTTGGAGATAATGATGAAGAAAGTGAAAAATTTGCTAATGAAATGAAGAATTAATTTGAAATGAGCATGATTGGTAAGATAAAATATTTCTTAGGTTTATAGATTATACAAAATAGTGATGGTATTTTCCTATCATTAACTTAGTATTGAAAGACTTGTTGGAGAGATTTGGATTGGAAAGTTATAAGCCGATTGGTACACCTATGATAACTAGTCACAAGCTATCTAGCAAATCTGAGACACCTACAATTGAGAAGAAGTAAAGATCCATGATTGGAGGTTTGGAATATCTAACTCATAGAAGACTAGATATAAAAAATGTAGTTGGCATAGTAGCAAGATTTCAAGAAACCCCTAAGAAATCATACTATGCATCAGTAAAAGGAATACTCATATATTTAAAGGGTCAACCTAATTTTGGATTTTGGTATGAAAGATAAAATGACTTTACTCTATGTGCATATATTGATGCAGAATAGGGAGGTAGTATTGATGACAAAAAGAGTACAAGTGGTGGAGCATTTTTCCTTAGAGGAGGATTATTTTCTCATCTGAGCAAGAAGCAAGATTGTATTTCATAGAACACAACATAAGAAAAGTATGTAGCAATAACAAAAAATTGCAATCAAATCATGGGATAAAATAGATGATTAGGGATATTGGGATAGAGTTTTTAGAACATGTTGTTATAAATTGTGATAACAAAAATACAATAAGCATGTCTAAGTATACTGTGTTACATTCTAAGACAAAGCACATATCCATTAAGTAGTATTCTATGAGAGAGAAAGTTGCAAAGAAAGAAAATAGATTAGAGTATGTTAATACAAAGGAGAAAATTGTAGAAATTTTTATGAAGCCTTTTCCTTAGGATGTATTTGAGTATTATCAAGGTATACTTAAGGCTATTCTCCTACCTACTTCAAAGTAGATAATATAGAGATTGCATCAGACTAGTGGTATAGAGCACTATTGTTTATCTAGATAGAATGCTAATGCTTCTTTTATGGAGGAGTATCTATGGTTAAGTAGAGTCATCAAGGAACCTTGGTAGCTATTATGAAATAGTGTCTTTGGAAACTTGAGATAGTTGAAAACTTTGAGAAGTTGATTAACATAATGATGCATTGGTCATTGATGTTAATGGGGGAGAGAGTGCTTGAACAAAATCTTCTAATATTATGGGGGAGATGTATAATCATATTGAGTTATATCAATAGGGGAAAAGTGTGAAGAATTGATGCCCATCATGTAAGCATGAGTAAGAATTGATGAAGATTGTTTCTATAAGTTTGAGATTTGATTGATGAAGATGATTTGAAAAGATGAAAGCAACAACAACAACAATGAATTTTGTATTCACAGACTTAGATTTTTTTCATTTATGTTTCCATCAATGCAAAAGGTGGAGAATTTTGGCATGAATAATAAAGGTATTCCTTTTGGGGAGTTTTCTAAGCATTGATAGAATATTTGAGAGTTTGACATGTTGCATTCATGACTATGTTTGTCATTGATGCCAATATAGTATTATTTCATTAAGTTTGGTAGAGTAGTAGATAAAGAACAAGGTTGTATAGATTATGTATTGATGATGAGGTGAAGCATGGTTGAGGATATATTCTATAGTATTACCTAATGATGTGGAAACGTGCGCATGCAAAAAGTCAAAGACATGCAAAAGTTATTTGTGATTTACATATGATAGTGTGTAGATAGAGTACTGAAGAAGTGGTTATTAGTGTTCATATTGTATCTCTTAACATGGATAGAATCATGATGAGAGAAGTTAGACGGTGATAGTGGACAACTTGATGATGATGTTAACAAGTGCATGAGGTTTGAGCTGACATGTGTGAAAAGTTGTAATACTGTAAGATACAATGTTTTGTAATTGTGGAAAGATGTAATGAAATTTATTGCTTAATTAGGTTCTATTGTAATTTATTGGGAAATCCTCAAGGCTCAAGGCCAACTCAATGAATTATTTTGAAGATATAGTATAAAGGAAAGTGATTTCCTTGTGATGAAGTGTGTGATGAATGCAAGTGTATGAGTTGCAAGTGAAATTGTATTGGATATGTGAAATTGGTAAATGCAAGTAAGAAATCAAAAGGATCAGTGTGATGTGAATGTGAAGATTTGGTATTGAGATCTAAGAAGAATTTGGTGTGGTATTCTAGAACACTAAGAGGAAAGAGTAAGAGTTGAGTTTTGGAGATTGTATACTAAGAAGGTGCACTCCTCTAAACCATCCTATCCAAGGTATTCCATGGGTTGGAAATATTGAATTATGGATTAGAGCTCCCTATTCATGGGATACAAAGAAATACAATACAAGAAATAATATAGCTCTCAACTAAACCTTAAGAATGCAACCCTAGCTAAGAAACTATGAAATCCGAGATCCATTAGACAAGAGCAAGAGTGATAGTGCTAAAGAATTGTCAAATATGAAATGTAAAGATGAAACTATGCTAGAATGAGATGCACAATGCACCTATGGTAATATCATGAAAGTATTACCAAGACATCCTAATTAAAATAGGTGAAATATGCTATTGCAAAGGAAACTAAGCTAATGGAAATGAGGCTAAGAAAGAATGAGGATAGAAGAATGAGACAAGATGATAGAATTTCTCCACAAAATTGTCAAAACAACCCTGTAAGTAATGCTGCAACATAATAATAGCTCAAAAATAGGATCCTTAGAGAGGAAGAGAGCTCTCTATTTTAAAGGTATATGAATGATTGAGATCAAGTTCAAGAAATGGAAGATCAAGGGTGGGAGTTGAATTTTGGCATGATCTATGTGCAAGATAATTTCTACTAGCGAGAAAGATTTGATTGTTCATGTGAGACAAAAATCTTTTCTTTTAATTTGTAAATAGAAAAAGACTTTATGTGTGCCCAACAGAATGGGTTGGAAGAATGGGGTCTATTATTTAAATAAAAGGGGACTTGCTATTTTAATAAAATATGGAATTAGGATATTATTGTGAAACTATAGGTTACAATCAAATAAATTTATTTTTAGAGATTTGGTTAGGTTAAAATCAAATAAATTAATTTTTACAGATTTGGTCTAGGAAAATATTGTGTAATTTAGCCAAAATGCTAAGGGGGCTAATAGTCTAGATGACCATTTCTAGGTGATTATGTTTTTCCCTCTTTGTATAAATTGTGAAAAATATGGGAAAACATTATGTCAAAGAATGAAGAAGCCAAGTAGGCAGAAATAGATAGAGAGATTTGATTTTGAAGAACAAAAAATACAAAATTAGATAGCAAGTCCTAAATGTACAACCTGGTAGAGATAGTATAATAAACTAGCAGCAAGATGATATTAGTATTCAAAAAGAGTACTAAGATCAAGAGCAAATGGAAAGATCAAGCACATGCCCCTGAGAAATATATAGCTATAGTAAGTAAGCAATGATAGAATACTCCCACCCCCTTGAGATTGAAATTGAAATGAAATAAAGGGGATGCAAAAATGAGCAAGATATGATCAAGTCAAGATAAAGAAAGGTACACAATTAGAACCCAAGATGACCACAAGGAATTGATAGAATGCCCCAACTTGACTAGAGTTGACCAGGAAGGATAAAATATGAAAATGAGGTCAAATCAAGTAGAAAGATGATATACAAGTGAAATGAGGTGAAGTGAAGTAGGTAAGAAGTATGGAAATGATGTAGACAGGAATAATTGATGATGGCCTAGTGAATATTCAAAGATTAGACCTCAACGTATCAACTAACTAGATATAAGAAGATATAAATTTAAAATGTAGTTTTGACCATCAAGATGAACTTAGATTTCAATTTTGATCCCTAAAACAAATCCAAGATGTTAAAATTAGCTAGGGGTGCAATTTTTGTAGAATTATGAGGAGTTTGAAAAATGGGTCAAAGGACTATATGAGGGGTCCAAGGATCATTTTCAACTCATTTTTTCTTTTGTGAATTTAAGAGCTTTGAGTCATCCGAGAGAAAAATTGATGTCCTTGGTAGGGATTTTGACTCGTTGACACCATTCAGAGTGCAACTAGTTGCATAATTGGCATGTAGATTACAACGCCTCGGTAAGTTATTAAAAAAATTGAGTTTTTTCATCATTTATTGCATGTTTTAGCATGTTTTAATAGTTTTATGTGAAATATAATGCGATTCTTATGTCAATGATACTATGTTGCACAATTAGTATGAATAATATCATATTAGGGGTACCCAATAATTACACAACATTGAGTGAAATATTGCATGACAAAAAAGTATCACACACATATAATTAGAAATATCACATGACACTTTATCAGAAAAAGTGTTGCACCAGTATTGTAAAAAGTATCACATAGTTATTCTTTGAGCATTTTCACATTCTTAGGAGTATAATTTGACCATGTTTCTCATTTTTTCTTACTTTCTTACATGTTTAGAACTTTATTTGATCCATCATGATTGATAATAATACTCTTCTATTTCGTGATTTGGTTATGCATATTGATTTTCTAGCATTTCTTATCAAATCCCCCAAGGTGGTAGGGCTATGAGTCATATGTCACCTAGATGATGATGAGATCATGGTCTTAGAGACTATGGGATTTGGTTGGTTACTGTATATGTTGCATATCTAGGAAAACAATGGCTTGTTGAAAGGATTGGCATAGAGGTGGTAAAGTGAGAATAACACTTTCCATTTGCCCACTAGTGAGGCCACCATTACTCTAGAGGATGTGTAGCTCATCCTTTATGTACCATTCCATAAAGATCTGGAGAGTATGATAGATATGTCATGAGAGTTGTGATTTTGGTTCCCGATTTCCATATGAGGTGTACTAACATGAGTTCTTGCATATTATAGGCTTACTATGATCAAACTTCGACAGAGGGGAGATTAGTAGTGCAATAGTTGTTTGAGGATGTCACTATTTTGGAATGCCATTTCCATGGGGAGAGACTACTAGATGAGTATGGGGATTAGCATCCTGTAGCCTCCCTTGTTTTCTCTTTGGTAGCCTACACCCTAGTCACAGATAAGAGCCATAAAGGATTCCCTTTGAACTAGTGTCAATTAGTGGTGGATCTAATTGGGAAACCTTGGAGGATGGTGTGGGGACCTACATTCCTTATGTACATGTGCCATGAGCTTCATGAGATAACATATCAAGAGGGGAGGACATGGGCATGGGACACAATTTTAGCTGAGATGGAGACATGGTAACATATAATAGTGGCACCACAAGAATATACTAGGGAGTGGAGGTATCCCTTTATCTATAGATATACTGGCTTTATCCCATAGTCCCATAGTGGAGATTGAATTATCACTAGAGGCTCTTTTATGAGCTGACATGATTTTTATGGAGACCATATAGGTAGTGTGCCAAATGGTTTGATCCATAGGAGCCAAAGTACATAAGATACAATAAACCAATCATGGGAAAACACCTAGAGATTGTAGAGAAGTCTTTTATCAACCAAGTGTGGAGACACTTTGGGCACTAATACCACATATGTCTGCTTTAGGGGCATGAAGGATTGGGGGTGGCTATCCATGCTAGATTACTAGGCCACTCTGAGGGATACACCATCATTATAGTAAGAGCCCTTGGACTATCATCCTAATCTTGAATTCATCCAAATCCTCAATCTTTATAAAGTACCCCCATAATTAATATAACCCCCAGGACCCCCTTTAAATAATGATTTGTGTCTAATTGTGAAAGATATTTTTTACTAGTCAATGGATGTTATATGTGTGCTTTCATGTGAAAATTACACATATCTTAGACAATATATTTGAATGTATCAAGTTTCCTTGAAGGTATAAATTATATTAAAATAATTATCCAAGTACAATCATTGAGTATTGAAGAAGATACCAAAAATAAAGATTTTGTAATTTGACTTAAAAATTTCAATAAGGAATAATTTTTGTTGGTTGAATTATTTCCCTTGCTGAGAAAGGATTTACTAAGCATAATTACATTTTCCTTTCTTGTCATATCTATTTATGAATTTTTAGGTTCAAATTTAACATGCTATCAAAGAGGTTTGAAGAAATTTTGATCTAGAATTAAATTTTTCTACATTTGTGTTCTTATATTTCTCTTCAATTAGTCTTTTCTCTGTGTGTGAAAATGGTGAATGGTTTGAAAGATAAAGATAAGTTAGATGGCTCATCAAATCTAGCTTCATGGAAGCCTAGGGTTTTGGTTTCTCTTGAAGAGAATGATCTTTGGGAGTATGTTGACTCTAATGTTATAGAGTCATCAATCCTCTTAATCTCATAGATGCTAGAGTAGAGATGACCTATCTCCTAGAGATGTAGAGACATCCAAATAATTGTTTTATAGTACCAGATGTGTTACCTTAGGAAGGAGGACATGGAGGGGATGATGGAGATAGAGGAGGAAAAAATGAAGGTATTAGATGGATGAAGGTTGGTAGAATCTTTCAAGGAGCTATGGGGAGAAAAAAATAGTAGTGGAACTTGGATGTGAGGGAGGAGGAGGAGGAGGAGGAAGAGTTGCTAGCTAGAGGGAGGAGGTTATAGAAGGTAGAGCCTTGGTAAGAGCATCTTATGGGGGGATATGGAGAGGATCCTAGGGATACTTAGATTTGAGCATTGGAGGTGAAGCTACATTAGACATATATCACCATCATTGTGCAGGACCAACACCTCATTCATAAGTGTGCATGTAGTGAGGAGTTCTAGAGGGAGAGGGACAAAACCAAGTGAGAGGTAGACCATCATGGCACACATACAACTTATTATTATGCTACATATAAGGGTGTAGTAGTGCTAGATCAGGGGCTTCTTGATTATTCAGAGAAGATAAGGAGATCAAAGGGTGCAATATAGTTTCTAGATAGGAAACAAGCTCCTCCACCATGATCACTGCTAACTTAGGAGGGTGGGAGTTCATCTCAGGTCTAGGACTATATCTAGGTCTAGGATGATGTACTTGTGACACATTTTGATTTATATATTTATTTTGAGATAGTTATCAATATTTTGGATCTCACATGTACATTTACTTTTGATTCACTTTGATATATATATATATATATATATATATATATATATATAAAAGTTTCGGTTGATTTCATTATGTACTTGTCTCATTTGAGGCTCATGTAATAGATTTGTATGGATGTTCCAACACTTGTGTTTACATTTTTATGTAATTTTTTCTCATGTATGTTCATGCTTATGTGATCCTATTTATATGCTCATACTCATGTTCATATATCTCTCATAGATGGTTTATCTTTCTTGTTGATTATGTATACTCATGCTTTGAAAATGTGATCCTTGGATAAATTAGTTTTGATGATGAGATTAACCCCTTGTGATAACATGTATAGAAGAAGAAAGATAGTGGACACAATAAAAAAGTGACTAAATATATGATCAAGAGGAAAGATGAGAAGAAATGAACACAGTTAGTTGATGTGTTCATGAAAGGTGAAGAGAGAGGTCTCTTCATATGAAAAATGTGAGACTAAGCTAGAGTGATCTTACAATGCAAACTAATATGCAAATGATTTACTTGTAAGGAACACATATTTATAAGACTCTAATTTCATCATTGAGCATTATTAGGGACATCAAAAGATTATACAATACACACTATTATAACTATGAGGATATGAATATGATCTATATCAAATAGGTATGTGGGAATCCAACCTAAGCATCAAAGACATGTAAGTCAAGATGATGAATGTAGTTAGATTCCCCAAGTTTAATATAGCAAGAATACACCTATATCAAGGCATGGGTGCTAGGATGATCCTTGAGTATGGTCTTGAAAATTAAAATAGAAAAGGATGATACATTGTAGGACCAAAGTTGCAAGTAGGAAAAGAAAAAAGGCTCTCAACACCTTATAGTAACAAAGTATACTCACAAGAAGAAAATAAGTAAAACATGATCCATGCCCCTAGTGTTCTAATCCATGATATCCTTGAAAGACAATTAGGGAGGGAATACTCAAAAAATAAATCATCATAGATAACACAAAGACACTAAAATTCATCATGTCTCACCAAGTTTAATGTTAGGTGTGTGTGTGTGTGTGTAAGTCACATGGCCATTTCTCTATGACTTAAAATGGATAGTGAGAAATATCATAGCAACCTAGACTATAGGTAAGATATTCAAAAAGTATTGAAAATCACTCGATGTCAAGGGGGAAGTGTCAAGAAACACTATTTTAGATGAGTTTCCAGAGAAACCCCAACACATAAGAAGACCTTAATAAGCTAAGTAGCTATGTCCCTAGATAAGGACACAAGTTGATTCTAAGCTAAGAGACATAGCATGAAGTAAATAAGTGTGAAGTGAGGTTGATAGACATAGGTGCAAGGGTCTCAAGTAGCATTTGTTTCCAAGTTTTCATCACCTGGCAATTCTTTTAGGGCTTTGTATAATATTTTTGGTATTTTTCCAATTTTTTTGGTGATATATCCAAGTGCTTATTACAAGGTTTTCACTAAGATGATCATTTTTTTTAGGATATTTTCTATTTTTTAAGGATTTTTTTAGCATCATATATATATATATATGGATTTTTCGAGGATCATAAGATATATACAAATATCTAAGCCAAGGGATCCTTAAACATAGAACTTTTTTAGATGTATAATATTGATAGGTTCCAGGAACTATTCTCCCTTAGGTGTAGAAAACTAATAAGCACCGAATCTAAATGTAATAGTGATAATGTAAGGTTCCAAATAGTTAGGTTCAAACTTTCCCTTATATCTATTGTTCTATTGGTTCTTCCAAGCTTTCCCTTATATTCATTGTTCTATTAGTTCTTAAGGTTTTCTTGAAGAACAAGTTTACCCACTTGGAATGCACAAGGATTGACTTTTTTTATTATATCTAGTGAATGTCCTCTTTTGGTAGGCTCTCATGTGATCAAAAGTGGCCTTGTGACACTAATCTAGGGTTTCTAGCTCATGTATCCTCATAGCTTGATAGTCCTCATTAATAATTAATTCATGTAGTGAGATTCACAAGGAGGGAAGCTCAACTTCTAGAGGGAGGAAAAATTTAGAACCATAGACCAATGCAATAGGTGTAGTCCCTATAGGAGTGCATATAGTAGTTATGTAGCCCCATAGTGCTGGATTAATTTTTAGATGCCAATCCCTACCTAATTTGTGAACTATTTTATGTAGGATTTTTAGTAGTGTCTTGTTTGAGGCCTCAACTTGTCCATTTCCTTGAGGTTAGTATATAGAGGACCAATGTTGCTTAATCTTGAATTTCTTGCATGATTGCTTGAGGTCCTTATTTTTGATCTATCCTCCTACTAACACATAAAAATACAGGTGTCAAATTTGAAAGGGAAGTGTTCTTTATACTATAAAGTTTGATTATTTCATGAGAAATTATATTATTATATTTAAAATTAAAAAAATATTATTAAAAATTACATTTACCCTTGTTACTTATGTGAAATATTTATCAGGGTAAATTTTACAAAGGCAAATTTGGAAATGATTATGACAAAAATTATTTAAATATATATTATGTTTCATTAATCATTCCATTTTGAAATAAAAATTGGTTTTTGTGAAAATGGATAGGGAGAGGGAGTTGAACACTTGACCTCTCCACCCTGTCCTCTTTCCTATCCTAACTACCCCCTACCCTTACCAATTGCTCCATTTTATTCTTTGAGAGTGGTAGCTAGATAGGAAAGTTTTAAATATAATATTTTTATTTTGCAAGTAAATTAAGGGGATAATTAATACTTTTTGAGTTAATTTACATAATTCACCTTATGGTAATATTTTTTCTAAAAAAATAAAGAAAAATAAAATCTACGCTAGAGTGAAAAATATTGAAATTACAAAAGGATATTTTTTACCTTTTAATAAATTTTGTAAGGTGAGTTTTAAAATTTTAGGATTTCCTTTTTATATGCTTTTACTTTATAATGATAAATCTTTAAAAGCATATGTTGAAGATAAAGAGTTATTTTATTAATGTATTTTTTTCATCTCTTTTTAAAAGAGTAGGTATTTTTCCCTTAAGTCTATGAGATATGAAATTCATATGGAATGATGTCTCTTGTGATTTCAATAAAGTGCTTATGTATGGGATATATATCCTTTGAAAACCTAAATCAAAACAAAAAACCTTAGTTTATCAACTTTATTAAAGTCTCTCACTAAGTCATCTTATTTTGTGTGTGCAAGGTTTACTCATCAAAACTATTTGTCAAGAGAATCAGGAGAATCTTATGAAGTTGATGGTTTTTGAAAATCAAAATGAGGGAGGAAAATTGAAAATAGATACAATAAATATCAAGGAGGAACATCAAAGCATACTTGGGGGATTCACATATTTATTATGTTAAGTATTTAATGAAAAGTCACAACTTTTTAAATTTGTACCTATTTTGGTGTTTATTTATATGTGGCCCAAAATCAAAGAAAATACATTCATGATCATATTTTATTTTTGTCAATTAAATGGGGATTCTTTTGATCATGTATCCTATTGTTAACTATATGCACCAGCAACACAATATTTTGTGGTGAACAATTTCAAAAGAAATACAAAGATTTGACATGCTCATTTGATTTTTTGGTGATATCATTCTTCTCTCATTTATCTTGTTCCTTCAATTAAACTTAAATGTTTTCTTTTATTGATAGTCCCATTTATTTAATCTTAGTGAGTTATATTTCAAGTACTTGTTAAATAGTAATCCTATAGTGATTGTTCAATCTGAATTGCTATCTTATAAGTTTCCTGAGGGGAGTTAAACACAATGGGACTTAATATTGAAATTTAACCTAATTTTCAATGATGCATACTTTATCAAAGTGATAATAGTTCATTTTAGAGGGATTTTATGATTTTCTCTTAGGGATACATTAAAATTATAAGTGATTGATATAAATATGATAAATATTCCACTAGTTAAGGCATTGGTTTGCTAATTACTAGTTGAGTGCTCATGCTAATTGTAGAAAGGACATAGATCCAGGTGACGAAGATCTCTAATCATTGCACATCATATAAATTCAATTATTACTATAATTAACATTTATTAACTATTCAAATCTTTTACCAACACTCAAAATCCCACAAGTTATCTACTAAAAGCCTCTAGGGTGTGAGGTATAGGCCTATGGGCCTTGGTCTTGTTGAGCTAGAAACATAGAGGTTCACATCCTATCTAGGTGGAACCTGCTAGTTGATAAATTTCTACTGGGAATTCCCAAAATTGGATCATCATTCCATAGGAGCCTAGGTCATTGATTTGGGCACCAAAAAATTGGTGACTCTCCTAGGATTTTTTTACACAATCAGGGATTGTGAGGTTACCTAGAAGTTATTTGTTTGAGTCAAGATCAAAAATATAGAGTAAGGATTTTTTAGGCACTCTACTAGAGAAAGAACTTAGAAGATTAGTAAATCAATGTATTCCTTTATAAAAGAGGTGGCAACTCTACTTAAAATGATTCTAGTTGGTAGCTCTACTATAGAGAAGACTCATAAAGAAATAATTTGATTGCCTATTATGAAGCATATGTACCATGATCAAGAAATATGCATACACCCTTGGATGTCTTTTTTAATTTAGAAAGATATGAAGGTGAGACATCAATACAATTCTTCATAAGGATATTTAATTCTTATCAAGAAATACCTTTAGAATGTAGACTTCCATCCTTTGAGCTTGTTAACAAAATACAAGAACAAGGTTTCTTATATGATTAACAATTCCTTACCTTTTTCAAACTAATGAATGAATTAGATAGTGAGAATAGCGAATGCATGACTAAAAAATCATATAAGTTAGAAGAAGTTTTAGAATTGGATGGAGATGAGAGTTTTGAATATTATGATAAAGAATATGCCTCTGGAGACATTTGTATGACACCAAATGATAGTGAACGTGAAAATGATGAAGATGATTCTCTTAGTGTAAAAGAAATTTCAGCATTATTAGATATGGAATACTATGAGAAATAAAACTTCAAAAATTTGAAATTTTTCTTGGCAAATAGTAGATGTCGAGTGATAGGCAGTGGGTGCTAAGTGAACTCAACATGCTAAGGAGATGAGTGGAGTGCTTGGTAGGAGTGGATGCCGACTTGAACTCTATCACCAAAGAAGGTGGAGCTCAGAAATAATACATGACCGATACTATGACCAAGTGAACTTAGTTGATGAAGAAAACCAAGTAACATGGTTTAATCAGTAGGGAAGATACCAAGTGAGCTCAATAAGCACCAGATGGAAACCTAGTAAACTCAACTATAACTTGGTAGACTCACCACAGAAAAGTGTTGACCTAGTTAACACCAAGAGGGATCGATTAACAAAGGAACTAAGAAAGTTAATAATAAATTTTTTTCTAAACTTTTTGACAATTAAAACACAAGAATAAAGACATAGAACTTATAACTCTAATCTTCTCAAATACTTAATGCAACATGCATAATAAATAGAAGGAGGCAACAATAATCCAAAATATTTGGATCGACTAATATGCCTTCTTGCTTGCTTTCTATTCATAAATTGGTTCAACTAAATACAAAATCTAGGAGCATAAGGATTCAACCAAAAAAATGATTTAACCTATAACATCTACTTGAAATATAAACTTGCAGCACTACGAGATTGCATACAATAACACCTTGAGTAATCACTACTTCACAAGACATACATAACAAACTTACAAGGAACCAACTGATCTTGTGCTACTAAAACTTTGATCCTTTGGTGTTCCTCTTTCTCTCTAAACTCTACTCTAATTATTCTTTTCTCATCTTCTATGATCTATTAATCTTCTCTCTACATATCAAATGAATGAGCCTTCATTTCCTTTTGTCTTGCATCAAAACTTTTCCCTCTCTTTCTGTATTTCAAACTCACTTACCAAGTTTAAGTGTGTCAAGTAGGTAGGTGGGTGTATGGCTCCAAGAAAATTGACCATTTTAGATTTCTAAAAACCCCCCTTATCCTAAGTCATACGAACAAGGATCACTCTTGATCTAGATCAACTACACCAAGACTCCTTCTTAGATGCACAAAACTTGCTATGCCCAAAGTCTTAGTGAAAATGTCTACTAACTACAACTCAGACTTACAAAATCTATTATGATGTCTCCATTCTCCACCAACTCTTTGATGAAGTGATATATGATTTCTATGTGCTTGCTTCTCCCATGGAAGACTAGATTCATAGATAGTGCAATTGAGGAAATGTTGTCACAAAATTTTCTTGTTCCATCCTCTTTCCTTTCATTCAAATCTGTCAAGATTCTCCTTAACCAATTAGCTTGACATGCTATTGCATTTTTTGCTATGTATTCAACCTCTCTTTTAGATTGAGAAACAATAGGTTGCTTCTTGGATGGCCATGAAATTGTACTCAATCCCATACAAAACATGTATCTGGAAGTGCTTTTCCTATCATTTAGGCTTCTAGCCCAATCACTATCAGTATAACCAAAAAACTTGAAATCATTATCTATAGTATACAAAATCCCAAATCCCTTGGTACCATGCACATACCTTAGGATCCTCTTTCCCACTTTCCAATGGGAATCCTTTGGTATTTCCATAAATCTAGAAATCAAACTTATTTTATGCATCATGTTAGGCTGAGTAGTTGTCAAATACATCAGACTTCTACCCATACTCTTGTATAATGTTGGATTCATAGTTTTGTTGCAATATTCATTGCTCAAATTTAGACCTACTATTGTTGTTTTTGGGGCTACCTTACTATTTTTCATTTTGAATCTCTCAAATATTTGATTTGTATATTTTTCTTGAGAGATGAAGATACCATCATGCATTTTTTTTACTTCTATGCCTAGAAAATACTTGAAGAGACTTAGGTTTGTCATGTAAAATTAATTCTTCATGGCCTCTTTGAACTCACAAATTAGGAAATTATTATTTCTAGTAAAGATAAAGTCATCTACATACAAGAAAACAATCAAAACCTTATTGTTTTATGCCTTGATGTAGAGTGTGGGCTTACCATCACTTTTGATAAAGTCATTGTTCATCAAGTATGAGGCAATTCTACTATACCATGCTTGTGGAGCTTGATTGAGCCTATATAGAGCTCTCTTCAATGTATACACCTTGTGTTGTTCACTTGTAACTTCATAATTGAGTGGTACTCCACATATAATTTTTCTTTCAATATACCATTCAAGAAGGAAGACTTTACATCCATTTGATATATCTTTTATTTGTGCTGGGCTACAATTGCTATGACAACACACATGGTTTCCATTCTTGCAATCAAGGCATATGTCTCATCATAATCTCTACCATATTGCTACTTGTACCCCTTGACCACTAATTTTTCCTTCAACATTGCACTTGGTCTTGTAAACCCATTTCACTCCAATTACTTGTTTCTTGAGAGGAAAAGTAGTTAACTCCCATGTCTCATTTCTTTGAATATCATCTATTTCCTCATCCATGGCATTACTTGTTTTTTGGGAGGCAAAGTAGTTAACTCCCATGTCTCATTTCATTGAATATCATCTATTTCCTCATCTATTTCCTCATCTATTTATCCTCTTTCATAGCTTCTTCAAAATAGATTGGTTCACTATGAGAAAATAATGAAAAATTGACACTCTCATCAAACTCTTCATCATACCTTTCTTCTTGGAATATCTCCCCTAGACTCTTTTTCTTTCTTGGAAATAGGGAGGCAAGAATGGGATCTAAATTTTTAGTATTACTACTACTACTATTTTGAATGTTAGCTTAGAGCTTTCTTGAAATGCTAGGAGCTAAAACTTGACATGTTTGAGGCTAGTTTCCTTTTTGCCTTTGTCTGCAATTATCTAAGTTTTTTGCTCCATCATCTTGTTGATCACCAATTTCTTCTTGTTCTTCAATGCTAGGCACTTTTCTTGAAGTTCTTGAAGATTCATCTACTGATCCATCCCATGATTAATTTTAAAGAAAATCCACATCTACTAAAATGATGATCTTCTTGGTGATTAGATCATACAACTTATAAGATTTTGATTTCATGCTATAACTAGTGAAGATACACTTCACACCTTTGTCATCAATTTTTTTCTTTTTTCCTTTGGCACATGTGCATATGCTACACATCTAAACACTCTCAAGTGTTCAACTATCTATCTATTCCTTGACCATGCCTCAAGAGGAATCTTGTCATGAACTAATTTTGTAGGGGACCTATTTATCAAATACATTGCTTTTGCTACAACCTCTCCCCAATACTTAGTTGGGAGTCACTTTTATTTCATCATGCTTCTTATCATTTTAATAATGGTCTTGTTCTTCCTCTCAACCACTCCATTTTTCTATGGAATATAATTGGCTGTAAGCTCCTTCTTGGTGCCATTCTTCTTGCAAAAATTTACAAACAAATTGGAGGTATACTCCCATCCTCTATCTAACCTAAGGACCTTTACATAGTGTCCACAATATTTTTTAGCTAGGACTTTAAATTCAATAAATTTATCAAATGCTTCAAATTTGTTTTTTAAGAAATCATTCTATTAATCATTACATGTAAGAATGCAAATGTGATCAATTTATCAATTTATCAAATTTTCTGAATCAATGGTTTGTAATATTTTATTAAATCAATTCAAATCAATTTCCTTGATCAAATTCAATTTATTTCATTTCTAAGATTGATCATTTTATTCCAAGTCTTATTTAATTAAAAGAAAATCTTCTCTTTTAATTAAATAAAATAAAATCCCCATTTAATTAAAAGAAAACCTCTCTTTTAATTAAATAGTTCATCCACATTTAATTAATTAAGAAAAAAACCTCTCTTTTAATTTAATTAAATATCTTCTATTTAATTAAAAAGAACTTGCTTCCTTTTAATTAAATAAAAATCTCACTTAAATATCTCTTTTGATGAAAAAAGGAAATAAAATAAATTCTTTTTATTTAATTTCTCTACACTTAAAAATGTGATCTAAGTGGGATTTATCTTTCCACTTTCTCCTCAACCACTCCTCTTTTCTAATTGGTGGAATCTTGTCTCACATGGATCACCACTTTCTTCTCAACCACTCCTCTTTTCTCATTGGTGGAATCTTGTCTCACATGGATCAAGCTCTATTATCCCATATTGGTTGTGAAAAGCCTCTCACCTCCATAATTTTCTTTATAAGGGAGAGCCCTCTCCTCATGTTAGACACCCATGATTATGCTATTGTTATGCTGTAGGTTTGAAGACCAATTTTTGAAGGAGTTTGAATACAAAAGCTTTTTGTGGAGAACTTCTATTTTCTTGTCTTTTTCTCTCTTGCACCCATCATGGGCTTTTAGCTTAGATCTTACATTTATAGATTAGATTTTGCTTCCATAGATTAGATCTTATTTTCATGCATATTTGAAGATCATGGAGACTAGCATTCTTGCTTTTCCTCTTTGAATCTCTCATCTCATGGTGTACTTGCATGGGCACAAAAATAGGTCGAACTGAGGGCCTCCATTGCAAACCCTTGCACTCTATGAGTAGAGAGCTATGGATCGATTTGTGAGGGCTCATTCTTGAGTTTTCTTACATGTAATGATTCATAGAAGTGTGACAACATTTTAGCACACAGTACTATTGTACATGCTTTCTTGGGAGGTGCAACAATTACTTGAGAAGAAACATGTCTCTATCTTCACAGAGAACATCTATTTCTTTTTCATTTAGACTATTGCAAGTATTCTTTTATTCCCATCCTTTTCACGAATGATGCACTTGTCATTTTTCATCAGCACTTTGTAACCATTTTGAATGAGTTGTCCAACACTCATCAAATTATGCTTCATAACCATGGAAAAATATACATTTTGTATCTCCTTCTTCTCACTTTTCTTGGTGCAAATTGTTGGTGTTTTGAAACACTATAGGTTTCAAATTACCTCGATGAGAATAAGGTACATCTAGGGGCAGGTAATTCCCATCATCAACATACCAATTCAAACATTGGGCCAACTATAAGGCTAGACCCTTCTTCTACTTTAGGCTCTACAAAACCTAGGTGGGTGGACCTTAGATTCAATTTATATGGTACTAGTGCTAAAATTATGTATTCTTGAGGGCATTCTTTTTAGCTCTTTCAACATGAAAAATAAATACATTTAATTAATGTAGTTGAATATTAGCAAAAACTCCAAATATGTGGCAGTAAGAACAAATAACCCTATAGCTAATCAGTGCCTTATCCATTGGGCAATTTCATGAATCAAATACGTACATTTGTGATATCAATGATGTACTCTATACACTTGGATATCAGATCTGTCTAATCACCTTGTGAATTGGAGATCTATGTTCATAAAGACCTCATTCTTATGAGGTATCCTTCTCAAAATAACCAGTAATCCTGTCAAAAACATCAAGCATTTACTTGGCCCTTTGTTCTAATAGAAAAACATATTTGACATACAACCTTAAAGGGATATAAATGAGTCTCAGTTCTTTGTTCCTAGAACACATAAGACTAAAATTATAGAGATGGGAGATGAGAATCAGAATGAAACTAAAGAAATTCTTACTTATTTGTATTCATTTCCTTGAAACAATACATTCAGATGAATGAAATCAAAACATAAAAACACCTAACAGATTTGAAATTTCTCTATTATCTTTACTACTACTGTTCATACAAGAGAAATAATGCCAATGAATGTGGTGTCATAGTGATGAGAACACATCAAGATTGGAACCCACATGGTATCATAGTAGTGAGTTATTTTTTCTCCAAAACGAGAACCCCTTCAAAGAATGAGAAAGAAAATGTTATAGAGGAGAGTGAATTCCTAGATTTGTTGTGCATTTGACATGTGCCCACTTGGAAAACACTTCCTAGAAGTGACAAATCATCTCGCTAATCTCTCTCTGCAATTGGTAAATCAAAGCCCCTATCATTTTGGTCTCCAAAAGCATAAAATATCTCAAATGTTTGATGGAAAAAATAATTAATTTTGATGCCAGGTCTAAAATCAAGGCAAAGACAAAAAATCAGTTGAAATGACCTCTAAAGGAAAGAAAAACTTATTAGAATCACTTTTCTCCATATTCAAACTTTAACAAGCTTTTATATTTGTCCCCTCACCAAGTTTGATGCTCAATGATGAATTCTACCCATTCTATTGAGAATACCCTAGAAAATACAAATCTACTTATAGACCAAATTGGTGAATATCTATGCAAAATCTAACCTCATATTTGGAATATTCATCTCATCCCAGTTTCGATGTATATAGGAGTGCACATTTTAGACAAAAATTGCCCCTTTAGTAGCCATTTGAAAATTCAAGCTCCCAACCATGGATTTCACATTAAAATACGAAAATTTAAAAAATTTAAAACATTTATATAGTACAAACTATAGAAAATTCAATTTTGAAACAAAATTTTCAAATTGTTGGACTGAATGCTCAAACCTGAAAAGGATATTATTTTATTTTTAAAATCCCCTTATATCTCCTCAACCACTCACAAGACACTACATATCAAACTATGATAGGCCCTCTGGTCACTGCAAATCCCACATCCTCTACAACATCTCGCTAGATTTTCAATTTTCTGGGAGGTCACCATGTCATTTGCCAAAAAAACTCCCATTTTCTAGTGGAAACATAGTGACCATTGGATTTTGGCCATCTTTTCCAACAACATTACCTCTAACCACTCACACGGTGCCACTTGGCATATTTTGGTTCATCCTCTTTAGCCCAACACATCATCGCCACAGCTCCTAGTTGCCATGTCACTATGCCACCTAGCCCAACACTTCCTATTAGATTTCTTATTTTTTAGGAGGTCATCATGGAACTTGCTAGAAAACCTCCCATTTTTCTATAGTTTCATGGTGACCACCAGATTCTTCAAATTTTTTGGTGACTTTTCTCCTTAAGACACTTGGTCAAAATTTATTCATCTTCTCTATCTGGCCAACCATGAGCCCCATAGTGCATGAGCCTTGCCTTTTAAAAGGTAGTGTCTTATAGACACCATGCAATGTGTGATGAATAATATTTAAACTATTTAAACATCATTGCATCCCCAATGTGGGACTAAAAACTTTTCTTTGCTTTGCCATTCTGCTCTAACTTGCTTCGTGGTCAAACCTTCCAAACATAATCCATATTTTGTTTATGCTATCACTTCACTGGTGTCTCCTTGAGCTCTTTCATGGCATTGAAGGCCTTGAAGATTGATCTGAGTGTGCCAATGTCAAAATCTACATCCAAATTGAAGATGAAAAGTGTGCCTTGGTTATGCCTATCCAAACCAAGAGGAAGCCCAATAGGAAGTGAAGATTGAGCTCAAATTGCCTTCCCTCAAATGAGCCCTCTGGACAAACCCATAGCCGAGGGTGATTCTAATAGTGACTGTCTTTTTCTTTTTTACTACTATTTAAACAAATTCAATGCATGTTCAAATAGAAAACATTTGATTGCACTCTTAATGATCCTTAAAATAGTGTAAGAAACTCTTGAAAGCATCACCCTTTGGTATCACCATATGCTTAATCTAACTGCTGCTATATTTTTTAAGAACCCATGTAAACATTCCTATATCACTCCTTGGACACTTTAATGTTGTCCTCTTCTCATTTGTTGTTGAGTAGGGGATATGTTTCTATATATGAACTACTAATATTTTCTATGACATGACTTCAAACCTTAGGCCTATCATTATTCACATCACATTTGGTATGGTTCTAAATCTCAATAGTGCAAACCCTAATGTTTTCTAGATTATGCTATACCCTTATTCACTGACATTGACTTTGTGCATCAATCATATATATATATATATATATATATATATATATATATATATATATAGAAATGCAGTCAAGTAAACATTCATTTATAAAATAATGGAAAGGCACCTCACCTATTGCAAGGCATCACTCATCCTCTAGTTTCTCCCAACCATGAGTTTCTTTTAGCTATTTCAACACATTACCTTCCCCTACTACCTCTACTACATTCACATGGGTGGAATGCCTTTTAAAGTAAGGAGATCCCAAAACAAAACCATTTTTTTATTAATCGAGCTTCCTCTTTTATCTTATATAAAATTGTAGCCTTCTTTTCACATGCTTGCTTTGCTTGACCCGATTCATTCACTTTTTCCCATTCTTGTCTATCATTTCCCTTAAATCTCTATCTCTCTCCTTTTCTTTTTTCAACAAAGATGCCACCCTTCATTTGGCTAATTGGAAATAACCATATATACCTTACTCCTACCTCATAAATTTAGCAGTGGAAGTTTCAAATCCATAACAACCTTGTTAGGTTTTTTAGAAGTTTTGGCTTGAACAATGGAATTCATCACCACAATGTTCCATTGAAGTGAAAACTTATCCATCCTCCCCATAAAGACGGACTAGCTAATCCAAACAAGTGTGTGCAACTTGTTTGTTGAAGCCAAACTCTGAAGCTAAGGTTAAGAGCTAAATCTTCTCTAAATCCAAATCAAAGCCCACTTTTTAAGAGAACAAATATTTTGAAAGGTTTATCTATGCCAAATGTATTTGAACCCTAGTCTTAGGTGCATCATTGCTTTTTTTCCATACCTCCATGAAAGGATTCATTTGTACTTGTTTTTCCCTTTTGAAAGCTAAATAGTCAAATTGGTTCCCCATAATTCAACCTTATAATTAACAAGGTGCCAACACTATTTAGATTATCCCATGTTCACAAGAATTAAAAATTCAAAATCATTATGACTTCTCTTCTCCCCCTTTTAAACATTTATTTACAATCCCAATGCCTTATTGATTTGACAGAATTAGTCAGACTCCAAAGTGGGTCTGGCTAATTTTTTTTGTCATTTTCAAACACTTGAACTATCAAATTGATCCATTGGTAATTTGATATAAATGAAAATCAAAATCCATCATTGACTTGCCAATGAAAACTCATTTTTATCACTTTCTTGCAATTTGTCAACTTTGCACTAGGACGTCCTTTGACTGGCCTTAAAAACTAACAAAAAAATCAACCAGGCTTTGAAATCAATCATACTAATTCTCTATTACAAATAATCTTACCCTATAGAATCTCATCTCATGATGAATTATTAGTCAAAAGATATTGACTATCAAATTTTCCCTTTTAGAACTGCTTGCAAGAAAATATGTTAGAAAATAATAAATCTTGTTTGGAATCGACTTTGAAAATAGGACAGGCTGACACTTGGGGAAACAAAATCTTGGGCATTGGTTTATTGTCATGAGGACAATATAAATTTTTGATTAGGGCTAATGAATAATAACATGATGCAAATGGAAAGTGCTCAAAGTAGGCTATTCAAATTTGCAGATTGGAAACACTAATAGAAAGACATTTTTGTAAATGAAATGGACTTGGGAAAGTGTGTAGATAGATTCATCAAAATGTGAAAATTGGCATGCTTAAAGTATTTTTAGAGGAGACTAGAGTGGTACAATCTAATAAATATCACCTATCATAGATTTCAAGATATGACATCACGAACAGGGGTACTAAAAAATCTACATTTATTGACATTAGTAAAAAGTTATAAATTGTATTTGGAATCGCATTCAAAAACTGATCAAACAGATTTATTAAAAGCTCAAAATTGAAACATAGAAAGTCTTTGACCTCCAAAATGAAATGAAATATGAAATTTATCATTTTGATCAATTGGGTCAAAGTTATAAATGTTTGAATAGGGCCTTCCAGAATTCAAAATAATTCACATTGGCATGACAATAATAAATGACCAACTTTGAGGGATTCAAAACCCAGTCAAACAGATTTGAAATGAATCAAAATATAAAACATAAGCTCTTTGGTATAGACACTAAAAACTCCCAAAATGGAGCATCATGAAACATAATTGGGTGCAAGATATTCAATTACAAACACAGGCTCTTGTTGTTGTTTGACACTTGGCAAAAAATGCAGATTTGAACATTGCTCCAAATGGGACTTAAAGGAATAGATTAGAATGAAAATTTATCCCAATGGAACACATAGACATACTAAATGCAAGGTTTTAGAAATATTAAACACCTCTTAGGCCTCAAATGAACAACTGAGTACATACGCATCAAAAAACATTTATAGGGCTTAATTTTCTCAATGGTACTCAAAATTGGGCTTCAATTTTGAGTCCCAACATAAACCATGATAGATCCTTTTCTCACAATGGGAATGGTTCTATTATTTACCATATTAATTTTAGACTTGGAAATTCTATCATTGAAAGAGAATAAACTTTCATTACCACTCATGTGGTTGCTACAACTACTATCCAAGTACCATACCTTAGGGTTACCTTCTTCACCAATGTTACACATGATGAAGGAAATAGGATTATTTGCATTTCCCATGTTCACATCAACCACATTTAGATTCTATCTTGAGTGATCACCCTGCTTGTTTCAACATTCATTTGCATAATGCCCAAACTCATGATAGTAGTAGCATTCTACATTGCTCTTATTGGAGTTGTCATTCTTTTTACCTCCTATACAACTATTTTGAGAGCTACTTGCTCCTTCTTTGTTGTTTTCTCATCTCGAGCTTTCTATACCAGCATTCCTTTGACCATTTCTTCCATGACCTCTACTTCTTGAGCATCTACTAGAGCCATATCTTCCTCCTCCCTACCTCTTGAATTCTCTTGAGCCTTGAAAGACTGCTCTTGGGAAGTTGGTTTTGATCTGTTGATCTGGTGCTCATGGGTTTGAAGAGTTCCCATGAAATCACTTATGGTCAATGTGATGAGGTCCTTTTCTTCCTCAATAGTCATCACAAAGTTGTCATATTTTTGAGGTAAACTCCTCAATATCTTCTCCACAATCCGTTTCTCTTTATACTCTTCTCCATTTGATTTGATCTAGTTGATCAAAGTTGAGATTCTTGAGCTAATATCTGCAATAGGTTTATTGTCCTTAATTTGAAGGTTCTCAAACTCCCTTTTGATCATCTATAGCTTCACTATTTTGACCTTATCAATCCCTTTGAAATTTTTCTCAAGGATATCTCATGCTTCCTTTGAGTAATTTTTTGCTGCAATCTTGGGAAAAATGGTCTCTATCATTGTTGCCTCAATCAAACTTAATTATTTTACATCCTTTCTCCTCGACTCCTTCAATCGAGTCTTCTATGGGTTTGTGAGGGAAACATATTGTACTGGGTCAGTTACATTATTGAAACCATTGATCACAAACTCCCACAAATCATTGGCAACCATGATGGTTCTCATCTTCTTTTCCCATGTATCATAATTCTATCCCTTGAAGGATGGTGGCTACTACCATATCTTTTTTGCATCTCATGCCATGTCAAATACTCAAATTTTTTTTTCCAAACTCACTGTGGATGTGGGGCCTCAAAGCTTTGGTACCATGTAAGAAATATAACTTCATAAATTTTAAATTTTACTCAAAAGACATTGGATACTGAGTGTTAACTTAACATGTTAAAGAGCTGAGTAGAGTGCTCAATAGTAGTTGACACTGACTTGAACTTGGTCACTAGAGAAGGTGGAGCTCAGAAATAATACATGACCAACACTATGACAAAGTGAACTTGGTAAGCACAAGATGGAAACTTGATAAAATCAACTATAACTTGACAAACTCAAAAAACACAAGTGTTGATTGATTAACACTAGGAGGGCTTGATTAACAAAGGAATCGAGAAAGTTAATAATAGACTTTTTGTCTAAACTTTTCCACCATTAAAACACAAGAATAAAGACATAGAAATTTCAACTCTAATCTTATCAAATACTTAATGCAACATGCATAATAAATAGAAAGGAGGCAACAATAAGCAAAAAAAAATGGATTGACTAATATGTCTACTTTCTTGCTTTTTATTCATAAAAATGTTTAATTGACTATAAATTTGAGAGCATATGGCTTCAACCATAAAAAAAATGATTTAACCTATAACTTCTACTTGAAATATAAATTTTTAGCACTACAACACTACATATAATAACACCTGGAGAAATCACTACTTCACTGGACAAATAGAACAAACTTACAAGGAACCAATTGATCTGCTCTAATCTACTAATCTTCTCTCTACATATCAAATGTGAGCCTTCATTTCATTTTTTCTTACATCAAAAGTTTTTCCTCTCTTTTTGTATTTCAAACTCACCTACCGAGTTTAAGTGTGTCAGGTGGGTAAGTGGGCATGTGGCTTCAGGACGACTGACCATTTTAAATTTCTGACAAATACAAGAAGCATGTTGAAAAAGGTGATCAAATGTTTCTTCTAATACATAAAGAGATAAAAATTATTGAGATAAATGTGTCCTATGAAAGATTCATTGAACAAGAAAATTCATTCATCTTGTCAAATCTGTATTACTTTCATCAGGAAACCAATGAACCATAAGGGATGCACATTTTTCAGAATGATGACATCTTTGGTGAAGCTATGCATTCTAATCAAAGTATGAAAGGGGATTTTGAAAATAATGTGAACATACATGAAGAAGAAAACAAATTTAAGAAGGATTTCAAAATCATTTCAGATTTTTCATGCATTGAAACAATAGACAATCTTGATAGAGTATTTTGTGGAGATAGAGAAAATTGTATACAAGAGGAAAATCAAGAAAAGAACATTTTTCTTGATACTTTCATCCCTGATCAAATGCATGATGTTGGACATCTTGTATTTAATGAAGGATATAATGTGCCTCAAGATATCTCGAAGGCCAAACAAGAATCATATGCCAAGGATTGCATTAATGAAGTAGAGCTAGTGAGTATTGCCTATAAGGATGATGCATTTTTTTAATGAATATTTTTCCCTTTGACAATGTAAGCTAATGAGCCAGGAAAACTCCCACAATAATTGAGTTCCTTCAATTGAACTCTCTTTATTTGAGGCAAAGCTCCCTCCTTAAATGATCAACATTAATTTCCTTTATTTCAAAAGAATCTATCAAGAAAGATCTTTTAACCAGAAAGAACTAAGGATTTTAAAAATACTTTTCCATCCATTATGCAAAAGTATTTCAAGGATAATATAGATTGAAAAATAAGCCTAAAGACTTATTTAAATGGGTTCTAGAGAATAACTAAAACAAAGAATTGATTTCTTAACAATAAAGTCAAAACCATTCACATAATAGAGCATATCATTATTGATCATAACCACAAAAATAGTCCATATGAAATGAATCCAAATGATTAATACATATAACTAAAAATGACCAATAGCACATAACCAGTATCAAGAGATTCCTTTATATATTCCTTGTTCATGTAAATAGCATAAGAAAATTGGTTCAATTTGAACTTGGTTAAAAACCTTAAGTTACTATCCTAGAAAAATACCAAAGTATCAATGCCAAAAATATTTAAAGTTTCACAATATATAGCTGTGTAGGCCCATAAAATAGTTAAAAAATAACTTCTAAACAAGAGTTGCAAATATCAAACTTAAAACCATAAAATAACTATTCTATGATCTAAGCTAAGTAATTTAAATACTAGATACATTTCCCAGTTGTCCTTGCTCCATGGTCACATTGCCACCTATACTTTTTTAGTCATTATAAGCAACTTTAGAATCTAAAATCTCCTTTTTTTGCAAGACTCTTAGCTATTTTATCCTTAGCTGCCAAATGGTAATGACTCAACAAACATGTTAAATTTTTTCTATATTCATTATCAGATGATCATCACTGATAATAATCATGGAATCCATTCAAGTGATAACTATTAAGATGGTAGCTAATACCTCTTTAGCCTCTTTGATGGATTGTAACTTGTCCTGGCACTTAGCTACTATCTCCTTCAAGTCTTTTCTAGATTGATCCCTATTTCCTAGGATTTTAACATTTATGCATTTAACATCATTATATAATATTTCCTTTAGGCAATTGAGATTTTTGACTAATTCTAAACATTCATCTAGGAACTATTTGATGACCATATTCCTCCATTCTAGGTTAGTGTGGGAGATGTAAAAGAAGTTTGCATCCACTCCATAATTCTACTTCCTAGATAAGAATTTTTTTGCACCATATTCCTGGACTTCCATGATGTGTGCCACAACATCTTCCCATCTTTCCTTCTCTTCAACCCATGCATTTAGCTTTCCTTCTAGGTTGTCCATTATTTGTTTAACTTTCACCTTTGTATCAGCTAGGCAAGTAATGTAGTTAACTACACAAGAAACTTTTGATTCAAGCCACTCATCAAAAGCTTTAGAAGCTCACCTATCCCTTTTCACTTGGTCAATGAATTGTTGATTTTATGGGGAAGGCACATAAATCATGGAAATTTACTAAGGCTATTCAGGTTCCACATTATGGAGATTATGAATGTATTCTACCAGCATGTGAATGGATTGTTTTGGTACCTTCTTCTACCTCTAGCCTTTTCATATGTGACTGGTGAACCTTGCATGTCCTAAATCAAGGATTTTTATACCTATGGTTTTGGAGGCTAGTATGAGAACTATTTTCTCTATCATGTAGTATTTAGGAGTAATTTCTTCAATAATTTTTCCTTTGGATGGCTTGAATACATCAACCACCGAATCCGCTATTTTTTCATCAACTCCAAGCATAGTCTTTATCTTTAGCTTTTTGGTTTTTGATAATTTTCCCTGACATTTCCCAACCATATCTTTGACTAAAACACTTACAAGTACCAAACTTATTTTAATATTTACAAACATATCAAACCAATTTGTTGCTGAAGAGGTACCTTTGGATGAAGGCGTTTGTAAAATAGACAAAACCTAATTGGAAATTATTGACCTAGAAGCATTGGCATCAGTTTTTGTTGGTGGAGAATTCTGATCCATGAATTATTATGCTCTTCGTTTAGGAGGGTTGACCCCAGATTCTATCTCATTTGGACTTGTACCAATGCCTTTTTTTGATATCTCTCTAAGTTCTCTCCTTTTTGGTATGAGAGTGCATCCATCTTATTGGCTTGGCCTATTGAACTAAACTATGAACTTCAAATAGAACTTCAAATTTAGGGTTCAAAATACCTATAGAGGAAAAGGTGACATCTTTATTAGTATCAGCATCATGAATTGATTGCTCTGCATTTTTTATTTTTTATTTCCTTTTCTCCTTTAACTAGTTTTTAGTCCTCACTATGACTAGTTTAGTCTAGGACTGTAAATCATCTTCTTCAGGTGAATCCCAATCTATCTCTTATAGAGGAAAGGCTTTAACCTATGTTATATAAAATGGATCAACAATTTCTTTTCCATTATTTTCCCATATACCTTTCACATTCATCTATAATCTAAATTCTTTTATCTATTTCAGGGTCAAAGTAGACCAGCACCTCTTCCTGACTTTGTAGTCATCATCGTAATCAACCCACAAGTCTTCTAACTAAGGGATATTTAAGAATTCTAGTCTTAATTATAATAGGAGAATTACAAAGCCTTTTTCATAAAATCAAGGCAGTGAGTGTGGGCTTCTAAGTTCATCAAACTTAGTTCATGTTCAAGAGATAAGGTGTCTTATATAGTTTTGAGTCTATAGTGACCAAGCTCTATAGGTAATGTAGAACCAAAACCTTTTCTAGCTTTGCAATTCTTATCAACTTTGGCTACTTGCCTCCATACCTCCATGAAAACATATTTTTCTAGGCAATGCCTCAGTAGTTTTAGTGGTCTTCCTTCATACCCACCAACTTGAATGTAGGTGAACTTAGTGAACTGGGTGAAGAAATTACCATAAATTGATACAAATTGTGTTTCCTCCTTTGTTACCTCCTTTGCTCTTTCCCTTTTATTCAAAGACCAGCTTAGTAATAAATGTATCTTTCACTCTTTTTAATTCTTCTCAATTCTTTTCCTTTTGCAAATAGGGGAAATATTCATAGATAGGCATATTATTTACCCAATTAGTGTTTGGAAGCCTGACCCATTCTTTATAGTATGCAAAGACATAAAACATAAACAAAATCATATAAAAATGAGACACTCTAAATGCCGAGGAAAGTTATTCATGAAGCCTATTAACTATTTTTTTGCCTAGTCAATGTGATTGTTCTTATCACTCAAAATGGTTTGGATGAAGAAATACAACTAGTTTTCCTAGTAGATGTCATGTTGTATTCCTTTAATCCTATACAGGATAGTAATTACATCTTATATCTCAAGGATTATGTGATCTCTTGTTAATAGGTGAGGAAGGTGAGAACCACCTTTCCCTAGCCTAAGAAACTAGTTCTTGGCAATGGTATTATTAAATTCAATTAGATCAGCTAAAAGTTTGATGTTTGAGAGGCCAATTGTCCAAGCTTCATATACCTTGTGTGGTGGAATCCTCAGAGCACCCATGATTATAGCCACATTTGTATAGACCAAAACTTCTCCTAGATACATTCTTATGCATCTCTAGGTGACATCATATCTATTCCTCTATTCCAAAACTAGTTCTAGGCAAAGAACTGATTTTGGGAAACCAACAACTTGTAGCAATCTACTATTGACAATTTTCTCAGTAATAGAACAAGGATTGGGTTTGGAGAAGCTAGCCAACAACTTATTCATATCTTCATTGACAAGGAAGGTATCCTTTAGTATAGGCAAGAAATAGGAAAGAGAAGAAACACACTTTTCTTTTGGTAATTTGGGGAGAGAGCTAGCCATGAGAACAAAGCTCAACAAAACTTTGCAAAAATAGTTAAGAACAATTGGAAATGGAGGTGGTTAATAGAGTTATTCACTTAAGTGAAAGAAGTAATAGTCACCATTAAATAAGGTAAAAGAAAATCACCATGTAGGAGAAACAACAATGTACTTCCATGATCAATCCAATTGTATATGCCTATGATTCCATACAAGGGTGAGTTTTTACCTTTTTGCAGATATCATAATGAAAAGTAAAGCAACCTAAAAAATCCTTTAAATGGATACTTGCATCATGACTTAACATGGAAAGTATCGATTTGACATGGATACTAAATTCATTGATGAGAGTGTCTAGGTTCACACATAACATATCTTTTAGCCACACTTCATACTAATCATTTATGTCGAGGTGTCACTTTAGTCTTTTTGGAAGGATCTTAATCCATCTTTGTACTACCACATGCTAGTCTTGTTGGATGTTCTAGGCTCGAGAATTAAACATTGAACTATTTAAAACTTTAGGTTCAAGTTCAAAGCCATGAATATATAGAACTTAGGTCTATAAAACAATCATAAACTTCATCAAATGGGAAAAGAGTGATGAAAATTAAAGTTTGAAAATAAAGGAAATTCAATGTTAGGTTTCAAAACACATCCAAAATTCAAAGGAATTTATGTGAACACCAAACCTGATTACCACTTGGATGATTTGGTTAAACCTTGAAGTTTGAACTTAATTAGTTTAGAGTTCAAGTTCAAGGTTACAAAAAAGGTTCACATTGTAGGCCTGACAAAAACAAGAACTAGTGAACTTGAACATTGAACTCGAAAGAGTTCAAGGTTCAAAGTTCAAAACCTGGACTCAATAAGGATTTATTGAAAAATATTGAAAAAGAATATATGGGGATTTTACATGGGTAACAACTAGCTTTGACTAGGGATTCAGACCACGAGGGACTGAAAAGGAATTCAACATCATTGGTTTTGCACTATAACAACTAACAAAATGAGAACTAAAAGAAAAAAAGACATAAAAAGATAAGAAGAAAACAAAAAGAAATATACGTACAAGAAAGGGAAGAGAATGAGAAGCCTCAAAATTGGTAGAGTTTAAGATCTTTCCCATTATAAGATATGGGAAATTCTATTCCATCCAAATACTAAAGCATGAAGGAATTGGGGCTGAGATCTTTGCTAATTTCAAAGGATCTCTTCCATAGTATCTCAAACTTGCTATGAGCTCTCTTTGGCTCTCTTTGCTTGTCCTAGAGAAAAGCTTGATCACCCTCCATAAATTTCCTTGTCCTAGCCTTGTGATCAAATATTTACTTGACTCACATTTGATGCTTTGTAATGTGATCCACTACCTTTTCTCTTTATTCCTCTACCTTCATTAGATAAAATATCCTTTTCTCTAGGGAATCCTTAAAAGTAGTGTCTACAACTACAATACTCTTTTGGAGATTTGTTGTTGCTAATTCTAGTGGGAGAGACAACTGAGCCTCTACACCATATACCAATTCAAAAGGGATCAGACCAATATCTCTTTTAGGTGCTGTATGATCTTCCCATAAGGATTCATTTAATCTTTTATGCCAATCTTTTACATTCTCACTAACCAAATTTCTCATGATGGTGATGAGATTCTTGTTGGTTGATTTAGCTTGACCATTCTATTGTGGGAAATAGTCTAAAGTGTGTGATAATCTTATAGCATTATCATAGAGAAATAGCTACAACTCTTGTGAGGATAATTTTTGTGCATTATCTATTATTAACTTCTTAGGTACAATAAACCTAACTAAAATGTTCTCCTTCAAGAACTGACAGACTACTTTAGATGTTGCCTTCTTTACAGGCACTGCCTCATCCCATTTCATGAAATAATCAGTGGCAGTGAGGATATGAGTATGTCCTACACTGGATGTAAGGTTAAGAAGGACAATAAAATCTAACCCTCATTTCTTGAAGGCTCTTCTATTATTATTGGTCTCAAAGAAAGAGCTGCCAACTTAGGTTTACCTATAAAAAGTTTACATTTTTCACATCTCCCTACCCACTTATAAGCATCACCAAACATACCAAGCCAATAGTACCAACTATGAATAATTTTTGATGTCATGACCATTGATTATTAATTTCCTCCTCATGCTTCATTATAAAAATCTTGGAGAAGCTTCCGTTGCTGATCTTTGTTGATGTAGTGCAAGAACATGCCATCTAATCCTTTTTTGTAGAGTACATCATCCAATATCACAAATTTAATTTATCTTTAATTTCAAATCCTTCCTAGCCTTTCTAGTTAAATTCTCAAAACATTCACCATAGGTTAAATAAAAGACAATATCCAAGAACCACTTATCCTTCAAGCCAACCAGGAGCACATAATTTTCTTCATTAGGGGGTTGTTGTTGTTGATCACCAATAATGAGTTTACATAGTCATAGACCCCTAAATAACTTAGTAGATTTTATTTCTAGATCAAATTCTTGGACTTTAGAAACCCAAGTTGGCTAGTTATTGACTGCTACTTCCTGTTGTGTCAGAATACTTTTGATCGCAAGATTTGGTACTGGAATTGTGATGTGAGATGCAGGATGTAATAACATAATTGTTTAACTACCTAATTTACTACTGAAAATGCCTAATTTTTAGTAAGTGAGTACCCTTATTCATGATTTTTGAGAGGAATAATCATGTAAGAAATGGGGATCTCATCCGCTTCTTCATTCTTTTGTAACAAGACAACATACAAAGTTTATTTTCTTGTGTAGCAATGCACTACAAAATCTTTCTTATTGTTAGGGTGAGCTAGAATAGGTTCTTGAGAAAATAGCTATCTTCACTTTATCAAATGCCTACATGGATTATTCACTCCATTTTAAAGTTACCTTCTCAATAAGGAGATTGGCTATTGGTCTATTAGTTTTGGAGAATCTTGGCATAAATTCCTTAGGAAGTTGATCTATCTAAAGAAAGATCGACTCTATTTTGATTGGAAGGAAGAATTAACTATTAGATTTCCTTAAATCTTTTAAGATCAATCCTTATGCCATCTTCTAAAACTAGGTGACCAAGGAGTTTCCCTTCAATAACATAGAAAATGAACTCCTTTGGGTTTAGTGAGACATCATGTTCTTTGCATCTCTGGAGGACAAGTTTCAAATCTCTGAGGTGCTTCCTTCTCCTTTGAGAAAAGATAGTCATATCATCCAGGTAGATGACATTGATTTTATTCATTAGGTGGCTAAAGGAAGAGTTCATGGCTCTTTGAAATGTTGCATCGATATTTATTAGTCTAAAAGGCATTCAACTATAAGTAAAGGTACCCCATGCAGTTTTAAAAGTAGTCTCATGTTGATCTTTGGGCACGATGCTGATTTGATTGTACCCTAAAAATCTATCTAGCATGGACATCATCCTAGAGCCCGCAACCATCTAGAGAATATGATCCATGTTTGGCAAGGAAAAAATATCCTTCAAACTCACTTGATTAAGGTTTATGAAATCAAAGTAGATCCTTATCTTTCCATTATTCTTCTAGACATGCACTATGTTAGCTACCTAGGTAGAGTGATGAATAAGTAAATATGAAATCCTTTAACATCTTGTCTTTGTCCATAAAAATTGCATCAACTACTCTAGGGTTGTAATTTCTCAACTACTTCCTAAAAGTAGTAGCTCCAAGTTTGAGTGGAATCTAGTGTTTAAACTTTCCATGTTTGAAATCCTTCAAATCCTTATAAGACTAGGGAAAGATATTATTGAACTCTTTCAATAGTTTTGTAAACTTTTTTTTTTTCAAAATCATTACAACATTTACCCAAATTAACCATCGTTGGTTTCTCTTTAGTTTTGATGTTGATGTTATTGCTATCTCCAGACTTTTTTGTCCTTTCTATCCTATTGGCAACATTCCTGCAAGGACAATCCTTCATGTTAAATAAGGTTTCCAAAGTAACTAGTCCTTTAGAAATCCTATTTACCTTCAATTAGAGTATTTTAATATCCTCATTTAGATTCCCCACTGGGAAAAAATCATGGCATTTTGAAGAGGAACCTTCAAAGAACATGTTTCCAAAACCTTCTTTCCCATGTAGGAAAGCATTGATGTGAGCATCATTATTAAAAATCTTCCATGAGCTAGCATTATCAAGTACATTGGGACAATGTATAAGTTCTATAATATAGAGATCTTCCTTTAAATCTAGGTGGGGAATTAATAAAGATGTTGACCCAACTAGTGCATTAGCTCTAGTGTTCAATTCTTGTGGCATAGACTCAATAGAGAAGGCTTCAAATGTTGAAACTCAATTGTCAAAACCAATCAAGAAGGATTAAGTGGAAAAATGGATGAAAATTAGTTGTGATTTCATACCTAACCCTAAGTCTTCTATTCTTGTGAAGGAAGATGAAACCATAAATTTCATTAAAAAAAGAGTGTGTGTGCATAATGAATTGAAGGAAGAGAGTAACAAAGTTTGCATGGAGACTTAGAAGTTGTAAGAGAGAAAATTGTAGAATTAGTTTGAGAAGATGTTAGTAGTACATCAAATGGAGAAGGGATCACTTCACCCAATGGGTCAAGTGGTCACACATCACCAAACTAAGCAAATAAGAGGTATGTGGGACTGATACTTAAAGTGTGTTGCATTAGACATCAATTTCAAAATAAATTAGCACTAAAATGATTCCATTAGCATGAATCAAGATGCAAGAATTCATGGAAAATTCAAGGTTAAAACCTTTAAGTTTCATGTTGTTGCCAAGTATGAAAAGTTTTCTGTGTATGTCGAGTGAAAAACTAGTTAATGCTAAGTTGCTGATCAAAGACTGTTAGAGCTGAGTCTATAGTAGCTACCAAGTGAAGGAAGTCCCTATAGATGTTGAATAGAATAGAAATTGTGTTGATGCCAAGTTTTATAGCTATACACAACCAAGCATTAATTATAGAGTTCTAAAGGGTATAATGTCAATTTTCTCCTTTTATTTTGTCATTACAAATTCAAAGTGAGAATGAGTAGAGCAAAGAAGTGATTCACAAACTAGTTCAAAGAATTTGCAAGGATTCTAGCAAAAATTAAGCAACAGTTCATCGAATCTTAAAGGTATTCTTCATAAGTTGAGTTGCACAGTTTAAAATTTGATAAACCTTATTTTGATAAAATGGCCTCTAGTTCAAGGAATACAAAGGAGAAACAAGCTTTTGAGGTTCAACTAGTTAGTAATGAGAATAAATAACCCAATTTCAAGGCCATCCTAGACATTGCTTATAAAAATGACTTGTTAGGTGCATTATCCATGATTTTCCACATGTAATAATGGTATAAGATGTGAGGAAATGCTACAACTACAAAGTAGGAGACATAGGTGACATGGAGATAAGAGAAGCATATGATAAATTTTGTGAAAATGGAGTTCTAAACAAAAAATTTAAGATTGTGGAGAGAAAGGGTTTGACCCGTGCCTTAGATTTCCCCATGGTTTTCAAAACTGAATGGATTGAAATAGCTCTGAGTAGAATTCATGATGGATGTCTATGGTTAGAGGGTGGACCAATCAAAATTTCAAAAAGGATTGTTCATAGGGTGACTAGTTATCCAACCCTAGATTGGCCAAAGACCCTACGTAGTGACTCCAAAGAGACAATTGAGAAGAACACAGGTGCTAAATGGAAAAAGCATGGTATGACCATTGATACCATTACAAATCCTTTGCTTGATTTTTCTATTAGGGTTATTTCCCACATGTTCTACCAATCAAGTAGGTTAAATAGTGTGCCCTACATAGTAGTGGATATTGGTTACAAAATTGTCAAGAAAGCTCATACCTATGATCTTGTAGAACTTCAATTGAAACAGATAAATGAAAATTTGGGTGCCATTAGAAAGAAAAAATGTGCACAATGTAAGTTTGGATCAATCCTTGTGTGCATATTCTTTTATGTGCAAAATTAATTCCCATCTTTTGGCAAAATTGGTTGGAAGAGCAACAAGTCAATGGCTGTCCAAACTAATGAATATATTGAGCAAATGGGAGCAAATTTTGAGTTAGTCATGACAAGCTACTTTGAAGATTTCAAGAAGTCCATGAAGCAAAGATTGAGGATACCTATTTCCTTAGTAGAACAACACTACAATGATATATGTTTCCTTGTAGATATTGATTACACATACATTCAGGTAGCAATACCTAGGGTTAGATGGTTGAGACACCTAGGATATGAGATAAATGTTGATGAAGCCTCAACTACCATTACTACACTCCTAGCGAAAGAGATTAACAAAACAACCAAGATATTTGGAAATTATGATATAATGAAGTCTAAGGTTGACATGGAGCTAAAGACAACTTCTACATTAAAGAAGAAAGATAAACTGGTAAGGAAACTCAATTTGGTGATGAGGAAGAATAAGATGATGAAGAGAATGAAGAAGAAGAAGAAGAGGTACAAGCTTAAGAACCTCTATCTTTGACCCAAGGCATGGGTGAGGACCAAGAAGAAGAATGTGCTAAGCAAGAGGAAATCAAAGAAGCACCAGTTCAATCTACACCAAAGAAGAGAAAGGCCAAGGCTTAGCCTGTGACCAAAACTAAAGCAGAGAAAACAATGAAACCCAGCCTTGAAAAGCAAAAAAAACCAACAACTAGGGCAAGTACAAGGGCTAATAATCAAAAGGCCAAAGAAAAAGAAAAAGAGAAAATAAAGGATACTGAGAAAGAGGGCCTAGTGCAAAAGAAAGAAAGGAGAAAGTACATTGCATAGCCTGAAATAGATGATGAAAAGATCAATTCTAAAGATACAAGTCAATTTAAAGTGGTAAGTCATACACCTAAAATTGATCTTGAAAATATCTATGATAACATTAAGGATAGTGTAGATATGATAGGTTTGAAGAATATTGATTTTGGAAAACTAGGTAGAATAGAGCAAAATTTGATTGAAGAATCAATTTATGCAATGATGTCTAAGTTCAAGAATACTCTACTTGAACTAGACAATACAATGCCAAAGGAATCATATACAATTTTCTAAGAAAAAGTGGCATTGCTACCCAAACCTAGAGAAGCAAATAAGGGAATCAACATTAGCCCAAGTAATGCTAGATTTGACAAAAGGTCAAATTGTCAAGGAAAATAAGAAGTATGGTAGTAGATTTGTACCAAAATACAAAGCATTCAACATGCTCTAGAATAATATTGAATTTTTTGTAAAGAAATCCACTCAAATGTGGAAGTTAATATATGGTTTGACAATAGTTAAATAAGGAGAAGAGGATCCCTTTGAGGGAAGAAACAATGGAGAAGAAGAGGAAGACAAGGATGATGAAGCAACAAGATGAAAAGATGATGCTACTATGGAGGAGACACAAAAGAAAAATAAATGACAGGGCTATAGTTGAAGAGTAGTACAAAGAATAGAGTGTGCAAGACACAAAAATGCTGAGTATGAGCCCTCCACATGACACAAGCATGCTTGCAGATATTGTAATTGTAAATGATGTTCCCGATAGCTCAGCTCAGAACATCAACCCTTAACTATAGAAGACCTCAAGAAGATCCTTGACCAATCCACACTGCGAGCAAGATTGTGTGAGAATCCAAAATTGGTTAGTGTTGATGAGCTTTAGAAGCAGTAGTTGATATTAGAAGGAACAAGATGAATGCACAAGAACCACCTTCTACTATCCCTTTAGCTACTAGTGCTCAACCTTTGATGCAAACATCAAAAGATACATCAACAAAGGATGACACAATTGTAAGAATTGATAAATTTGAACAAATTCAAGTAGAAGAAGAGAATATTATAGAAGAACAAATAGGATAGATAGATATATCTATACCTATTGCACAAATACAAGGTACAAGTTAGACAATAGCAATTGATCAAGGGAGATTTGAAGAAAAGGACATACCAAAGGAGGATCAAGAAGCCACTCAAGCATTGGTAACATTACCAACATCTAGCACTCCTATAAAAGTACTTTAGGAGCTAAGCACTAAACCTATACCACTGCAGATTTGAGCACCAAGCTCTAGTTCATCCAAGGTTGCAAAGGACATTCACTATGGAGATGTAACTTTAGATGAAGAAATAGTGATACCTAAATATGACTATGCAACTATTACTTTGGAACAAATAGGCTTTATGCAACAAGTGTTAGAAAAGAAGAAAAATCAAGAAATACTTAGAAAGAGAGTATAAATAGAGGAAAGCATTGTAGGAAATAAAAGACATTTTCTAAGATGCTTTTAGTTTGCTTACACCTAAAGAATCAAAGCCAATATTAGAATAGCTATCAGATATTGTAGATTAGGTGAATGATGAAGGCCTAGATACAAATGCAAAACTTATGGAATGGTCAAAAATAAAATTTTAAGGGAAAGTCAATGAGAAAATATTTAGTGATATAGCACTAGCACAAGTAAAATTGACTCCAAAAATCAAGACAATAAAGAAGGCACTTGAGAACATATTCTCATTATACACAAAACTATGTGATCTCACACTCTTCACACAAGAAACTAGTCATAGAATTCTGAGTTTGGAGAGAAATTTAAAAGTATCAGGTATGCAACTACCTCAAAATCTAACTCAAAGTGAGAAGCACTTTCATTCATTTCTTCAATCATAAAGTCAACTAGCTATATTAATAGCAAAAGAGGCTAATATAAGAGCCAAGTTTCTTAACATTCAAACCTCCCTAACCCCTCATATGGAGATACTCCACAAAGAACTAGGATATGCAAAAATGTTGATGAAGAAAGATCCTAATATTTCTACATTTGATGGACTAGTTCACCTTGTAGCAGAGATAGCCATCCAAATCAGGTTACTTGATGTTGCATGTGATAATTAGGATGCTACTCTAAAAATAATAATGGAGGTCCACTAGTCTTTCTTGGACAAATACACCATTAGTGTATAAACCCTTTGACATAAGTTTCAAAAAAAGGGGAGATGAATAAGCAAGGGGGAGATGAGATAAATGTGTAAAGAGTGAGATAGAAAGAAAAGGGGAGATAAAGGTAAACCAAATGGGGGAGAAACCACAAAAAAAGCAAATAGAAGAGCAAAAACATAGCATATCAGATAAAGAGTATCAACATATTTGAAGACAAAAAGTATCTACAAGACATAGAATTACTTAGAATGAAGAATAGATTTTTGGATAATATAGACACATTAACTTAGGGGGAGTTATAAATTTTGAGGTATATAGTCTATTGCAAAATTTTGAAAATTTTGAAGTCTTGTATATAAGCTGAGTTGTGAATATATTATACTTGAGAAGGTTAGATTGATTATGTAAAGTTAAGTGTTTTTGACACTCATGTCAAAGGGAGAGATTTCTGATCTTAGAGTGGTTTTGACAATTGAGTGCCAACACACTTAAAACATTCACTGAGTTCATCTTGATTAGGTAATACATGCCAAGTATGATATGTAAAAATAGATTGTATCGATTTGCAATGAGTACTGAGTCACTTATGTACTGAGTAGACAATAAATGCCAAGTGATTAAAGTGTAGAGAAAATAGTAGATGCCGAGTAGTTCAAGTGCTAATTTAGAGACAAAATTTCAATATGTGTTGAGCATCAGTAACCTTAAGTTCTAAGTAACATAGATTTAACATAGTTGTTTGAGATTGCATAAACAACTATGTAAACCATTTTTCAGTTGACCTAAAGACAAAAGACAATTTTTTGAAGGTAAGAGGAATTTGTATGTGGATTCCCTATGTAATTACATGCATTTGATTAGAAAAAGAGAAGGATTAAGTGACAAAAATGATGAATCTCAACCTTAGATTCATACCTAACCCTAAGTATTCTAGTCTTCTTAATGAGGATGAAACCCTAAATTTTATTTAAAAAAGAGTGTTAGTCTACTTAGAATTTGTAAGAGAGAAAATTGCAAAATCAGTTTGAGAATAATAAAGGATAGAGGATACACCATTGACACATTAGATTAGAGAGGATCAAGAAGGACATAGTATAGATGTGATATTTAATTAGGCTACCAGAGCTAATCACAAGATCTATGTTGAAACATCCTAATAGGTGATTTTAGTTAAATCTCCTAGGTGGAGTAGTCCTAATAGACTATTGTAAATCCTTTAACAGGGTGACATTCCAAGTGGATGTTCTAAATTCCTTTAGCTAGAAACACTTCTAACAAGATGGGACTTCACAGTCCTTGTAAGCTTTTAACAAGGTAGGCTTTTCATAGGGTAGATCATGTCTCATGGTCAATTCATTTTAACCTTAATTGGTGACACTTTATTGCTATAGTAGTGAATAATTGTGGATGTCATCCCACCCTAGTTTTACCTTCTCATTTGGAGGGTTTCTAAGTAATCATATCAGGTGTCAAATGTGTGATTGCTTATGTGTTTACATGTTTTAGATGTTTATACTTTAAAAATTAATTCAATTTTATCTATTGAATGCATGAGATGGATGAGTGGTAAAAATTTTTATGGGTTCATGTTTTAACTACTGATTCACCCTCCCTCTCACTAGTTCACCTTTTCTACTTGTCATTCCATCATCAAACCCCTTCAGCTTGTCCCATACTCTATTCCTATAGTGCTTCAGTCTAGGATTTTTAACATCAAAAATATATTGTACCTATTTAACCACTAGTTCTACATCTCCTTTGGCTTTCAATAAATTAATGCCTTTCTTTTTAGCTTCTTCTATTCATAGCAGCAAGGCCTCATATTTAGTAGTGTTATAAATATTATAAAACTCTAGTTTGAAAGTGTGGGGAGTGATCTCTCCAATAGAGGAGATGAGAACTAGTCCCACTCTTGAGCTAGCCAAAGTGCAACTACCATTACATTATAGGGTCCACACATCTTGATCAGATGAACCTTTGGGTTGAGCTACCTATTATTCTAGTAGGATGACATAATTAGAAAACTTAGTTTCTTGATATAGGATGTTAGACCTAGGATCTTCAAAGGAAAAAACTATGTATTTGGCCTTAGGCTTAGGGTTTAAGATTACACTTTTTGCTACCAATTGGTATAGTCACTTGTGACTAGTCTAACTTCACTCATAATCCTAGGTTTTTGCAAAAGGCTCAGCTCAAAAAAATTCCATAAATAGCAAGAATTTCCATGACCAAGATGGTTAATGCAAATCTTTTCTTAGGAAACTCATCTAGAGAAACATGGGCATCCTTGATTTTTCTTGTCAGGGGAGCTTTCTTAGAATCCACATCATATCATTTTCTTGTGGTCTATGTGATTGGAAGATCTAAAACTTTTTCTACAAAGGATGATATGATATTGTCTAAAGCTCTAGAATCTATGATACAATTATTTAGTTAGTGATCATGGATAAAAAATGACACATGGAATGGGGTTGGCTTAAGGATGATAGGGCTATCCTCAGTTGGTATTTTATCTTTGCTCTCCATGGGCGATTTAGAACTAGACACAACATTTTTAAATGGAGGCATTTGTGGCTGATTAGGAGCTTTAGAAAATTCTTTCAACTTATCCAATTCACTAGGCTTTGAACATAGATAATCAACTTGTGAAATTTGAATTCTAGAAGACTTACAAAATTCTACTATATCAAAGGTAGTTTCAAAATCATTTCTTTTTAAAAGATTAACTCTGGAACTAGATCCTTTAGAGTATTAGGGACCTTCTTTGATTGGTTAGGTAGAGTCTTCCACTTTTTGGCTAGGTTTGAGGTAGAAGGATCTTCAAGATCTTTGCTCCCTCTTTGACCTCTTGTGAGTATTGTACATTAAGGATCTTCAATGGTGACATAGACAATGCCTCTTCTTTGAGAATTTGACTCATATTTAAGGAAATAATTTATAGAGTCATTAGTACCTCTTGAGTCTTCTTCAATAGGAATCTCTTCTATTATCTCCTTATTTGCATATAATTGATTTGAATGAATCATCTCAAGACATGCATACTGTCATGATCATTAATAGAGTGAAAGATGCAATGATTTGTTTTATTGGTTGAACTATCTTCAATTAAAAATTTTTATTAGGGAATTTTCTGTGGATGTTTTGGTATGTAGTATTGATTTTTGGCATTTTTTTCTTCATTATCATTACATCATTCAATAATCTATAAACTAGAGGGTCAATTTGACCTAAGGTAGATGCTTATGAACTTGAAGCTTGCATCTCCCTTCTCTATTTACTAGTGGCTAGAAGATAATCTTCCAACTCAATTTCTAGCCTTTGCACGACGAAAATATTAGCTACTCTATCTCTTCTTAGGTGAAAGTTTATGTTTGGAGGCATTTCATTCATGAAAAATCCTTTGCAAATTTTAGCTTTGGGTCATTTAGCAATAGGAATTTTATGAATTATTTTGTTGAACTTTGCTACAAATTCATGCATAAGCTCTGACCTCTTTCTTGAGTTGTATCAATTGTAGGAGAAGGGTATGTTCATGATATGTTTATTTGAACCTAGCTTAAAAAACATTTCACATTGAAGCCCAATCTATGATTGCCCCATTTAGAATATGGTGAAACCAATCTATGATAGCATTAGTTAGGGTTTGGAAAAACAACCTATTGACCACATTTTTAGTAGGAACAACAAGAACTCCACAAGAATTGTTAAAGGCATTTAGGTGTTTATCAATGGACTTCCTCCCATTTCCATTGAATTTAGGCAAGATTTACTTGGATCCCTTTGGGAGATGATTTGGATCAGGACCTAAGAAAGGGGACTGACCTAGACACCCCAAGGATTAGTAGCCATTCAAGGTAAAATGAAGTTCAGAGGCTGAGCATTGAAACAAGTGGCTACTAATGTCCCAAGTAAAAGAAAGGCTTGTAAACTCACAAAAATTGGGAATAATTTTTTAGGGGACGTAGGTAAAATTTTACTTCTCATAAACTTCCTTTGTCTTTGGGTTAGATTAGGGGCAAAGTTTTGACTTCTTACAAATTCATAGGATTGATAGAAAAATCCTTTTCTCTATTCACTCTGGGTATATTTACTGCTAGCCAATTTTCTAAAGTGAAATAATTTTTAGTTATTGATATTCAAAGAGGTTGTTAGGCTAATCTATCAACCACAATGTCTTCTTGAGCAATGAGTATTACTCTAATGAGTTCTGCTCATTCTTCTTCTCTCTCTCAAGAACTTAACTAAATTTCAAGAATTTCTTGACACTAGTTTTGAATTTCCAAGCTTTGGGCATTTAAATCTAAAATGATATCTTCTTGGGTATTGTCAAAATATAATCTTGGTTGAAGAATAGGAAAATATCTACATGAGGTAAAACCATGCCTTATGACAATGTTGGATCCTAATGGATTCTCTAGCAGAGTTGCCAAAAACTATTAGTGAAAAGTTTTTCCCTTCAATAATGTAAGTTAATGAACCAGGAAAACTCCCACAATAATTGAGTTCCTTTAATTAAACTCTCTCTCTCTCTCTCTCTCTCTCTCTCTCTCTCTCTCTCTCTCTCTCTCTCTCTCTCTCTCTCTCTCTCTCTCTCTCTCTCTCTCTCTCTCTCTCTCTCTCTCTCTCTGTTTTGAGATAGAGCTCCATCCTTAAATGATAAACATAAATTTCCTTTATTTGAAAAGAATTTATCAAGAAGGATCTTTTAACTAGAAAGAACTAAGGTTTTTAGAAATACTTTTCCATACCTTCTGAAAAAGTATTGCGAAGATAATATAGATACAAAAACAAGCCTAAAGACTTATTTAAATGTGTGCTAGAGAATAACTAAAATAAAGATGATTGATTTCTGAACAATGAAATCAAAACTATTCATAGAACATAACATATAATTATTGATCATAACCACAAATGACCAATAGTACATAACTAATATCAAGAGATTCCTATATATATTCCTTGTTCATTTAAACAGCATAACCAAATTGGTTTACTCTGAACCTGCTTAAACAAATTATGTTACTATTGTAGAGAAAAACCTGATTATCAATTCCAAAAACATTTAATGTTTCACAATATATAGCCACACAAGGCCCATAAAATAGTTATAAAACTAACTCCTAAATGGAGTGTGACACAAGAAAAGGGTGAATAACTAGGGCCAAAGGCTCACCTAACTATCCAAACCACCCTGCAAGAGTTACACAATGGAAGCAAACATAAAGAATATTGGCCAAAGGAGGAAAACGAGTGAAATACTTTTATTGATTCATCAAAATATCTTCATACATGCCTAGCTATAAGGCCTTCTAGGTTACAATCAAATACAAATATATTCACATTCAAAGATCCAACAACAAATTTGCACTTTCAGTTTTGCTCTCTAATCCTCTTCAAAAAATCTTGCCTAAATCTAACCCTAAACACTCTATATATACTTTCCAAAATGGCTTACAGCTTATTCTAGAACATTACATAAGAGGAGGGCTGACCCAACAATAGTCTGGACACATCCTAAGAAAATATCTTAACATAAATGTCGTGATTAAAATAAATCCCACAAGTCAACTCACAGAAACCATGTCCAAATGCTGACACTAAGCATACACTGGTAACTTGGCACATGAAGAGACACGACATATATTGGGTAACTCACCACATGAAGGAATTTCTATAGTAACTTGACACATGAAGGAATTGCTACAGTAACTTGGCACATGAAGGAACTGCTAGGCATATGAAGGAATTGCTAGGCACATGAAAGAACTACTAGGCACATGAAGGAATTTCTAGTCACATGAAGGATTTTCTAGGCACATGAAGGATTTTCTAGGCACATGAAGGAATTGCTAGTCACATGAAGGATTTTCTAGGCACATGAAGGATTGCTAGGCACCAACTTGCAGAATGAAAAAAAATGAGTAGGATAACAAGGCAACCTAGGATGCTTCTACATTAGAGTGGCAAATGCCAAACTTAAAATCATATAACAACTATTCTATAATCTAAGTTGAGTAACTGAAATAATAGCTATATTTCTTGGTTGTCCTTGCTTCATGGTTGCATTGCCACTTGCATTTTTCCAATCCTTGTAATGAATTCAAAATACACAATCTCCTTTTTTTGTAGGACTCCTAGCCATTTTGTCCTTAGCTTCTAGATGGTAATGAATTGATGGGAATATTCCATTTTCTTGATCTACAACATCAGATGATCATCACTGATAATAATCATGGAATTTGTTTGGGTGATGAATGCTAGGCTGGTAGATGATACCTCTTTGGCCCCTTTGAGGGCTCACAACTTGTCATGGCACTCAACTTCTACCTCCTTCAAGTCTTTGCTAGATTGATCCTTGATGCTTAGGATTTAAAAATTGATGCATTTAGCATCAATTTGTAAGATTTCCTCTAGGCAATTGAGCTCTTTGACTAATTTTAAATATTCATCTAGGCACTGTTCGATGACTATATTCCTCCATTCTAGGTTAGTCAAGGAGATGTACAAGAAGTTTTTATCCACTCTAGAAGTCTGCTTCTTAGCTAAGAATTTATCTATACCATATTACTGGACTTCCATGATGTGTGCCACAATAGTCTTTCCTTCTATTTGGTCCATACATTTAGCTTTGCTTCTAGGTCATCCATCATTTGTTTATCTTTCACCCTTTTCTTAGCTAGTCAATCAATGTAGTTAACTTCACAAGAAACTACTAATTGAATCCATTCATCAAAAACTATAGAAACTAACCTATCCCTTATCACTTGGTTGATGAACTACTGATTTTCCTAGGAAGTCACATCAATCATGGAAATCACTTGAGGTTGTTTAGGTTCCACATTTTAGATATTATGAATGTATTCTATTAGTGTGTGAATGGATTTTTTTAGTTCCTTCTCCTTCCAATATTTCCATATGCAACTAGTGACCCTTGTATGTCATACATCAAGGATTTTCATATCTGTTGCTCTAGAGGCTAGTTCGAGAACTCTTTTCTCTATTGTTTAGTCTTGAGGAGTAATGTCTTCAAGAGTTTCATCTTTGGATTCCTCAAATACATTATCCACCCAATCCCCTATTTTTTCATCAACTTTGGCATAGCCTCTATCTTTGGATTTTTGATTTTTGATAATTTTTCCCTAACATTTTCCAATTATATCTTTGACTAAAACACTTATAGACACCATCCTCCTTTTATTGTTTTCAAACATGTCAAACCAATTTGATGCTAAAGAGGTACATTTGGATGGAGGCATTTGTAAAGTAGGGGAAACATAATTGGCAATCATTGACCCAAAAGAATTGACATCATCTTTTGTTGGTTTAGAATTTTGATCCATGAATTCTTACACTCTTTCTTCAAGAGGCTTGATCCAACTTCTATCTCGATTGGACCTATACCAAAACCTTTTTTGACAGCTCTTCAAATTCTTTTCTTTTTGGTAGGAGAGTGAGTCTATCTCATTGGCTTGGCTTATTGAACTGAACTTTGAACTTAAGATAGAACTTCAACTTTAGGGTTCAAAATAATTGTAGAGGAAAAGGTGACATATTTATCAATATCAGTATCATGAATCACCTACTCTACATTTTTCATTTTTGATTGCCTTTTCCTCTTTAACTAGTTTTTAGTCCTCACTATGACTGGTTCAGTTTGAGACTACAAGTCACTTCTTCAAGTGAATCCCAATCTATCTCTAGGAGGGTAAAGGATTCAGCCTATGTTATATAAAAGGAATCAATGATTTCTTTGCCTCTTTTTTCCCGTATGCTTTTCACATTCATCTATAATCTAAATTCTTTTATCTATTTTAGGGTCAACCTAGACCATCACCTCTTCCTAACTTTGTAGTCATCATTGTAGTTAGCCAAGAAGTATTCTAATTAAGGGATATGTGAAAATTCTAGTCTTAATTAAAATAGGGAGAATGTAAAGCCTTTATCATCAAAATCAAGGTAAAAAGTGTGGACTTCTAAATTCATCAAAATTAGTTCATGTTTGAGAGCTAAGGCATCTTGTATAGTTTTGCATCTATAGTGACCAATCTCTATAGGGAATTTAGAACTAGAGCCTTTCCTAGGTTTACAATTCCCATCCACTTTGGCTACTTTCTTGTAGACCTCCATGAAAACATATTTCTCCAAGCAATGTCTCGATAGTTTTAGTGGTCTTCCTTCATACCCGCCAACTCAAATGTAGGTGAAATTAGTTAACTAGGTGAAGAAACTACCATATATTGATACAAATTATGCTACCTCATCTATTAACCTCCTTTATTCTTTACCTTGTAATTCAAATACCAACTTAGCAAAAAATGTATCTTGCACTCTTTTGAATTCATCTCCATTATTTTCCTTTTGCAAATAGAGAAAATATTCATAGATAGGTATATTATTTACCCAATTAGTGTGTGGAAGTCCAACCCATTCTTTACAACATTCCAAGACATAAAAAAAATACTAACTCATATAGAAATGAGACACTCTAGATGATTGGGGAAGTTCTTCATGTGACCTATCAACTATAATTTCTGCCTAGTCAATATGCTTGTTCTTATCACTCATAATGGTGTGGACAAAGAAATACATCTAGTTTTCCTAGTGGAAGGCATGTTGGTTTTGTTTAATCCTATTTAGGAGAGTATTCAAATCTTTTATCTTAGGGATCATGTGATCTCTTGCTACTGGATGAGGAAGGTAGGAACCCCCTTTCTCAGGCCTAACCAACCAGTTCTTGGCAATGACATTATTGAATATAGTTGGGTTGGCTAAAAATTTAATATTTGAGAGCACAATCATCCTAGCTTCATATACCTTGTGTGGAAGAATCCTTAGAGAACCCATGATTGTGACCCTATTTATATAGACCAAAACTTCTCCTAGATACATTCTTATGCATCTCTAGGTGTCATTGTATATATTCTTGCATTCTAAAACTAGTTCTGGGCAAAGAACTAACTCTTGGAAACACACAACTTTAAGTGATATTCTATTGAAAATTTTCTTAGTAATAGAACCAAGATTGGGTTTAGAGAAACTAGACAAAAACTTATTCATATCTTCATCGACAAGGAAGGTATCCTTTAGTGCAGAGAAGAAATAGGCAAGAGAAGAAACATGCTTTTCTTTTGGTAATTTGGTGCAAGAGCTAGCCATGAGAATAAAAATCAATAATAATTTTCAAAAATAGTTAAGAACAAGTAGAAATGGAGGTGCTTAACAAAATTACTCACTTAAGTAAAATAAGTGACAATAACCATTAAGTAAGGTAAAAGAAACTCACCACATAGGAGAAACAACAATGTACTTCTGTGATCAATCCAGTTGCAGATACCTATGAATCCATACAAGGGTGAGTTTTTATTTTTTGTGGATATTATATGAAAAGGAAATCATCCTAAAAAATCCTTTAAACATATACTCACATCATGACTTAACATGGAAAGTATCGATTTGATAGGGACACTAAATTCATTAATGAGAGTATTTGCCTTTGCATGTAACAAGTCTTTCCATGACACTTGATACTAATCATTTATTGAAAGGTGTCACTTCAACCTTTCCAAAATTATCTTAATGCATCTATGTACTACCACATACCATTCTTCTTGAATATTCTAGGCTCATGAAGTGAAAATTGAACTATTTAGAAGTTCAAGTTTAGGTTCAAAGCCATGAATATATAGGACTTGGGTGTATGAAACTGTCATAAAATTCATTAATGGGAAAAAGAGTGACAAAATTTGAACTTTGAAAAGAAAGGTAATTCAAATTTAGGTTTCAAAATGCACTCAAAATTAAAAGGAATTTATGTTAACTTTGAGCTTGACTACCACTTGGATGAGTTGGTTAAACCTTGAACTTTGAACTTAATTAATTCAAAGTTCAATTTCAAGGTTACAAAAAAGTTTCACATTGTAGGTTTGACATAAAAAAGAATTAATGAACTTGAACATTGAACTTGAAAGATTTCAAAGTTCAAAGTTCAAAACCTAGACTCAGTAAGGATTTATTGAAAAATAATGAGTAAGAATATGTAAGGCTTTTACATGGGTAACACACTTGATATAGGAGCTTGGAATAAAACATACTTTGGGAATATCTTTGAACATAAATAAATTATCAAAGATGATCTAAAAGTTATCCAAAATAAAAATCTAGTAGGAGGGTTACTCGATGGATTTGGTGAAGGAAGAAAATAAGAAATTGGTGGAGTACCATGACATAATTTCTAAAGAAGAGATCTATTGGAGATAGAGGTCTAGATCCATTTTGCTCAAAGAAGGAGATAGGAATACAAAATTTTTCCATTTGTCAACTTTGAAACACAGAGCCAATAATTGTATTTCTAGTCTCACTAAAGGAAGACATCAAATCACTAATGAAAAGGAAATATTTGATGAAATGGTTTCCTTTTTTTATCCCTGTTGTCTTCAGACCTTGATATTGATCAAAATAAATAGGTTGAGTTGTTAGATGCTATTCCCTCTTTGGTCATTGAGAAGAAGAATAAATTGTTGTGTGTTATTCCTAAGGGAGAATAAATCTATAAAGCTATCTACTTGCTTGAAGGAGATAAATCCCCAAGGCTAGATGGTTTCCATATGCTTTTTCTTTTAGAAAGAGTGGTGAAATCCCTAGGGCTAGATGGTTTCCATATGCTTTTTCTTTTAGAAAGAGTGGTGAAACTAGTTGGTAAATATGTATTTGACATTATCAAAGAATTCTTTGGGGAAAAAAGAATGCTGAAGGAAATTAACTCTACTTTCCTTTGTTTGATTCCAAAGAAGATTGGAGCCAATTCTCTAGACTAGTTCAAATCTATTAGTCCTTGCAACTCAATTATAAAATTATCTCAAAATTCCTTACTTTGAGATTGTTGAACATTCTTCCTAACTTAATTTCAGAACAATAGAATGGTTTTATTCCTAGTAGACAAATCCTTAACTCTAAATTTTTTATACATGAAAATATCCATTCCTTATCTCTTTCTAACAATCATGGTTTTATTATGTAAGTTGATATAGCCAAAGCCTATGATAGAGTTGAATGGTATTTTCTCCAAAAGATCCTAATGTCTTTTGTCTTTAGTATAATTATGATTAAGCTTATTATGTAGATGGTTTCTACTACTTCAGTTGTTGTGCTGGTCAATGTGTGAGGCCTCACCCGATCTATCATAATATAGATAACATAATTGTAGTATGATACTTCTAATTTGATGTTTAGATATATTTTAAAGACTATAGGGTTATGTTATTTTAATATCTACATTTTGATGATCCACACTTATGTTTGCACATTAAGACCTAAATGATATAAGTAATAATTTCATTCATGTGCTAACCCTTTTCAATTGCTTTGATAGAAGCTGAATTGTAGAATGGCTTGTAATGAAATGTTAAGTGGGGTTATGTTACTTGCTTTTGATATTTGAGATTTGGATATTTTGACATTATTCAAGACTTAGAAGGACCATGGCTTATTTTATCTATTGATTTTGACATTTACAATAGTATTTTGTATCTATGATATGTACTATGAACCCGATATTGTGAATGGAATGATCAAACACATATGGATGAAAATTTATGATATGATAACATTAGATTATGATATGATGATTATGATGATTTTTGATTTAATGTAATATGTAGATTTTTGGAGGTTTAATGATTAAATGTTTTATAAGAAAATGATGGGGAATAGGGAGTTAATTATGAAATGTGTAATATGTGAATTGTAGAATAATTTTTTTATTATGTTATCTTTACTTCATATTTATTTTATATGTGACTTTTCATTGGACTACTAATGCTCGAGTTTAGTGTGTAGGAAAGGAACCATGGAAATATAATGAGGACACAAGATATAAACACATGTTCATATGACACTGCCAAGGTGAATCTTTAGAAGATTTGTAAACCTCATTGTGATGTATTTATTTTGTAAACATGAGATGTATGTGTGTAGTATGTATTTCATGAATAGATTCAGAACATGTAATGTGTGATGTATAGTGAATTTTGTGTGTGTCATTTGACATGTGTACTTGTGTGAAATGACATGTTCTCTAAAGATGGATCATGTGGTCACCTTATCTCAAGTTAAATTCCTTAATTAATAATTATACTTATTGCCTTGACTTAGTAAGGGAAACAAAAGGTTATCATCATAGGAAATTTTGAATTGGACTTTACCTAGCATTATAAGGGTCAAAAAGTAGCTCCAAGGTGAATTTTTGATAAAATAAACCCTACCCATGATAATAGTTTAAGTTAGGGGGCTAATAGTGACCCCTAAGGTGCCTAGAAGACCTAGGAGATTCCAAAAAGAATACATTTTTTATTGAATCCCAAAATGGGAGTCTTATATAGAGGATTGGCCAAATTAGAAACCCAATTATCCACTCTCTAACTTTAGAGATCTTTAGGGTTTGGAGAAAGAGGATAAGGAGCTCTACTACAACTTTCATTTTTTATTGCTTGGAGTGAGGTTAGTATCCATGATCCATGGTGTCTCTTCATTGCATTATAGATTTGATATGGTGTTTCTTCATTGCATTGTAGATTTTTTATGGTATAGATGTGGTTTTGTGAAGAATTTTGTTGTATGTGTGTTGAATGTGAGAAGTTATGAGATTTCTTTCTTGAATCTTTTTTTTTTTTTTTCATGTTGATTGTTTGTGTAAAATGGGTGTGGAGCATCACTCACCCTTGGGAGGGATGAGATGCTTGGGTGAAGGGGTTAGTTGAAAAACTCTCCCATGTATGGAGATGATTTTGATGTGTTTGAATGGAGTAAGGACTTCATGATTACTTGCATTCTTGGGAGATATATAGAGATGCATGAAGGGGGAAGACATTGTTAAGCCTTGAAAAGGGCATGTTACTTATGAGAATATAAGAATATGCATGATTCTTGGATTTGAATTTCTCCTCATGGAGACATCCCACCTTCACCCTATTTCTTGATTCTATTTCTGAATCTTTGTGCAAGCCTTTGGATGGGTTGTGTTGTGTTGTGTTGTTATGGTTATGCATGATATGTGAGATTGATGGTATGCAACCATTTGTGCCTTATTTCCCAAAGCTCAGTGGGTGGCCTTCTTGAGGCATAGGATGGGAGGTGAGCCTCCATGGTTCTACATATTGTCTCTTATTTGTAGGTTTTTTCTTGATCGCTTAGATATTTGGAAATTGTGAAGTACTACCTTTTCTTAGAAAGAGAGAATGCTTGTATTTGCAATTGAATTGGAGGACAACTCCATCTTGTTATATGAATTTATTGGTATTTGTTAGAGTGCTGTTAGTGATCTCATAATTTTTCCAATAGAGAGATTGTGAATCATCTATACATTGTAAAATGTCCTTCCATTGTGCATATCATGATATGATGATTTCACCACCCTATGTGCATGCTTGATAACTGTGTTGAATGCAAGTCTTGAGAGGAGCATGAAGAAGAAATTCATTGTATTGATGTTGTTGTTTCATTACTTTGAATAGGAATGTATTGAAGAAAAGGAATTATGTATCATGGTTTACATTACAAGAATGAGTAGAAGATTATCTCTTTTCTATTTGGTCTCTCACACATCTCAATTAATTAATTAGATGCATTTTTTATTATCTTAAAACATATAGATGAATGTAGAATATGTAAATTAATAGCTAATGAATTCACCTTTAGTTATACTCATGGAATGGATGTCAATAATGTAAATTGAATATTTGATGTTAATGGAATTACCAACAAAATATTTCATTTATGTTTCATATTAGAGTATCTTGCAATTAGATTTTGATAGTAACATGATAGTTGATATGTGTAATACATTAGATTTTCTATATAGAATAGATTTTATAATGCACAATACAATGTTCAATTTCATTAGCTCAATTATAAACAACCATAGAGGATATATGAATAAAATTGGACAAATAAGCTTAACTCAAACAATGAGGCCTCTAGATGCATATTCATTCTCTGAAAAATGTATGAGACAAATCAAATAATGTCTTTGCCAATACAAATCAATAAAATAATAGGCCCTAAATAAGATAACAATATCTTGAAAATTAGTCAGCCCTAAAATACAACCCACTCTCCACCTTGGATCAAGGGCCACACATTAGTTATGGGAGAATGTGTGATCTACCTTGTAAAAGGTGTTTTCCCAAACATGAGTGGCTTCATACACCAAGGCACCAAGTTGTGGGGTATAAACTTTATTTTAATTAAACAAAGATAAAACATAGCAACTAGCTTGAACATTCTCAATGCCTCCCTTTGTATACAAATCAACTTCTGTCATGAATTGATCCTGACATATAGTTAGGTATGGCTTCCCATGGCATCCCTCTTGGATATTGGAGTGAAGGTGGGGTAGGTGGGAGCAATTCCTATGAGAATTTTCTAAGGAGGAGCATGTAATTTATTTGGGGAAGTAGGTAGACTTAGGAAATGGGGAGAAAGGTAGTTTTAGAAAGTAGAAAAAAAAGGTAGTTACAGATGTGGTAAGATATTTATAGGATTAGTTTAAAAAGGGAATTTTTTTTTATGGGATGGAATACTTGGCTTAGGTAAAAGGGTTTAGTAGCTAATAAGATAAGTGACTTTATTATATGTAGAGGATATATGAATAAAACTAGACAAATAAGCTTAACTCAAACAATGAGGCTTGTAGATGAATATTCATTCTCTGAAAAATGTATGAGAAAAATCAAATAATGTCTTTGCCAATACAGATTAATAAAACAATAATCCCTGAATAAGATAATAATATCTTGAAAATTAGTCAGCCCTAAAATACAACCCACTCTCCACCTTGGATCAAGGGCCATATATTAGTTATGGGAGAATGTGTGATCTACCTTGTAAAAGGTGTTTTCCCAAACATGAGTGGCTTCATACCCCAAGGCACCAAGTTATGGGGTATAAACTTTATTTTTATTAAACAAAGATAAACATAGTAAGTAGCTTGAACATTCTCAATGCCTCCCTTTGTATACAAATCAACTTCTGTCATGAATTGATCTTGACATATAGTCAGGTATGGATTCTCATGGCATCCCTCTTGGATATTGGAGTGAAGGTGGGGTAGGTGGGAGAAATTCCTAGGAGAACTTGCTAGGGAGGAGCAAGTAATTTGTATAGGGAAGTAGGTAGACTTAGGAAATGGGGGGGAAAGGTAGTTTTAGAATGTAGAAAAAAAAGAGTAGTTACAGATGTGGTAAGATATTTATAGGATTAGTTTAAAAAGGGAATTTTTTTAATGGGATGGAATACTTGGCTCAGGTAAAAGGGTTTAGTAGCTAATAAGGTAAGTGACATTATTATATGTATTTGGTTTATTTTATGTTATAAAATGGACAAGCTAGAAAAAAGGAAGATATAGGGGTAGTTAATTAATGAATTTAAGGATACCAAGGTTAGATTAATGTGTGGTGAAATTTATTATGTTTTCATTTTTATTTATTATTTTATTTGTTAGAATATTTAATGAAAAATCGTTATTAAAAAGAGGTTAGTGAAATTGGTTGGGAAGTCTTAAGTCGGTATGGGAAAATATCAATGCAAATCTAGGTTAATGGATTTGTAGTGGATAGATATGGTGTGGTTTAATTTAGCAAACTGAAGGGAATAAATAATTAAATAAGCAATTAGGAATAAAAGAAATGATAAATAAACTAATATAGCAATTCAACAAATGATTGATAATTGGGATTTAGTTGTAACACTTAATCAATAGATTACTAAAATGGTCAAAGTGGATGAAATACAAAAAAAAAAAGGGCATGACATAATGGAAGATCTACTAAATTTTTAAAACCCTCTAGGGAGTTGAGGTAGGGTAATCCATTATCTCTGATTATCTTTACTATTATGACTGATTGTTTGGGTAGATATATTGGGAAGTTGGTTTTAAAAAGGGAAATTCAAGGATTGAAACCTTCATCCCATCCTCTTATATGTTCTCACAAAAAAATTGTGGATGATACCATCTTCCTTGGAAAAACTATTGTTAACTAGGTGAGAACTCTTAAAAAGGTTCTTAATCTTTATTCTTCTACTGTTGGTTAGCTAATTAATTGGAAGAAGAGATCTTTATTTTTTATTAACACTTTAATTTTCAGATAGGGAAAGATTGCTAATATTCTTGGTTTCTCTATAGGATCTTTTCCATGTACTTATCTTGGTTTACCCTTGGGGCTGAGTCCTTTGGAAATTTTTTGGGAGGGTCTTTTAAAGAAATTCAATAAGAAACTAGTGGGGTGAAAAGGCAATATGCTAAATCAAGTTGGTAAAGTTACTCTACTCAAAGCCTATCTTCAAAGTATTTCCACTTAGGATTTGAGCCTCTTTAACAAAATTCAAAGGAACTTCGATAGAGGAAAATAAAAGAATGACTTTAATTGCTTGGAAAAATATCTGTAAACATAAGCTAGAAGGTGGTTTGGGTATAAGATCTATTAGAAGTATGAATAAAGAATTATTAGCTAAACAAGGATGGAGATTCTATCATGATAATAAGGAATGAAGTTCTATTTGGAAACATAAGTAACTTTGTGAGGCTCCTTCTTTTTTTTATTTTTTTTCCTACCTTATTGTTCCTTCTTTTGCTATTTGGAATGTAGTCTAGGGAGAAAAACACATTATAAATAAAAGTTGTAATGGGAGAAAGATTAGGTTTTGGGATGATGAATGGCTTTCAGATCACCCGTTGATTGTGAATTTTGAGGATAGGACTTTTGTTGATAAATGTAAACAAGTTTATGGTGATTTTGTGAACAATTACTAGATTTATAGTAAATGGGTTAATATTGTTGAGATTAATCATGATTTTTCTAGAATCTAGTTGGCCTTGAATATTGTTAGCCTTTATCCTCAAAAAGAGGATATTTTAGTTTTGGGGATTGAACCAAGAGGATGTTTCAAGGTCTCTTTTGTTTTTAGATTGGAGGACAAAGGAAATACTCCTATGTGGGGCTAAAGCATGGATTAAAGGGCTTATTCCTAAAATCAATATCTTTTTTTGGACTATTCTTCAAAACAAAATTTTAACTTTGGATAATTTACAAAGGAGAGGGGTTTACTTGGTCAACAAATGCTGTCTCTGTAAGATGGACTTTGAAGATAGGAATCACCTTTTCTAAACTAGAGTTTTAACCAAAATGTATGTAGTCATCTCTTTATCTTTTGGAATTTAGTTTGGGTTCAACATAATAACATTGATCAATGTTTTTAGAATTGGACATGCCCAACTAAGGATGAAGATATTGGTTTTCTTTGGAAGATTTATCTTTGCCATCTCTGGTGGGTATCTAGAAGGAGAGGAATAAATTTTTTTTTAGAAATAAGGAGATCCCTAATTGTTGGGTCAAAATATTATCAGAGCTATCAAAGAGAACTTCAAATCTCAGAGAAAAATATTTGATGAGACTCAAATAGGTAATAATATGAATGATAAAGGTACCAAAATAAAATAGGAGGATTAGTGACATAAATCAAAGTGGATATCTCTACCAATGGGATGGATCAAAGGTAATTTTGATGGTTCAACACAAGGGAATATGGGAAAATTTGGATGTGGAGGTATTTTGAGAGACCATTAGAGTATGGTTGTGGATGCTATTTCTATACCAATAGGTAAGTCTACTACTAATAAAGAAGAGACAACAATCACTTTGTTCACTATGAGGATGGAAGTGGAATTTGGTTTTCAAAACCTATGGTTGGAAGGAGACTCCCTTAATATTATTAACATAATATGAGTTTGATAACCTGGAGTATTGAGGGAAGTATATTGGAAATGAAAGACCTAATGAATAAATTGATAATGTTTTTATTTCTGATATTTTTTAGAAGGGAAACAAAGTTGCTAATTGGACTACAAATCAAGTGATCTATAGGGAAAAACAAGATGAGTTGGCAAGATGACCTAAGAAAGGAATTGGAGCTGAATTTTTTTTTTAATTATGATATGACACATGCTAGTGAAGGAAAGATCACACAAGATTGAGGGATTTATTAAGGGCAGTGATAGGTTTATGGTAGATTTTTTGAGTATCCCAAGGTGGTACCTTTGTCTAATTATAGATTGTACTTGGCATGCATGTAAGGTTAAATATTTCTTGGAAATCAATTACACTTTACTTTTCTTTTTGGTTTCCTTTTATTAGACTAGTTGTAGGTGCAGAGCCAAATAGAAGATGGGAGGGGAACCAAGAAAGAAAGAGATGAATAATTGTAATGAATGGAAGGAAAATTTGGATGTATGGGATATACTGAAAAAATGTAAAGCTACAAATTATATCAAGAAACTTCATAGGTAGAAGCGCCACATTATAGTGTATTTCTTCAAAAATTGCATTGAAGATAGGCTTACATTGCATGAGGTCACTGTGAAGCCATCAGAGGAATTTATTACTAATATTATGGGTCTTCCAAAGGGAGGTCTTAAATTTAGCAAGGAGATGAGTATTTCAAATGTGGCCTTCAAGAAATTCCCTAAAACTAATGAAGAGGAGAAAACACTTGAGAAGAATGGCCATTTCTATGACATAAGCTAGATTAAGGTTATCTAGAGGGATATTTTATCATGCATTCATGAGTATTTTATCCTTAATGATAGAGCTAAGAGAGTCCATAAGTTTCATTTTGTGTTCCTAAATCATTTTAGATATAAAGATAGAATATCTTTTCCATTTTATTTGAAATACTCTTTGATTCAAAGCCTCTAAGCCCATAGGAAGAATGAGTCATGCTTTGTGCTCCATGAGGGTTTAATCTTACTTATTGAAAATCACTATAAAAGAAAGGCTATTAAACCCTCTTTGACCATGGAGAAGAAGTGGAAAGTAACTAGTAATGCACATCACTCAAAAAAAATTCAGGTTAAAAGTGAGGAAGGCACCAATGATAGTAAGAGTACCAAAAAGGGTAACAAATGGGAGATTAAAAAGAAAAATGTGGAGGAAATTACAAATTTTGGGAATTCCACCGAGGATGATAATAAAATGGAAATGGCGACCTCAAATCACATTTGGAAGGTTATTCTAGGAACAAAGGAATATCAGTTGGTAAGGATAATGTGGAGGGAAGTAAAGATAGGAAAACTAAGTGTAATATAGGCTATGAAGCTTTAGGGGATGAAGAGGGGAAACAAAGTGTTCACCTTTCTCCTTCTAAAAGGAATTCTAGTGAGAAGAAAATGGACATGGAAACTAGAAAGAATAATGAGGATAAAGTCCTTGTCATGAAAGAGCACAACCTAAGTAAGGAGAGTAAAGAGAAGCTCAATGAGAAGTAGGACACAAACACCAAGATCTAGGTAAATATAGAAAATATTGATACTACTATTGATAGGATGAATACAGATGATGAAGAGTGTAGAGATGAGCCTCATCAAGTGAAGTTATCTTTCCTTCATACTACCAATCTTAAAGTAGAGGCATCCCTTCAAGGTGACTCATGGATCTACAATGAGATCATGGTTCTCAAGAAAAAAGTTGGGGTTATTCAGAAAGAACTGGACCATGAATGTGCTATGAGAGCCCATTTGGAAAGACAAGTTGGTGACATTCTTGAAAAAATTAGGGAGTATGAGTGGGAAATTTGTAATTAATAAAGGATAGCAAATAAAGAATGAAGTAGGTTACCTCTAGCTTGTGTGCTATGATGACTAGTCGGGGCAAGAAAAACAATGAGGAGATTATGTCTCTAGATATAGTTGGGGTGAGAAGTCTAGGAGGGCCATGTAAGAGAACATGATAGAGTATGAGGAAAAATATTATTGAAGCACCTGAGGTTCCTAGTTCTACCATGGTTGATATTATTCAAAGTACTACAAAAGTAGGAAAGGAAGTAGAAAAGATCATTAAAAAGCTACTTTAGGTGTTAGTTGTGGTTGTTGGTGTGCTTGTTTTTGGTTCTATTTTTTTTTCCAACTTTTGTTTAAACTTTAGGTTCCAGGTCCTTGTAAAACCTTGGTGTGTTTGGTTTAATCTTGTGGTTTCACATCCATGTAAAACCTATTTTTTTTTTGTGTTTTTTTGGTAAACTTTAGGTTTTAGGTCCTTGTAAAACTTGGGGGTGCTTAATGCTAATCTTTTGCATTTGTTAAAGAGTTTTGGGTCCCTTCAAAACCTATTTTTACCTTAATCTAAAACACACTTGATATAGGTATGAATTATGAGAAGTCTACTAAGGTAAGTATCCCTAAACATATTTCATATAAATTTTTAATTAAGGAGTTAGAGAGAATTTTATAGTTTTAATATCCTTAATTTTCCAAAGTTAACATATGCAGAGAAATATAAAATTTAATATATTAATCCTTAGGATAAAGGAATTGAGTACCCCTATGAAGCCTACTTTGACAAAGATATATTTTTTGAAATAGTTTAAAGGATAATTATTTTTTTGAATGAATTATTAAGAGATTTTAAAATTTTAAAACTTTGTTACACAAAGTGGATACTTTAAAAATGTTTTTTGATATTAAATGTAATCATAATATTTTCTTTGTTATATGATGAAAATGAAGTTTTTGATAGAGGAAAGGATAAAAGTTCATTATTGGGGGCTCAAGAGGCCTCCCAATTTCATTCTTTAGATTATATCTGAAGGACTAGTTTGCTTCTAGGCATGAGTAAGGAAATAATAGCATCTTAGGCATCACACTTTTCTAAAGATAAGTACAATATTGCTTTACCTATTTTTAAATTAAATTCAAAATATGGGCATATTATTTCTTATAAGAAAAGTGTGTGATGTTTTATTAAAATATTTTCCTCATTATTTTAACGTTTCAAATAATATTTGGGTTGTATTAAGGATTAAAGACATTATTTTTCCCTATATTTTGATTATAATATTCTTTTGTAAAGAATCAATAACAATTATGTTAAAATAATATATTTGATTCTTGATATGATCAATGTTTTGCCAGGCAAGATGCATATTTAAATTTTAAGAATATAATGAGTTGCATCTTATTTATATGATGATTTTTATTGCATTTGGTTTATGTGAGGAAAATTAATTATAATAAGTCATCTTTCAATACAATAATTGCATTGTTTCAATTTCTTTGAAGTTTTATTACCAAATGTATTTCTCTAATTTTATTTGTTACAATGGTATACATATTTGATGATATTTGTTGCAGGTGCTGAGAAATTTTGTATTTCTTAAGTAGAAGTAGAAGATGCAATCCATACCAAAGAAGATTTTGTTATATTTTTCCTGGCACTATGTAATCATTGTTAATGGAGGAAAGATTATGAAAATTTGAATCACATTTTTCATCTTTATGGATAAATTTGAAGACCTTTTTGAGCTAAATATGAAGGTTTCTATCTTCCAAATGGATCCCCAACCTTTATCTATGCTTAGGAGTATTTTAAATTATTTTAAAGATGCATTTAAGATGCATGCAAGGTAAAAAAACCCAAATTTTTAAAAATGGCCAGTAAGTAATACACGCAATAGTATTCATAATGCATCATTTATTTAATTGGGCCATTCATTGAAGGGATTCCTTAAATAGTAAAGTCATTCTTAGCATCCATGATGCATACAATTTTTTTTTTTTCAATGGAAATTCTCAAAGTTTTACAAGCAGTAATGTCATGTGATTATTGGTTGTATATTTGTGTTTTATGTTGTATACACTTTTGCACATGGATTGTGGTATGGTGAGGCTCGGTTTGTGGGTGCTATATTCCTATGGTAGCTTTGAAAATATCTATAATTATTGTGACATAGATTTGGGACCAAAATGAATGTTACAAAAGGATGTAGCTATCCTCCCATAAAACTGTCCTTCCATATAGGTAAAGTATAGAAAAAAGACCAAAAAATGCATTATATATACATCTTTTTTTATGGCATGATACATACATCCCATGGATCCATCCAATCACATCTACTATCATTTTGTGTCCTTCCATGGGTATCCTGTTGGCATGCATGACAAATGTTTTATTGAACTGATAATTTTTTTATTAATCATATAGTCATATAGATGCCAAGTAATGGAGTTATGATGAAATTGTCATTGTGGACTATTTTTGTATGAATTCATACCAAAAAATTAGCCCCATTTGATGTGGTTTTGTCGGCCTATTAATATTGCATCAAATTAGAAAACTATTTACGTACCTCTGATTAGCCATTGCCATTACTTCATCGTAGAGTTAAACATTTGAAATGAGTTAACTATTAACCGTTTTGACACCCTTCCTAGAAATTCAAATATCTAGGGTGACAACCATGATTATTTTCATTATATTATTCATTAATTTCCATAAATGATAATAGGGATATGAAAAAACTTTGACTTTATTTCTATCCGAAGCCTTAGAAAATTCATATCAAAGGAAGTGTTCAAGCTGTGATCACAAGCAGTTTTAGGCTTAGGAAAATTCAAGTTGCGACCATGTGAAGTTGACCACATTAGTTCAGATTCATTTGCTCTTACATCATTGTGCATGGTTAAGGCTTACCTCAAGTTCAGGCTATGAGGTTGCAAAATTCTATGATTTGCACCATCAAATGTAGTTAATGTCAACCTATGGTCAAGGCAATAAAGTGGAAATCTCCTTATTTCACACTATCATAGAGGGTTAAGGGAAAGCCAGGGTTAGGGTTGTAAAGAAATGAAATATATGGTGCACATTATCAGAGGGTTAACATTGAAGTTAAATCTTTAAGTTTTGAGGTTGCGATGATGGTTAGTGTAATGGTTTTGGTTGTTCATAGTGGCTATTGGATAATATCAACTAGTAATTTTAATGGAGCAATAAAGGTAAGATGACTGTATATGCAACATCACATAGTTAAATAGCAGTAAGTCTATAAACATGGTGAGGGTGCATGTAGGCTAATTTCATGATGGTGCAAGGTCATTATAGTTAAGGGGTTAAAGTGATTTCAATATGTAAAGCAATGATTAGGAATGATATGAAGACATCACAATTTTGTAAGACAAAGTAGCTAATAGAAGAAACAAGCTGTAAAGCCATGAATAAGAGGTAGTCAACATGTCAACATAAAGAAGAATGTTGGGAAAGGTGGTAGAATAGTTTAGAGGCATTGGGCCACATGGCGAGGATAGATGGTTGACTCCATTTGACTTGATGACATAACTAACTTGGTGTATTTGGGCTTTTCATTAATGTCTTGTTAAGCTAGAAAGGTGTAAAAAAAATCATGCTGCTAAGATTTAAACCTTCACATCATCACAAGAGTTTATGATTGTGATGGAGGGTGCTTTGCTTAAAACCATAAACTCATAGTAGAAACAAAGAAACAACACCCAATGCGATTATTGGTTGTATATTTATGTTTTATGTTGTATACAGTTTTGTACCAAAAAATGCATGATACATACATCCCATGGATCCATTCAGCCACATCTATAGTCATTCTGTGTCCTTCCATGCATATCCTATTGGAATGTCTAAAATATGTTTTATTGAACTAACAATTTTTTAATTAATCATGCAATCATACAGACGCCAAGTAATGGAGTTATGATGAATTTTTTATTGTGGATTATTTTTGTATGAATTCATACAGAAAAGTAGCCTCATTTGATGTAATTTTGTTAGCCTATTAGTATTGCATCAAGTTAGATAACTATTTATGTACCTTTGACTAGCCATTGCCATTACTTCATTATAGAGTTAAACATTTGAAATGAGTTAGCTATTAACCATTTTGCCACCCTTCCTAGAAATTCAAATAAAAGATAATATGGATACAAAAAGCTTTGACTTTATTTCTATCCCTAAGCCTTAGAAAATTCATATTGAAGGAAGCATTCAAGTTGTGATGATGTAATTTTTCCTTGCTTGCATGATCGCAAGTAGTTTCAAGCTTAAGAAGATTCAAGTTGTGATCATGTGAAGTTAACTACATTAGTTCAAATTCATGTGCTCTTACATCATCATGCATGGTTAAGGCTTACCTTAGGTTCAAGCTATGAGGTTGCAAAATTATTTAATTTGTACCATCACATGTAGTTAATGTCAACCTATGGTCAAGGCAACAAAGTGGAAATTCCCTTTGTTCACACTATCATAGAAGGTTAAGGGAAAACAAAGGTTAGGGTTGTAAAGTAGTGAAATATATGGTGCATACTATCAAAGGGTTGACATTAAAGTTAAATCTTTAAGTTTTTAGGTTGTGATGATGGTTAGTGTAATGATTTTGGTTATTCATAGTGGTTATTGGACAATATCAACTAGCAATTCTGATGGAGTAATAAAGGTAAGATGACTATATATGCAACATCACATAGTTAAATAACAGTGAGTCTATAAACACAATGAGGGTGTGAGTAGGCTGATTTCATGATGGCACAAGATAATTGCAGTTAAGGGGTTAAAGTGATTTCAAGATGTAAAGAAATGATTAGGCATGATATGAAGACATTGAAATTTTATAAGACCAAGTAGCTAACAGAAGAAACAAGTTGTAAAGCTTGAATAATAGGCAGTCAGTAGGTCAACATAAAGAAGAATGCTGGGCAAGGTGGTAGAATACTTTAGAGGCATTGGTCCACATGGTGAGGATAGATGGTTGATTCCATTTGGCTTGATGACATGGATGACTTTGTGTATTTGGGCTTTTCATTGATGTCTTGTGTATACAAGAACAAATTTTCAACCATTTCAATTAGGTACATCACCCCCTTTAGATTAGATTAGGTAGTTTGATTTCATGCATCTCCTTCTCCCTTTTCCTTCAAAGAGTAGTTAGGTGCATCTTGATTGTAAGGAATCTAGTCTTCTCTAGAGATTCAACCTCAAAGCACAAGTCCCACACTTGGAGGTTGTTTCCATGTTACAGGAGGTCATTCAAGGGTCATACCTCAAGCAAGGGTACAAACTTTTGTGTCAACATTAGCTATTGATGTTACTATATCATAAGATGGAATCAATAAAATAACTTTTTATTCCTTCAACATATCCTTTTTTTTGCATGATTTCCACATGTTGTGGTTTAATGTTCCTTTGACATAGAGATATAATTACTATTTATTAGAAGAAATAGTCATCGCATAGTCACAACAGTTTGAAATGAAGTGAAAGCTTAAGCTACAAAGGTGTAAAAAAAATCATGCTGTTAAGATTTAAACCTTTGCATCATCACAAGAGTTTATGATTGTGATGTAGGGTGCTCCCCTTAAAACCATAAACTCATAATAGAAACAAAGAAACAACAACCAATGCAAGAGCAAAATATGGACTTCTTATTTGTGCTACAAATGTGAAATTATAGAATTCTCAAGTACAATATGCTAACCCACATGGGTGCCTTCATTACAATAATCTTCAAGACAAGCTACAAACTATCACCTAGAGCCCCCCTAGAAAATGTTTGGTTCTTTCTTAAATAGGCAATTTTTTGCTACCTAGGAAGGTTCTAGACATTGAAACTTAATATCTAGGGTTGACAGACCCTAACAATACATATAGAGTTGGCCAAATACATCTTTGGCAATTATTTTAGATATTTCAAATAGCCCAACTTTGAAAGGCCATAACTCACAAAAGATTACTTTGATTGGCTATTATAACCACTTTTTTGAAATGCCAGCTCATGATCTATAGGATTAGAACTATGTGAGCACCCTTCTGTCAAGTTTTTTGACCTTATCTAGGCACTCTATGGCTTACAACAGTGAGCTTGAATATTTTTCTACAAATTTTTCCACCGAAAATCCACAATAATTTTTCTAATACTAATGCTTGAGCAATGAGATTTTTATGGTAGGCTTACAACTCTAAAATAAACCTTCTTATGGAAAATGAGAACATTTTGAGCTCATATGACAAACTTACTAAAAATGGTAAGTTCCCATAAATAGTAACCACCCTATCTACTAGTTCTTATTAAAATAGAAAAGACTAAAAATAAAATATTTTTTGGTGATGCAAGATTATCCTTACACCCAAGATGCTCCAGCATTAGACACCTAGGGTAATTTGAGAAGTGACCCCATCATTTCTTAGGTGTTCAGAGGAAAACCAAGATGGTTAACCTCCTCCTTTGCTAGCCATGATGAATCCTCAACTAGTCTCCCTTTCCATTTGACTAGATATTCCTCATAAGTTCTATTTCTAGTACTTTTTCCAATACGACTATCTAGTATCTCCTCAATCTCTTGTGTAGCCAAACTAGCTGCTAGAATACTCTACTGTGCTTCTACAACTTCATCTCCATCACCTCCTTCATAATAATCTATCAAATTTAAAATATTAAATACTCATGAAATATTCAATTTAGCATGCAATTCCACTTCATACACATTTCTAGAATCATGCCTTTTCACTATCTTGCACAGTCCAAACTTCTTCATCTCTAACTTATTATATGTACCCATTGAAAAATGCTCCTTTCTCAAATGGATCATGACTTCATATCCAATTTGAAATTCCTTATATCTCCTTTTCACATCTACCTTAGCCTTATACTATGTATTCATCTTTATGATGTGCTTCCTTACCTCCTCATTGATGTTTTTCAAATGTTTAGGAAAATCTTTTGCTTTAGCACTACTTATCTCTCCTTTATCCAATTGCCTCAATTCAAAAGCATTTCTGGGACTACTCCCATATATAATATGGAATGGTGATTTACCAGTACTCCTATTGATAGAATTATTATATATAAATTCTACTTGTGGTAAAATCATATCCCATCCTTTTGGTTTATCTCCAACCAAGCATCTTAACAAATTTCCTGAACTGTGATTGACAACTTCTATATATCCATCAGTCTACAGATGATCTGATGAAGTAAACCTCAAATTTGCCATCAACTTCTTCCACAATGTATGCTAGAAATACCCAAAAAATTTGGTATCTCGATATGAAACTACACTCTTTGGCAGACCATGTAATTTCACCACTTCTCTAAAAAATAACTCTACTACATGAATAGCATCACTAGTCTTCTTGCAAGGAATAAAATGTGCCATCTTTGAAACCCTATCAACCACCACAAAAATATAATCATATCCATGATGTGTCCTCGATAATCCAAGAACAAAATCCATGCTAATATCCTCCCATGGCTTCTTTGGTATAGGTAATGGCCAATACAACCCTGTATTCTACTTCACTCCTTTTTCTATTTGACATACTTGAAAAATTTGTACAAGTTTTGTCACATGTTGCTACAACTATGACTAGTAGTAATTTTTAGCAACCAAAGCTATTGTTTAATCTCTGGCAAAATGTCTAGCCAATCCTCCACTATGCTTCTCTTTAATGAGGTTCTCTCTTAATGTAATTCTAGGAATGCACAACTAGCTTCCTTTGAACAACATATTATCTTGGATCATGAAATCAACCACTTTGTTCTATCAAGTGTAACAGGTTCTGTACAAGCCTTTCACACTTCACCAAAATCAAGATCATCTCGATACAATGTACTAAGTTACTTGAACCCAACCACCTCTATCTACATTTTTGTCAGCAAAAGTTATCTTCTACTAAGAGTGTCTGCAACTTTGTTGGACTTCCCACTCCTGTGTTTCAAAAAAAATGTATTAACTTTGCAAAAACTCAACCCACTTTAAATGCCTTTGGTTCAATTTTCCTTGGCTATTCAAATACAACAAATCTTGATGATCAGTATACCAAACAAACTCCTTAGGAAGAAGATAATGTCTCCAATTCTTCAATGCTTGAACTATAGCATAAAATTCTTGATCATAAATAGAAAATTTTCTTTTTTCATCATTCAACTTCTCACTAAAATAAGCAATTGGTCTACCTTCCTAGCTCAAAATAGCTCCTATTATAGTACCACTAGCATCATAGCCTACTTCAAACACCTTGTTAAAATTAGGAAGTGCCAAAATAGGCTACTCAGTAACTTTCTATTTCAATAGATTAAAACTCTTACCTACTCCTATAGTCCAATTAAACTCTTTCCTATCCCCTCCCATTGTCTCAGTCAAGGGTCCACAAATAATGCTAAAACTTCTTATGAGATTTTTGTAAAATATAGCTAATCCATGAAAAGATCTTACCTTTGTCACACTCCTTAGATTAGGGCATTCAAAGATAGCCTTCACTTTCTTTGGGTCCATTTCAAACCTTCTCTTGAGACTACAAATCCTAGGTACACCAAATCCTTTACAAAACTACACTTCTTCAAGTTTATCAACAACTTTTCTTCCCTCATCTTATCAAACACATTGCAAATATGAATCAAATACTCCTCTAATGTCTTAATCAAGATCAATATATCATCTATGTAAACAATTACAAACTTACCCAGAAACTCCTTCAATACCTCATTCATAAGCCTCATGAAAGTTCTTAGTGCATTGGTTAGCCCAAAAGGCATGACTAACCACTCATATAGTGCTTCCCTTTTCTTGAAAGTAGTCTTCCACTCATCACCTTCTCTGATATGAATCTAATGGTACCCACTCTTCAGATCTATCTTTGTAAAATACTGAGCTCCACTCAAATAGTCCATAATATCATCCATCCTCAGTAAAGGAAATCTACACTTGATGGTGATCTTATTGATAGCATGAGAATCTATGGACATCCTCTGTTCTCCATTTTTATTTGGTGATAATACTATTGGTATAGCACATGGACTTAGACTCTCTCAAATCAACCCCTTTTGCAATAACTCATGAACTTGCCTATTCAACTCTTCACTTTTTGCTAGTCTTATTCTGTGTGCTGCCTTGTTTAGCAAACTCACTCCTAGAACCAAGTCCATCTGGTGATTGATCTTCCTCAATGGGGGCAATCCATTAGGTATATTGTCTGATACAATATCAAAAAATTCTTCCAACATATCTGCAACTTATATAGGTACCTCCTCTACTTCTTTACTATCATTAGGAATTATAGCAAAACACATATATGCTCATGTTTCATACCTTTAAGAAACTCTTTTCCATCAACAAAACATATTTTGGCAGCACTACATACCTTTTCTTCTTTATCTTTCAATAGCATCAACTTATGTTTGACTCCATACTTAGATAAAGTGTAGGTATTAGCTCACCCATCATGTACAACATGTCTATCAAACTACCATGACCTACCCTACAAAATATGACATATGTCCATAGGTATGATATCACATACTACCTCATCTTGCTAGCCTCCAATCTTGAACTTCATTGAGCACTACTCATTGAACATGACCTTGTGGTCATCTTGCACCTAAGCAATATGGTATGGATCTAGGTGTTTTTACCTCTTCAATTTCAACTTGGTGACCATCATTTCTAACACAATATTGTTAGTACTTCTACCATTAATGATCATATCAAAACACTTATCTTCACATCTGCACCTTTCACGAAATAAGCTCCTTCTTTGCTCAGGTTCATTCTCACTACTCAGCAAGACTCTTCAGTTAACTAGGACTTCTCCTCTTTTAGCATCTTTAGGATGTGAGAATTTGGCATCTTCATCAACATGCACAACTCTCACCTAACCTTCTATTCTTTGATCTACCTTTCTTGGTGCTAGGTACATTCAAATGCTCTATCCCCTTCTTCTCCATAGTGAAAACATTTCCCACAAAAGTTTCCTCTTTTAGATCCTTGCCCTCTACCTCTTTCCTCTTTGATCTCTATCATTCTGATCATGGAAATGATTGGAATTGTTTCCCCTCTAGTTTTGACTCCTACTTCTAGCCTCATCGTTATTCTTTTGATCATCATTATTACCACCATAAGATCATCCACCAGATCTTTAACTGTGACCTCTTCCACTGTTCTTATTGTCAAAATTCTTGCTTAGTTTCTCCTCAACTCTTAGGGAAAATTGGTATGCCTCCTCAATACTACTCATTTGAACCAAACTTAGCTCATCCTAAACGCTTGGCCTTAACCCATTAAGATAATAGGAAACTTTCTCCTTATCAACTTCTGCATGGTTAGTTCTAATGAGAACTCAGTAGAACTCTTCAGTATACTCTTGAAATTTATTTTTTGGTTGCTTCATTCCTTGTATTTTCTTCAATAGATCAAGCTCATAATCCATAGGAATGAATTGTCACTTCATTTTAGCTATCATCTAATCCCATCTAGTGATTTTGTCCTTTCCCTTTCTATTTCAATCCAATTGAGCCTCTTGCCACTAGATCTTTGCATGTCCCTTCAGTTTTTCCTTCACAAACTTGACCCTATCTAGATCCTCAATATCTTCATACTCAAAGTACTCCTTTAGTTCATTGATCCAATCAATCAACTATTCTAGGTTAAGATTTCCTAAAAATGTGGGAACCTCAAACTTAGGTCTTTCTCCAATCTTGGAGATGGCCCTAAAAAGCCTCTCTTCCTTTGGATTTAGAACTGCCTCTACTTTGGCATTTTCTTCTACTTTGTTGTCATCCCCACTTTCATCTCTTATAGGAAGATTTATTCCTCTTCACACTTGTTCTTCCAATGCTTGCATTTTCCTTTGGAGGGCTCAATAACCCTTAGGTGTAACACCTACAACACTTTTTCCATGCTCTCTTTGTGGAGGCATTTTTGTGTTTTCATTGAAACCCTAGTGCAAACTACCTCACAATTAGTGATTTGTCTACACACTCAACCAAAACCATAGTCCTAGTGCAAACTACCTCATAGTTAGTGATTTCTCCACACACTCAAAAACTTTAGCTCTGATACCAAGTGATGTGGGGTGTTCCTCTTAAAACCATAAAATCATAATAGAAACAAAGAAACAACAACTAATGTGAGAAAAAAAATGGACTTCTTATTTGCACCACAAATGTGGAATTATAGAATTCTCAAGTACAATATGCTAACCCATGTGGGTACCTTCATTACAATAATTTGCAAGAAAAGCTACAAACTATCAGCTAGAATTCCCTAGACAATGCTTAGGCCTTTCTTAAATAGGTATTTTATGCTACCCAAGAAGGTTCTAGACATTGAAACAATATCTAGGGCTGATAGACCCTAACAATACATATAGAGTTGGCCAAATACACCTTTGATAATTATTTTAGATATTTTAAGTAGCCCAAATTTGAAAGGTCATAACTCATGGATCGTTGCTTCAATTAGATATTATAACCACTTTTGGAAATGTTAGCTTCTGATCTATAGGCTTGGAACTATGCTAATGCCCTTCCGTCGAGTTTTTGGACCTCATTCAAGCACTCTAAGGCCTCCAATAGTGAGCCTGCAGATTTTTCTACAATTTTTTCCACTAAAAATTTGCAATAACTTCTCTGATACTAATGCTGGAGCAATGTAATTTTTATGATAGGCTTACAACTCTAAAATGAGCCTTCCTCTAGAAAATGAGAACATTATGAGCTCATATGATAAACTCACTAAAAATGGTAAGTTCCCATTAATAGTAACCACCCTGTCTACTAGTCCTTATTAAAATAGAAAAGACTAAAAAATAAAATATTTTTGGGTGATGCAAGACTACCCTTACACCTAGGATGCTCCTACATCAAATTGAGTCAAGGTTACAATAGTGAAGTGGTGAAAGCTTGAAATTGCAATTTTGCAAGGTTTAGCTATGAAGCAAGGTGACAGTTAAACTTAGAATGATTACCAAAACATTATGAGTCACAACATGATTTAAATTCCTTCAATTGCAAAGTGGGTAAGAACAATTTATTGCATCATCACATGGTTTCATAGAAAATTAAAATTTTGAGTTGCAATGTTGTAAAAAGAAGTAATAGTTAAGGAAAAGGGTTCAACGCAACATCGTACACTTAAAGCAAACATCATGTCTGACAGTTGTGAAGAAGTGACAAGGTGATTGTTTGAAGCATCACAACATTACAAGTAAAAAGAGTGTTAAGTCCTAAATTATGGTGCGGATGTGAAGTAGTAAACAAATAGGTCATCACCAATTATAGTAGTAAGAAAGTTAAAGTTGTAAATAGCTGCAAAGCAATGATAAAGCATGAAAAGAAGTGAACACAATTTGGCAAGCCCAAACACTTCTAGCTTTTCAAGGATTTCAAGGATGTGGTTTTTAAATCCATTTAATGCCATGCTCCCTTTTTTCCTTTTTCATGTAGAGGGATGTTGAAGATATTGATAAATTCTAAGAAGCACATATATTTTCATGGGATTTTTATTATCAATTGCACAATTATTTGAGTTTGAGTTTTCATTAAATGTGGGATAAGATTTTGTAAAATACTTCATCATAAAAAGTTATGATGAAATTGTGGCTGCCTAAGAGAGAAAATTGGAGAATTTTAGGTTCTTCCACTACTCCATGCTCATGTATCTGATCTTGTTTAGAAATGTAGATCTTTTTTATCAGAGTTTCTTTGAGTGGATAGAAGAGTAGGGATAAAATTTTTCAATGCAGAGATGCAAAAGGGCATGGAAAAGATTCTACCCTTATTCTAATAGAATTTCTTTCTATAATGACTTTGTACACCCTATGTTAAAGATGATAGGAAGTATTAATGAAAGAATACCACATATTGTGAAGAAGATAGTTAAGTAAAATTTATGTTTTGGTGAGGTAAAATAGATAGGACATGATTGGGGTAGTGTTTTTCTTTTTGAATATTATACTATTATAAGGTTTTTTTTAGATGCTCTTAGCCCCCCCCCCCCCCCCCATCTTCTTCCAAAATTTGTGCCAAAGAGGTTAGGAATTGTAGAAATATTTTGGCAATTAGTTTCATTAAATAGGGATTACTTAGGAAAAACTATCAAGAGGGAAACTTTCCTATGTTGGTGGTCACAACTAGAAATAAGAAAAGAGAAGAAACTATGGTGAGGTAGTAATATGGTGGTCATTGCATCATCACAACTTCTAGTTTTGAATCATAAAACACTTTTCAATGGTCATGTTCAAGCTGGATAAAGAATGTATGAGCTAGAAGTACAAAATATGAAAAAGCAAAGATTTTGCCAACTTTTCAAGGATTGATAGGTCTTGAAGTGTGTTATTTTAAATTTGAAATGCCATCAATACCACACTCGTATTGTAGAGACAGATCAATTAGAAGAAGTATGAAATTTTCATTACTAGTTACAAGATTATTTTAGTTTTTAGAGTGAATTTGAGTTAAAGTGATTTGAAGAGATTTCCAAAGCATACAACATTTAGGATTCGTTGAATTATTTGAAGAAATGACTCAGAAGGAAGGAGAATTGATTGCACAAGTCCAAATTGAAGAATATGCATCATAGACAAAAAAACCCAAGCTCATTTGTGGAAGAATACATGCATATTTTGCTAGGTTCTACTAATGCACAATCTACAAATGACCACACCTTTAGAGACCCATATGCATTCTGTAGAGATACAGAGGTTCTAGATAGAAATGGATATGAATTGTTTTGGTTCTTCTAGAAAAAATAGAAGGGAGAAAATTCCAGTTTGCAACCCTTAGATCATAAATTTGGGCAAACTCATTATGTGAGAAGTATTTGTAGATGTGGACCTGGTAAAGGAATTAGTCAAATGTTATAATACAATCAACAAATCATTCCACTAGAGAGATAGGAAATTCTACTTGGCCCTAGACAAATAAATATTCATAGAGGTGTTCGACCTAAGATGCCTGATGTCATTACCTATTGGCATTGATGACCTAACTAAGAATTTTAAGAGCTAGAAGAGATTTTATATGGGTAGGGAAATGAAAAGAGCCATCCATGTGTCCACAAAAGAAAAGAGAGATATTCCATAGAAGAAGGAAGTGGAGAAAAAAATTCCTCTTGAATTCTTTTAGAGTTATTTCTAGAATATTGTCTTTGGCCTTAACAAAGTCCAAGGTTTAGATGGAGCCATGAATGCCCTAGGAGGACACTATGTCATGGCATTAAATGTTTAAGACCCCAACATCAATGTTGGATATGACTATCTGGCATATATCATAGACAAGATCCATGAAAAGATCATTGCTACACAATAAGGACAATTGGAGAACTTTAGGTTCCCTCATTATTCAATGATCACACATTTGGTCCTGATCAAGAATGCCAAATTAGTTGATCAAAGCTTGTTTGAGTGCATAGAGGAATGGGGAGAAAGGATACTAGTGAAAAGATGGATAAGGGTATGGTAAAGATTCTACCCATACTCAAATGTTATTTCCTTTTATAATGATTTTTTGCATCTTGTTTTAAAAATGATAGGATTGGCTAATGAAAGAATCCCTATAAGTGTTAGGAAGGTTGTTAAGCCTAAAATATGTTATAATGATGGGAAAAAATTGACACATGATTGGGGGAGTGTTTTTCCATTTGAAGATTATACTATTATTAGGATATATAGGTGCCTTTAGCCACTCCACATTCTATCCAAATATATCCTAGAAAGACTAGGGTTAGTAGAAGTATTTTGGCAATTAATTTCACTAAATAGAAAATATCTAGGCAAGGGTGTCAAAAAAGGAACATTTCTGTGTAGATGTAATAGGGTAGATGATTTTGACATAGGAAAAAATGCTATAGAAGAGATTGATGCCTATTTGAGAGATTATAAATTTCCAATTGGGCTAGCTAGAACATATGATCCCTACAATGTAGTTAGGAATGCCCTAAAAAGTGTGAGGGGATACAATTTACCTCCTATGAAACCTATTTTGGAAGATGATGTCATTTCTGATAGATTAGATGATAGTGTGTGTAGAGAAATAATGATCAATTTCTTGGATGTTGTTAGTTTTGAACAAGAGATGAGGTAAGCTAATCCATTGTTCAAAGGATTTTATTGTGAGATGGACTATTGGGTTAGATTAGATAAATGTGTTGAAAATTTTGATGAGATATCAGCCCAAGTGCCTGAGAATATAAAAAAGAAAGTTGATCTTGAATATTTTGATGAAGATATTATGGTTGAAGTTAGTGATGATGAAGGATCAACTTGAAATTTTAGATTGGGTAGAGCAGAGGAACAAGAAACAAAAGATTGTAGAGATTCCACAAAAGGCTCAATAAAAGGCCTTGAAAATCCTTCCTAGGGGTAGCCAATATTTTGATGATGTTACAAGGAGATATCTAGTAGCTCAGGCCTCTGAGGATGAGCAAAGGGCTAAGAAGCTACAACTACAACCTCAAATGATAGATGATAGAATTATAGAAGCCAATGAGTTTATGAGTGATGATAATTTCATCAAGATTAAAGAATTTAAAAGCTTCTTCTTCAAATTGTAATAAAATGAACCATCTCTACAAATAATGCTAAGTGATTCTGATGAGGTAGTTGCAGGGTTAGAGTAGAAACTACAAAAATATAATCCTACTATTAAAACCCTCACTATAGAAGAAGCAAGGGACCTGGTGGGAAGAAGTGGCATGATTGTTTTCTTAGGATGAGATGATAGAGTACCATTGATGAAATTAAGCCTTATAAGTGCTTTCAAATGCATATGTACTTGGCTATACCTTTGAGCCCCATGAGGTGTTTAATGTTTCTAACACCTTTCATTTAGTGTATTTATATGTTCCATGAAGTTAAACTGTCATTTTGAGCCATTTCATGAAGTCCCATTTTGAGCATTTGTCAAATCTACATTTTCACGTATGTCAAATAGTGATAGGAGGCCGTGTTTGCAACTTAATATCTCACACCTAGTAATGTTTCATGACTTGCCACTTTGGGAGTATTTAGTATCCATACAAGAGAGCCAATGTTTTAGATTTTGAGTTGTTTCAAATTTTTTTGACTAGGTTTTGAATCCCTTAAAGTTAGTTGTTTACTATTTTCATGCATTTGCAAATTGTGCAAAATTTTGGATGGCCTTGTTTGACCTATTATAACTTTGACCCAGCTGACCAAAATGATAAAATTATTTTTGTGTTACATTTTAGACATCCAAGAATTGCTATTTTTCAATTTTGAGCTTATGACGAATCTATTTGATTAGTTTTCAAATGTGATTCCAAATGCAATTTCTAACTTTTTACTAGTGTCAAAAGGAGCTGATTTGTTAGAACCCCTATTCATGATGTCATATCTTGAGATCTATGATAGGTGATATTGAACAAATTTTACCACTATGTTGTACTCTAAAAATACTTCAAGTGTGCCAATTTTCCAGTCTTGACAAATACGTCTACATACTTTTCCAGGTCAATTCCATTTGCAAAAAATGTTTTTCTGCCATTGTTACTAGTCTATAAAATTAAGTAGTCCACTTTGACCACTTGCCATTTGCATCTTGTTATTCATCATGAGTCCAAATCCTAGATTTATATTCTCCTCATGATAGTGAAGAAGTTCCCTAGTTTTCATCTTCTAAGGTGTCAGTTTACCTAGTTTTCAAAGCCAAATCCAAACGTGTTTTATGGTTTTCTAACATGTTTTTGTGTAGGCAGTTCTGAAAGGGCAATTTCAAAGGTCAATATCTTTTGATCCTACTGTCGTCATGTGATGAGATTTATCAAACCTATTGAATGTGTTAGAGAGATGAGATATCCAGAATTTTAGAGCCCAGCCAAGTGTTTATGTCAGTTTTTAAAGCTAGATATCAGGCCTCCTAACACAGATTTTATAGTGGTGCAAAAATGATTGAAATAAGTTTTCAGTGGTGAACTTGTAATCATATTTGATTCCAATTAGTTTGAGGTGGTTGATGGATTAGTTTTCCATGTTAGTTGTTTGGAAACAATTTTTTTTTTAGCCGGACCCAGTTTGGGGCCCGCTTGATTCCATCAGGTTAACATTGACTAAAAAGGCTATGAAATGATTAATGGATGAAGTTTGTTTATTACAGTAAACATGTTTGATGAACAAGTCAGCTTATCGAGTATGGCATAGAGCATTAAAGTTCACATTTACTGAAACTAGTACATCACAACAAAGATGAGGCAATACCAACATTTTGTGTTGAGTAGGTCACTAATGAAATCCATTGAAATGGATCACTTTAGTAAAAACTTTTAGCATTGGCTAATACCATCCAATTCCAATTGGAAGGCTTAAATTAGCTACAAAACAAGTGTTAATGAATGAAACACAAAATGCTTAGAATAAAGGGCTAGTGAGGTTTACAAGGTTATACAAAATGAGCCTCTTTGAACAAAAGCCCTTTGCCACAAAGGGCTAATTGGAATGCAAAGCTAAGCGGCCTTCTATAACAACCCATTTCTCAAACTATAGTCAATGAATGACATTGGACTGAGAATGATAGGTCACTGCAAATTTTTTTTTATTAGATTGAAGTTTAAATTGCCCTTCTGAGGTTCAGAGATCTTTCCACTGATCATAAACTTTAGCATCCACATTTAAGATCCTGCATGCTTTAGGATGAATAAGACTACATTGCCACTTTGCTAGTGGCACACTTCTTGCACTTGACCTCCAAATAAATTTTTTGATGAGAAGATGCTCACTTGAGATGTGAATGTTTTTGATTAAGTAAAATAGATTTTCCAGGGATCCTAAAACCCAAAAGTTTACATCAAAATAGAAAGCAAATTAAAAAGTCCAGCTAACAAGAGACTGTTGCTAAAAGCCAAAAATTGACAAAAGGCCCAAGGCTAGGAGGCAAAGGCCAAAAACCAAAACAAAGAACAAAACCAAAAGTGAAGTAGACTATTGGTTGTCCTTCTCTAGGTCCTATAGAGTTTATGTAGATTCATTGTCCTTCTAACTATCCACTCCTTCCTGGTTCCTATTTTGGATCTCCACCCAGTCTGCCTTGTTCACCTGGTCCCTGGCTTCAGTATGAGAAAACTCCATCTACCCAAAATCCATCCTAGTCCTCTATACAGTGTCCCTATCTAAGATAGTTCTCATCAAAGAGTCACCCAAGTTGACAATATTCTTATTCAAAGTGTGTAGGGTGTCCACAATTTGTTTAGTTAGCACCTTGTGGATGGATTCAAACTTTTGGAATTTTTGTTGAATCAAGGAGAGTCTATCCTCTTGTTTATCCCTGGTGTCCTAGCCACCATAGATGTTCTAGTTACCAACCTAGGCAGTATTCTTTCCTGTGGTCTCGTGAACCCTGTGGGTATTCTTACTGGTGTCCTGGTTGTTCTTTTCCTTAAGGGCCTCAATTTCCTGAAACAACCATTTGATAGAACATAAATTGTCTACCAAGCAATTCTTCACATTATTCAAGAAATTGAAACTAGTTTCCCACGTGTTGTCAGAGATGACCAACATAGCAGGGTCAATTAACTTGTCATAGTGGGTTCTACCATCAAGGTCCTCCAACACCTGGATGTTCACCAGTTCTCTGACAATAGCCAACCTAGTTGTGTCCATGTTGAAATTTCTATAAGCCCTCCTCCTATTCTTCCTTACCACCTCCCCACTTCTTTCCACCATAATTTCATTCATGTCCTCAAGTAGGGATATGGGTGAGACAGGGCCATGGGTTTCAAGAATCTGGGCTTCTTCCTGAATCAGGGCTTGGTTAGCCTTTCTTTTCTTGGGGTTACATGGAGTGGAAACAAGGGTAGCCTCCTCCTTGTCACTAACCCTCCCCTTCTCCTCCTAAGTCACATTTTCCTTCTCTAGCTCCTTGTCCTCTTCCTTTGAATTAGTTTCCATCTCCTCCTCTTCCCCACTATCAATTTTATCCTCTTGAGGCTTAGGCTTGGGGGGTGGGGGGGGCAACTTCTAGGACTCTTTTTATTGGGAATACTGGGGTTGCAAGAAATAGAGGTGGCTTTGGCTTCCTCTATTTTAACAACTTGAACATCCTCTAAGTCTGAGCTAGCAGTATCCTTTGATTTACTACCCAAGTCACCAAGGGATTTTCCTCTGGTTTGGGTTTTCAAAAACTCATAAACTAGGAGAAGAAGGCCTTTGTGGAGGGTAGGATTAGTAATTTTTTTTTTCTTGAAACCCTCAATACCCTTAGACATAGAAGTGTAAAGATAGAAGGGAAAATAAATTTTAACACCATGCCTAAAGTGGTTCAGCAAAACAAAATGGTGTGTTCTTATCCTGTCGAACCTCATATCAAGAGTAATGTACTCAATGAGGATTTTGAGGACATACCTCCATAATTTCTTGATGGATTCAATATTGTAGTAGGTGTCAATCTTGATGAGCTTGTCTCTCTCCTCATCATCCTTGACAAATACATTTATAGCATTGGCCGACATCTTTTTGTCCCTATAAAATTTTATGTTGTCTAGTGGGATTTCTGTCACCTCTGTGATTAAGCCCTTAGAGATTTGGTGGGTTACACCATCAATTTTGACTCTCCCATTGCTCCAAGAATCCACCATGACCTTCATAACCCTAGTATCAAAACCATGCAACTTCTCCATGAACTTGGTTATTCCACCTTTTTCGAGCTTATGCCAAACCTTCTTCTTCTCCTTCCAACTCTTTGCCTCCCCTGAAGGCTCTCTTATGATCCTTTCACACACCATGGTAGTCTTCAGCTCAGCAAACTTAAAACCACTAGTAGTATTATAGAGCATAGAATTGGTTGGGATGCAAAAAATGAAAACATTTTTATGATTTTTTGTGGTTCTATTTGAGACTCCCTTCAAAGCATGCCTTTTGTATGCATAATTATATCTTGAAAAGGGCTTCACATTACTTCTTATTACTCTTCTTCTAACGTGCAATTTGGAAAATCTAGTCATAATTAAAAAGAAATAATATTTGTGCCCTAGATTTGGTCCAACTAGAGTAACTCTATCACCGAAACTAAAAATTTTCACCGTTCCTCCATGTCATCATAGAATTTCTTGTGACTACATCATTGGCAAACTAGTCAGCAACTGGATTGGCATCCCTAAAAATATGGCTGATGTAAGTCTTTTTGAACTTTCCCAAGTTAGATTTGATATCCTAAATGATGTTGGCAATAGTCTAGGATGGCATGGTGAGACCTTTGATATAGTTGATGATGTTTAAGGAATCACCCTCAACCCAGAGATGCTCAATTCTGAAAGCCAAAGCTAGTTTAACAATGTGGTTGGCCACACTAGCTTCAGGGAAGTGGTTAGTATGGTGACTAAGAGGGAAGGAAATAGTAGCAATTCCTCCTCCCAAACTATTTCTAATAATGCCTCCACTTCCAGTGGGACTAGGATTCCTCTTTGTTGTCCATCAAAGTTGGCTTTGTGCTAGTCCTCAGGGGTAAAGGACCATCTAGCTTCCTATCTCCTCTTGTCCTTGTCTTCCTTTTTGGCTTTACAGTTCCCTCCTTCCTTGATGTTTCCACCCTTGGTTATAGCATAGTTCTCTAAGGTGAGACCTTTAAATTTCACAGCAATTATGAATTTTGGAGATTCCCTTTCTCTAAATATTCTATTGTTGCATTCTTTCTAGATTCCCCAGTAGAAGTGTGGAAGAATCCATAAGCTAAATAAATGTGAATTCTTTCTAGAGTGGTGGCTTCTCCATTGGCTAAAGAAGTCTTGGAAACTAACCGAGGGGCACCAACTAAAACTTAGGTCCCTGGTTACGAGGTTCTACACCTTGGAAGAGAAAGGGTAGTGAATGAACAAATGATTAACCATTTCTAGATCATGTTTTTAGAGGCTGCATCTATTGGGAATAATTTGGCCTCTCTTGGCTAAATTATCTAGGGTTAGGATTTTTTCTTGTAGGAGAAGCTAGAAGAAAATGTCAATTTTAGGAGTGAGACCAAAAATTTGGGCTTTAGCCCAAATTGCCTTCTCCATCCTATCCCATATGGAGAAATATACTAAGGGAAAAGAGTACTGCCCACCTAAAGAATCCCCCCAAAATATTGTATAGGAAGGTGGCTTTGAGATTAATCATTAAAGTGTTAAGGTCTAGGGATAGCTCAAATAGGTCATGCCGATCATTTCCATATTTGTAATCTCTGACATATAGACCATATCTTTCTATGTTTTGTTCAGCCCATCTACCAAAGTAAGGGTGATTGATTAAAGTTCCCTAACACATCCAATTGTCATGCCAGAAAAGGATATTGTCCTTGTTCCCAACTTTCCACCTGGCCTTAGATTTGGCCAAAGGCTTTGCCTTGAAAATCCCATTCCAAATGTAGGACCCCTGGGGAATCTCAAACCCATCAAACAGGGAGTTGAGGGACTACCTTCTTAGGTATTTCTCAATCAAGATATCCCTCCAGACACTTGAACTTTGAAAAATGTGCCATATCTGCTTAGCTAGGAGAGCATTGTTGAGATGTGTAATTTTTTTGATGCCAAGACCACCATAGAATTTGGGGAGACAAACAAGATCCCAAACAATGAGGTGGTATCTCTTATGGTCATCAAACCTTGACTAGAGAAAGTCCCTTTGAATCTTCTCCATCCTATTAGCATGCTTGACTGGGATGCCAAAAAGGCTTAAGGCATAAGTTGGGAGGTTTTGAAAAATAGATTTAATTAAAGTGCACTTGCCAACCTGGCTTAGGGTGGCACCTTTCTAGCCTGTTGAATCTATCTAAGATGTTGTTCCAGAAAGAATCTTGGGGTCTGGTGCCCAAGGGTAGGCCAAGATAGTTGGTAGGAAGAGACACAATACTACTTACCAAGATGCGAGCAATCTTCCTTTGTCTCTCCAAGGGAGTTTTGATGAAGAAGATTGAGCTCTTTTCCCGATTGATTGCCTAGCTTGAGCCCCTCATGTAGGTATTTAGGAGGCCCTTGAAAACTCTAGCTGCAAAAATGGTATCATCCACAAATTTCTGGTGAGTGAAGGTTGAGGGACCTGAAGAGGGCTTTAGACCAAGCAAACTACTATCATGACATTTTCTCTAGATGAGTCTTCCCAAGCATTCAACTATTATGATGAAAAGAACAAGGGAAATGGGGTCACCTTAACTCGGTCCTCTCAAAGGAAAGAAGAAAAGAGAAGGGGAACCATTAACAAAAACAAATAAAGAAGGAGAAGTAACAAGTTGAGAGATGAGCTTGCAAACCTAGGTGTCAAAACCAAAAGCCTAAAGAATTTCCAGAAGGAAATTCTAGTCCACCTTGTCATAGGCTTTAGACATGTCTAGTTTGAGCAAGAAACCTTCCTTCTTACCAGCCTCAAGAGAGTGGATGACCTCATGGACCATGATAATGGAGTCAAGAATTTGTCTCCCAGGAACAAAGCTAGTTTGCTGAAGAGAAATAATCAAAGGGAGGATGCTGAGGAGTCTTGAGGTAAGAACCTTTGAAATGATTTTGTACAAAGAGTTGCAAAGGCTTATGGGCCTAAACTTATCCATTGAGTCAGCTCCCAGAGTCTTAGGGATGAGAACTAGGAAGGAGTCATTTATTTCTTTTAGAAGATTTATGGCACCAAATAATTCTTGTATTGCCTTAATAACATCCTTCTTGACCACTTCCCAAAAGACTTAGAAAAATAAAGTTGAGAAGCCATCCAAGCCTAGGGCTTTGTCTCCTAGGAGAGAATTGAGAGGAAGGAAAATTTCCTCTAGGGAGGGGATAAATTTTAGCATCGAATTGTGGTGTGGTTGCAACAAGGATGGGATAGTAGACAAAATGTCAGCTTAGTCAGGATATGAGAGAGAAGGATCCTTGGAAAGGAGGGAGGAGAAGAACTAAATAGCTTCATCTGCAATCTCATCATCCTTGGGTAAATGAGCCTAGCCTTTCTTAATGGAAGAGATCCTATTGTTTGCTTGATGTTTTAGGGTGGTCAGATGAAAGAACCTTGAGTTTTGGTCACCTTCTTTTAACCAATTAACTCTAGATCTTTGTTTCCAATAATGTTCTTCCTTTAAAATGAGGTTATGGAGATCTGAGAGGGTGGACCTCTCTTCCAACCTGTTCTGATCATTATAATGAATGTGTTGAATTTCTTCCTGGATAGAGCTAAGCTGAGCAGTCTTCTCATCTTTATCCTAGAAAATATGGCCAAAGTCAATTTTATTCCAAATTTTAATCTTTCTTTTAACATTTTTCAATATCTAGGCAACCTTGTACATGGTAGTGCCTTTGATCTCAATGTTCCACCATGAAGAAATCTTAGATTTCAAAGCCAGGTGAGTTATCCACATTTTCTCAAAGCAAAAAGGAAAATTCCTTTTGACAACAAGGAGGCTAACTAAAAGAGAAATAGGGGAGTGATCTGAGCCAACTCTAAGGAGAAGGGATAGTCTATAGGAGTGAGTCTAAAGCCACTTGGGAGAGATGAGGGCTCTATCAAGATGAACTTGGATACATTCCCCTCCAACTCTTTTGTTAGACCAAGTAAAACTACCCCCTAGGAGATCCACATCCATAAAAGCAAGATTGTGGATGAAGTTGGCAAGGTCAAGCTTACTTTCCTAATCCAAGGCTAGCCCTTCACATTTTTTGTCATCAATGAGAGGGGAGTTGAAATCACACATGATGATTCCTTTTTTGGTGTTGATGACTGCAATGGAACTATCCTAGAAGGCTTTCCTTTCCCTTTTAGAGTTAGTTGCATATAGGCTTAGGATGAGCCAAGAGTCATCACTATGGTGAAGGGAGACTTTGTAGAGGAGAGCATATTTGCATAGAAAATGGTGGATTGATACTTCTTATTGTTGTAAAGAATCAACACCCCTCCAAAGGCTCCATCTGAATTAGTGGCTAAACTATTCATGATTTTATTGAAAGATAACTTATTAACCAATTCCCTTTTCATCTTGGTCTCCTAGATCAACAAAAAATTGGATCTTTGATCTCTAATCATATTTCTAACTAATTTCTATTTATGGGCCCCATTTAGGCTCCTTATATTCCATGAAATGACCTTCATTTCTTACTTCTTTAGAATTCCTTGATGGTTCTCTGGCTCTCATCTACCAAGTTCCTTTTGGTCTAGTCCCCATCCATGATCTTTGACTAGTCCCCAGTACCAAAAACTACTTGACCATCCCCCATCTGTGACCTATGTTCTAGACCAAGGGCCCAATCTTGATAGTCTAGAGGTATCTCACCCATTCGTGAATTCAAATTTTGAAAACTATTGCTCCCTTTTCTCCCTCCTCTTACACTCAACATGGTTAGAATTCTATACTTGAGATTTCAATGTTGAGGAGTCAAGACACAGTAGATAGGGATGCACCCACTTTCTAATGGTGTAAAAAAGATGGTGTAGTTCCAAGGAATCATGGCATGGTGATGTTGAAGAAAGAGTTGATCATGACCATAGAGGAGAAAGGCTAGAATGCTGTGATAAGCCATGTAGTGAAGAGTATCCAAGAAGAACATGAAAGAGTCTAAGCCTTGTGGAAATTAAGCATGAGAAACCACAACTTGCAATGGGGAGTCAACTTTAAAATGGAAACTCATAACCAAGAATAGGCAATGTTGATAGCAAAACAACTAGCTACCAAGAAATGAAAAAGCTGCACATAGCAAAAGAGGAAAAGGTAGAGGAAGTTAAAAATAGGGAATCAAACCACACATGAAGAAGGTCCATGTTGTGTAGGGAACTCCACACCGTTTGCCCATGGTTTGAATGAGAAGAGAAGGGACTTTAAGAACTATAGGGGACTAAGCCATAGGTTTGAAGATTGGTCAAACACACTAGAAGAAGAGAGGTTGTTTGAAGAAGTGGCAATACATGAGGAAGCCGATATAGAAAAAGCTACTAGTCAAATAGAAAATGATGTCCTCTTTCTTACCAGCAAATGAATAAGAAATAACTGGACCCAAAAGTCCTTGGGTACTTGTGTACATGCTGCATAGGAATTGAGTGATAGGATTGAGATGTCTTACTCAAAAAGTTGAAGATAAAGAACCTTAATAGGGGTTAGGGGAAGATATATCTAGTAATGGATCCTAGGTGCTATCCTCTTCAGCAAGGATGGGATACTAATAGTGCATTAGAGGAGGTCTACACATGCCAAGAAGTAAAGAGATCATGCCATGAAATGAAGAATAGAGCTAAAATAGTTAAAACCTTTTATCCCACATTGGGGATACAGGGGTTTATTTTAATCTTTAAATGAAAAAGTGCTTAGAATGTAATATGTCTTCAAAGACATTGGCTTTTGTGAGCTGTTGAGTAGGTGTGGGCCCAACTTGGACGTGAATGCCAGCTAGCTTTGTGCCCAATTATAATTTTAAATGAGCACGCAAGTTGAAGTTGCCAACAAAAGTGAAGTTTTCGATGGTCACCATGTCACCATGGAAAAATGTGAAGGTTTTTTGGTAGCAACATAGCAACCTTCTAGAAAACCTCAGAATCTAGCAAGGTAGTCATGGGTGCCATGTGGCAAGATGTTGCAATGTCAGCAAATAATTTATGGACAAGTGGCAGCCTAAGAACAGAGTAGATGAGGACACTCAACAACAAGATGATGACATGGTGATGACTAGACCAATCATAAGATGCCACATGGCATGAATATCAAGGAAGTAGTGATGTGGCTAGTACATATCTCTGATGCACTAGATCGTACCATGTGGTAGATCTGATGGATGTCTTTATGTCGCTAAGGTGAAGTTGCATGCCAGTTAACATAGTGACATAGTGACCATGATGTGGAATGATGACATGGCATGCTGATGTGGTGGTGAGAAGGATGAATCAAGTGATGCCACATGGCATCTAGATGGAGGGGTCAGATGACTGTGCAAAAAGGGAACCAATCAGAACCCCCCACATGTCAAGGTTGGTCAAACTAAGTTTGACTCGACTAGAAAAATGATGAAAAAATCAAAGTCCAAAAATTAATTTTTTATAGGACTATGTGCAGACCTCCAAAATCAAATTTTAAAATTTGATTTAAAATTATAAATTTTCTATAGTTTTGACTACATGATTTTTTTAATAAAATTTTTCAATTTGATCTTCTAATGACTTTGTCATGAACAGAAGCTCGATTTTCAAATGGGCACGATAGAGGCAATTTTTTCTCAAAATAGGCACTTCAATATATTATTGGAACTAGAACGTTCTAAATTTTCTAAATTTGAGGTCAATTTTTGCACAAGTGCTCACCAGTTCATGCTATAAGCCAATTTGTGATTCCCAGGGCATTCTCAACAGAATGGGTAAAATTCATCAAGGAGCATCAAATTTGGTCATGAGGTATATGTAAAGGCTTGTTGAAGTCTGAATGTGAAGAAAATTGACTTTAATCAATTTTCTTTCATTCTAGAGGCTATTTTAACTGAATTTCACTTTTGCCTTGAGTTAAAATTTGGCATCAAAATTAGTTATGATTCTCATTAGATATTTAAGATACTTTGTGGTTTTTGAAGATAAATGATGAGGATTTGATTTGTAGTTATAGAGAGAAGGTAGAGAGAGGCTTTTTAACTTCTTGGGAAAGAATTCTGAGTGGACACATGTTAGTGGCATAATAGATCCAAAAATTCACTTCTTGCTATATCTGTCTTTCTTTCATCCATTGTAAGGGTTGGAAAATATTGGAAAGTTTCTCTAGAATGAAGACATTTTAGCAGAATTGGCCTTGGAATTGATGAAGTTTGAATGGAAGATCTAGGATGTACTGGATCTAGACCATGAAGCTTTTTCTTTGGCTATTTCACCCCCTTCCCATCCCATCCCATCAATTTCTCATTCTTTCCATTTTGTCTCTTGTATGCTAGCATTAGTTCATTGTATAGTCTAGTTTATTAGGTTCTTTATGAGTTAATTTCATGCATTTTTATGTATTATTTCAAGGAAATCAATACAAGGAACAAAAAATGTTGAGTTTCAGTTTAAATCTTATCTCCTTTCTCAGTGAGCTGTGATGTTTTATGATCTTTGAACAAAGAGCCTAGATCATAGTTGCAGTCCTTTAAGACTGTATGTTGCTTCATCGTTGCTTGTAATTCAAGGAATTATATAAATGCTTTAGGGAAATCAACAGGATTGCAGGTTTATTGAGGAGGATATCAGGTAAGAATGAGATTTAGATCGAACACTAACATCCCATTTACAAGGTAAATTGATAGATCTGGAGTCTTGGCATAAGATATGTGTTCTAGATATCCAAAATGCATGAGGGAGATTTGTGAATTGCCCAATAGATGAAGCACTGATCTATTACAAGATCATAAGTTTTTTGTTCAAACTTCATTTTGATTCACTTTCCCCACCCACATAAAATCAAATCAAATTCAAATCATCTTTAAATTTTATGTTGAAAAGCTAGAACAGTCTAACCTTCACTCAGCTTGTGCATTTCATAGAGTTTTAATTTGCTATTGCAATTCTTTGTCACTGCATAAGTCATTAGGAGAAATAAGGGTTAAATCTACTTTGAATAGATTCAAGATTTTTTTTTTGCATTGGTACCATATTGATTGAATCTAAGGTCCACCCACCTATTTTTTGTAGAGCCTAAAGTGAAGAAGGGTCAAGCCTTATAGATGGCTCAATGTCCGAGTTGATATGTTAAAGATGGGAGTTAACTACCCCTAGATGTACCATATTCTCATTGGGGTAATTGGAAACCTACAACATTTTCAAACATCAACAAGATGGTGACTCTACTAGGGATTGTATTGAATCAAAATGATAGACAAACCTTGAGAATTTGAAAGAAGGAGATTCAATATAGTGAAAGATGTGCATGGAGAAGGTTGTAATAGTAAGTTCTCTGATGTATCTGCCAATTTTCTTACTCAATATCATGCACCCTAGTGATTCTTTGTTCAAGATAGTAGTATCTTTCAATGTTGAATGTAAATTGTGTTGCTATTAAGCTTTATTTTTAATCAATTCAGCCAGTTTGATTGTCAAAGTACTACTTTAAATTCAAAGTCATAATTGTTTAAAAGTTGGTTTCTCTCTTCTATGTGTTTGATGGTTTGCAAATTCTACAAATTGAAAGTCTAGTTTAGATCTATCATGTTATAAATCATATTTTTTAAATCTTTCTCACAATTGTGAGTGGAAACTCTCTAAGAGATCTCTAAACCAATGTAGATTGGTTACATCTAAATGTTTTCAAGGCATTTCAACTGAATTGTGCAAATCTGAAAGTTATGTTAAATTTTGAGCAAGAAGAGAGATATGTGAGTTCTTGACTGATGTGTTTTAAACTGTTGTGTTTATCTATTGTCATAAGAAATTTGAATGTTAAAATGAATCACAACAATGATTTTACTTTGTTCACCTCAAGGAGATGGCAGCTCTACAAGGATTTGATCAGTGGTGTAAAGATTTGAAATCAACACCTATTGCCAATCAACAGATCAATGTTTTCATGCAACAACACTAAAGGTATTTTTCCACTTTCATGAGATTTACTTTCTATGAAAGTAAGATCCAAAAAAGTTTATTCATCAAGTGGTAATTGCAGCACTAAGTAGGAGATTGGTTTAATTCATCTCAGCATACTTTGTGAATAATAGATTCAACAATTGTTTTCATATTTTGAAGTATGTTTAGAGTTTGAATTGGTAGAAAGAATTTTAGATCTACTGCAAGTAATGAATCCTAAAAGTAATTATGGTGAATGAGTTCTAAACTTGTTAGAAATGTCAAATTCCCCTTCACCTAGTATGCAGTCAGTCAATGGAATTTCTAGATCTATTTCTACCAAGTAGTATATGCCATTAAATCTCAATGGCATTCATGGTTTCCCAAATGTCATTCCTAATGTTGTTAGAAATAAATTTCCTAAGTTTAGTGGGAACCATCTTGTTTTAACTATTAATCATGTTGAGTAATTCAGTGATTTAATGGGTGACTATGAGATTTCTCATGAGGATTCACAGATAAAATTATTTGTTCAAACTTTGGAAGGTGATGCTATAGACTAGTTTTCTTTTCTACTAGTATGTTCTATTTCATCTTGGGGTGAGTTGCATTCTGCCTTCATGGAGCAATTTGGAGGAAGGGTAAGCATATCTGATTCTTATAATAAATTTTGAAGGATTCACATTGAGGATGGTGAACTTGTTCCTCAATTTAATATTAGATTTGCAAAAGTTTTGACTAAGATCCTTGAGAGTTATAGACCCAATGATCAAATGTGTTTATCTATTTACTTTGATGCATTTGACAAGAAAATGAACTATCTACTAAGGGATAAAGAACCACATACATTATATCAGGCTTTTATGACCACTAGGGATATTGAAAATAATTTGAAATATGGATTGACTAGAAGTCATTTTGCTAAACATGTGTCCTAGTATAATGTATCTGAAAGAAAGGATGAATGTAGTATTGATGCTTCGATTTCAAATCAGCTTATCAATACCCCTACTGTAAGTTTTAATTAAGTGGAAAATTTAGATTAGACTATGTGTATAAGAAAAGTTAGTTCAGTTATAAATGAAGTTACACATATTCCTGATGCTACAGTAGTAAGATATATTTCAGATTTTGATAGGGTTCAACATTATGTTGATTTTACAAATCAAGGTTTAGTTACAACAATAAGCTCTTCTCATGATAATTATATGTATGATGATGTAACTAACACTTCAAAATTTGAGGTTACTGCACCTAGGTCTCAATCTTGTGCAAGTGAGGAGGCTGAGAGTTATCTTTTTGGTCATGCTTTTGGTATTGCTGATCCGACATGCCATGGAGAGATAAAACAAGATGAAGAGCATGAATCACATTTATCTTAGTCATAGTCAGAAGAATAGAGTGCACATGTTTGTAATGCTTTAGCAATGGATGATAAGATGGATACACTTGACCAGTCAGATATGCAAGAAATGAATTCTCTTATTGAGAGATTGCATTATGTTGAGAATGTTATAAAGGTTGAAGTAGAAATGTATTCATCTCAGAATGAGGATGAAAAAGATGAAAGTTATGTGTCAAGTGATGAAGCTAAACTTGCTGATCCAATGTATGGTGAAGAAGCATCATGTGAAGACAATGGTGAGGTTTATTGCTTCAGTTAAGAAGAGAAAGTGCTAATGTATGTTCATCTTCATGTGCATCAGATGCAAATTGGGAAGAAGAAAGTAATGATAGAAGTGAGTACTCTTATGCTAGTAAAGGTATGAGTACTATTCCTAAATCTAAAAGTGAAGTTCCATTTCAGAATTGTGCAAATCAACTAGAGGTTGAAAGTTGTGAAAAAGATCTGACACCATATGAGGACAAATGGATTATCTATAAGGATGGATTACTTAATTGTGTAGATGAATGTATTGATGATGCATGCAGTGATAATCAACATACAAGTGTTTCTAATATTTATGCATAAACACCTATTGGTAAGATAAATAATGATTTTTTTGCAAGACATTTGAATCACCTTAATGGAGACAATGTAAGTAATATTGATTCATACTCTGCATGTTTTGTTGATGGAGTTGATGGTGTATCTTCTTGTGATGATTCTAATTTTTCTTCTTCATATGTTGAAAGTGTTCATGACAGTGATGTTAGAAATGTTTTTAAGGTTTTCACTAATCTGTTATATGGTGAGGAGTTTGATGTTGATCAGTACATCACTTGTCATAATGTCTACCAAGGTGCTTTGCATGGAGTTATCAATCCTCTTTTTGAAGAACACATGGATGGTTCATATTTAGTTGAGGATGATTTTAATGATAATACTTTCTCCTACTACTGTGAGAGATTAGATTTCTCTTCTTTCGAGTTTGATAGTGAAAATGATGATTATGTTGCATCTCATGATATGAATAACAAGTTGTTTGACAAGGTTGTTAATGAAAATCAACATGCACCTTGCAATGAGTTTTATGATACACTTTCTAATGCAGAGACTAATCTATTTGCTGATTGTGAACAACCATTTGAAGATTATGGATTAGTTTTAGATTCTAACATTGATGACATGTGTGAGTATAAATCAAAGTGTTTGTTTGAGTACAATCTGGCTATTCATAAGGATACACATTTTCAAGGTATGTGTGATTTTTTCCCCCATGTCGAATATGATGCTTTCATATTCAAGATTAATAGCATGCATGATTAATTAAATGAAGGAAAGCTTTAGTTTGAGTCTAATAGTTATAAGCATGCTGATTAGAACTTTCATAATCAACAAGTGGTTAAAAGTGAAGCTAGTTGTTATATGCATTATGAAGGTGAAGGTGTTGAGTCAGTTTTGCTAAGTGGTGTGTTTCAAGATGCTGATCTAATTGGTGAAACTGATATGAGTGATAATTTCAGCTTACCTCATGATGAAAGGAATGAAAATCAGATTTATGATAGAGGGAAGAAGTTTTGTTGAAGTTCTGTGGCCTGAGATCATCACTTGTACATAGTAGAGGTAGTTGTTTTTGCTTTCAATAAAGTTGTTCAAGAGAAGTTTTTGGGAATGGTCTGCTTCTCCCAGAGATTTGAATTCTTGCCATTCCCACAAGGGACATGCATCCCCAGACAGAGCCACTATTGGTGCTCAAAATTGTAGCCCAAATTTTGAGTACCATTAATGAAATCAAGCCCTATAAGCACTTTTAAATGCATATGTACCTGGCTGTACCTTTGAGCCCCATGAGGTGTTTAATGTTTCTAACAACTTTCATTTAGTGTGTCTATATGTTCTATGAAGTTAAACTATCATTTTGAGCTATTTCGTGAAGTTCTATTTTGAGCATTTGTCAAATTTGCATTTTCACCTGTGTCAAACAACGACAAGAGGCTATGTTTGCAACTTAATATCTTGCACCTAGTAATTTTTCATGACTTTCCACTTTTAAAGTATTTAGTGTCCATACTAGAGAGCCTATATTTAAGATTTCAAGTCATTTCAAATCCATTTGACTAGGTTTTGAATCCCTCAAAGTAGGTAGTTTGCAGTTTTCATGCATTTGTAAATTATGCAAAATTTTGGAAGGCCTTGTTTGACTTGTTATAACTTTGACCCAGCTGACCAAAATGATAAAATTCATTTTGTGTTGCATTTTGGAGGTCAGATACTTGCTATAATTCAATTTTGAGCTTATGAAGAATCCGTTTGATCAATTTTCAAATGTGATTCCAAATGCAATTTCTAACTTTTTACTAGTGTCAAAAGGAGTAGATTTGTCAAAACCCTTTGTGATGTCATATCTCAAGATCCGTAATAGGTGAGATCAAATAGATTGTACCACTATGTTGTACTCTAAAAATACTTCAAGTGTGCCAATTTTCAAGTCTTGACAAATCCATCTGCATACTTTTCCAGGTCAATTCCATTTGCAAAAAATGTTTTTCTACCATTGTTTCAGTCTGCAAATTTGAGTAGCCAACTTTGACCACTTTCCATTTGTGTCTTGTTATTCCTAATGAGCCAAAATCCCAAATTTATATTCTCCTCATGATAGTGAACAAGTTCCCTAGTTTTCATCTTCCCAGGTGTCAGTTTACCTAGTTTTCAAAGCCAAATCTGAACATGTTTTATGGTTTTCTGACATGTTTTTGTGCAGGCAGTTTTGAAAGGGCAATTTCAAAGGTCAATATATTTTGACCCTGATGCCCTCATTTGACAAGATTTAGCAGGCCTATTGAATGTGTCAGAGATATGAGATATCCAAAATTTTAGAGCCTAGCCAAGTGTTTATGTCAGTTTTTAAAGCTGTTTATCAGGTCTCCTAACACAGATTTCACAGTGGTGCGCAAATCATTGAAATAAGTTTTTAGTGGTGAAATTGTAATCAAATTTGATTCTAGTCAGTTCAAGATGGTTGATGGATTAGTTTGCCATGTCAGTTATTCGAAAATGATTTTTTTTTTAGCCAGACCTAGTTTGGGGACCGATTGATTCCATCAGGTTAACATTGACTATAAAGGCTATGAAATGATTAATGGATGAAGTTTGTTTATTACAGTAAACATGTTTGATGAACAAGTCATCTTATGGAGTATGGTGTAGAGCATTAAAATTCACATTTACTGAAACTAGTACACCACAACAAAGATGAGGTAGTACTAGCATTTAGTATTGAGTAGATCACTAATGAAATCCATTGAAATGGATCACTTTAGTCATAAACATTTTAGCATTGGCTAATACCATCCAATTCCAATTGGAAGGCTTAAATTAGCTACAAAATAAGAGTCAATTAATAAAACACAAAATTCTTAGAATAAAAGGCCAGTGAGGTTTACATGGTTATACAAAATGAGCCTCCTTGAACAAAAGCTCTTTGGCACATAGGGCTAATTGGAATGCAAAGCTAAGTGGCCCTTTATAACAACCCATTTCTCAAATTGTAGTCAATGAATGACATTGGACTGAGAATGATAGGTCACTGCAAAACAAAATTTATCAGATTGAAGTTTAAACTTCCCTTTTGAGGTTCAGAGATCTTTCCATTGATCATAAACTTCGGCACCCACATTTAAAATCCTGCATGCTTGAGGGTGAATAAGACTACATTACCACTTTGCTAGTGGCACACTTCTTGCACTTGACCTCCAAATGAATTTTTTGATGAGAAGATGCTCACTTCAGATGTCAATGTTGAGGAGTAAAGCTATAGTAGATAGGGATGCACCAACTTTCCAATTGTGTAAAAGAGATGCTGTATTTCCAAGGAATCATGGTGTGGCAATAATGGCAAAAGAGTTGATCATGACCATAGAGGAGAAAGGCCAGAATGCTCTAATAAGTCACAAAGTGAAGAGTATCCGAGAAGAACATGAAAGAGTCCAAGCCCTACGACAATTAAGCATGAGAACCCATGGCTTGCCATGGGGAGTTGACTTTGAAATGGCAACCCCTAGCCAAGAACATGCAAAATTGATAGCAAAACAACCAGCTACCAAGAAATGAAAAAGTTGCCCATAGCAAAAGAGGAAAAGGAAGAGGAAGTTAAAAGTAGGGAATTGGCCCATACATGAAGAAGCTCCATGTTGTGCAGGTTAGTCCACACCTTTTTCCAAAGGTTTGAATGAGAAGAGAGGGACTTTAAGCACTGTAGGGGACTAAGCCATAGGTTTGAAGATTGGTCAATCATGCTAGAAGAAGAGAGGCTATTTGAAGAGGTGACAATGCATGAGGAAGTCGATACAAACAAAGCCACCAGTCAAAGGGAGAATGATGTCCTCTTTCTTACCAACAAAGGAATAAGAAATAATCAGAGCTAGAAGTCCTTAGGTACTTTTGTACATGCTGCATAGGAATTGAGTGATAGAATTGAGATGTCTTGCTCCAGAAGTTGAAGATAAAGAACCTTAATAGGGGTTATGGGAAGATATATCTAGTAAGGGATCCTAGGCACTATCCTCTTCAGTAAAGATGGGATGCTAATAGTGCATTAGAGGAGTTCCATGCATGCCAAGAAGGAAAGAGGTCATGCCATGAAATGAAGAACAAAGCTAAAATAGTTAAAACCTTTTATCCCACATTGGGGATACAAGGGTTTCTTTTAATCTTTAAATGCAAAAGCACTTAGCATGTAATATTTCTTCAAAGACATTGGCTTTTGTGAGCCATTGAGTAGGTGTGGGCCTGACTTGGACATGAATGCTAGTTGGCAAGGTGCCCAGTCATAATTTTAAATGAGCACGCAAGTTAAGGTTGCTAGTAAAGGTGAAGTTTCTAGTGGTTACCATGTCACCACGGAAAAATGTGAAGGTTTTTTGGTAGCAAAATAGCAAGCTACCAAAAAACCTCAAAATCTGGTAAGATAGTCTTGGGTCCCATGTGGTGATGATGTGGAAGCAATAGTGAATAATTGATGGACAAGTGGTAGCCTGAGAAGATAGTAGAGGAGGACACTCAATAATGAGATGATGACATGGTGATGAATAGACCAATCATAAGATGCCATGTGGCATGGATTTCAAGGAAATAGTGATGTGGCCAATTGACATCTCTGATGTACTAGATCATGCCACATGGTAGATGTAATAGATGCCGCTATGTTGCTAAGGTGAAGTTGCATGCCAGTTAACATAGAGACATAGTGACCATGACGTGGTATGCTGATGTAGCGGCGAGAAGGATGAATCAAGTGATGCCACATGGTGTCTAGATGGAGGGGTCAGATGATTCTGCAAAAAGGGAACCAATCAAAACCTACCATGTGTTAAGGTTGGTCAAACTAAGTTTGACCTAACTAGAAAAATGAGGAAAAAATCAAAGTCCCAAAATTGATTTTTTATAAGACTACGTGCAAACCTCCAAAATCAAATTTGAAAATTTGATTTAAAATTATTATTTTTCTATAGTTTTGACTATAGGATTTTTTTTATTTAAATTTTTAAATCTGATTTTCTGATGACTTTGTCATGAACAGAAGCCCAATTTTTAAATGGGCATAACAAAGGCAATTTTTTTCTCAAAATAGGCACTCCAATATACCATTGGAACCAAAACATTCTAAATTTTTTGAATCTGAGGTTGGTTTTTGCACAAGTACTCACTAGTTCATGCTATAACCCAATTTGCTATTCCCCGGGCATTCTTAGTAGAATGGGAAAATTTCATCAAGAAGTATCAAATTTGGTCATGAGGCAGTTGTCAAGGCTTGTTGAAGTTTGAATGTGGAGAAAATTGACTTTAATAAGTTTTCTTGCATTCTAGAGGCCATTTTAACTAACTTTCACTTTTGCCTTGAGTTAAAATTTGGCATCAAAATCAATTTTGATTCTCATCAGATATTTGAGATACTTTGTGCTTTTTGAAGCCAAATGATGAGAATTTGATTTGTAGTTATAGAGAGAAGGTAGAGAGAGGGTTTTTTAATTCTTGGGAGAGAATTTTGAGTGGACACATGTTAGTGGCATAAAAAATTCAAGAATTCACTTCTTGCTATATCTTTCTTTCTTTCATCCATTGTAAGGGTTGGAAAATATTGTAAAGTTTCTCTAGAATGAAGAAATTTTAGTAGAATTGGCCCTAGAATTGATGAAGTTTGAATGGAAGATCTGGGATGTGCTGGTTCCAGACCATGAAGCTTTTGCTTTGGCTATGACACTCCCTTCTAATCCCATCATTTTCTCATTCCTTCCATTTTCTCTCTTGTATGACAACATTTGTTCATTGTATAGTTTGGTTTATTAGGTTCTTTATGAGTTAATTTCATGCATTTTAATTTATTATTTCAAGGAAATCAATACAAGGAATATCAAATGTTGAGTTTTAGTTTAAATCTTTTCTCCTTTCTCAATGAGTTGTGATGTTTTATGATCTTTGAACAAAGAACCTAGATCATAGTTGTAGTCCCTTAAGGCTATATGTTACTTCATTGTTGCTTGTACTTCAAGGAATTATGTAAATGCTTTAGGGAAATCAATAGGGTTGCAAGTTTATTGAGGAGGATATTAGGTAAGAATGAGATTTAGATCGAATATTGATATCCAATTTACAAGGTAAATGGATAGATTTGGAGTCTTGGCATAAGATATGTGTTCTAGATATCCAAAATGCATGAGGGAGATTTGTGAATTGACCAATGGATGAGGCACTAATCTATTACAAGATCATAAGTTTGTTTTTCATACTTGGTTTTGATTCATTTTCCCCACCCACATAAAATCAAATCAAATTCAAATCATCTTTACATTTTATGTTGAAGAGCTAAAACAATCTAACCCTAACTCAACTTGTGCATTTCATAGAGTTGTCATTTGCTACTACTCTTCTTTGTCACTGCATAAGTCATTATGAGAAATAAGGGTTAAATCTACTTTGAATAGATTCAAGAATATGTTTTTGCATTGGTACCATATTGATTGAATCTAAGGTCCATCTACCTAGGTTTGGTAGAGCCTAAAGTGAAGAAGGGTCAAGCCTTATAGTTGGCCTATTGTCTGAATTGATATGTTAAAGATGGGAGTTAGCTACCCCTAGATGTACCATATTCTCATCGGGGTAATTGGAAACCTACAACATTTTCAAACACCAACAAGTTCATCATTTTTGCTAGATCAAATGAGAGGACAAGTCTTTCTCATTTGAAGATGAAAATCAACTTGGACAACTAAGAGGGTCAGGTTATAACATTGATGCTCAAACAATGGCAATATATAGTTTAGGTCGAGAGGATCAAAAGACCACCTTAATAGAAATAAAATAATTCCCAAGGGGGAATGTAATATTTTGGAATATGCACTCCATCTCCAACAACCAAATTTATAGAATGCACACTTTAGTGGCTCTATTGGGTAAGAACAAGATGGATGTTCTTAAAGCATATTTGTTAGGAGCCTATGAAAGGTTTATTATAACCAGGAGGCAAAATGAGGAATAAATGAAGAAGGATTATGTCTTAGAGAAGAAAACCATGAAGTTAGAAAACAAAATAGTAGGACTGAAAAATAATGTAAGATTATCTATAGAAATCTAGGACAGAGGTATACAAACAGAGTGCCATGGACCTAAAATAGGGGATCCATCATGCTAGGCAATGGAAGTAGATGAAGAGGATCTAGAATTGATTAAGAACATTGAAATTAGAATCATCAAGAACTTACTATTTCATAAAATAAATGCATTAAAATAGGTATCCCAAAATATGCACAATAACTATCTTGTGCTATAGAGAGTAGAGTACAGATGTTCAGAGGTAGTTGCCTTATTGTCTCTTCATTTTACCACATGGGGTCCTTATACTCCATTTTAATATATCCTTGTACTTTTTTTGGCATAGAATAAACATATACCCAAGGTAACTATTATAAACACTAGAAAGATGATCAATAAAGTAAGAGATTTGAATGGTTTCTTTGGTGGAAAATTGCAATTGATCTAGAATAAAATGAAAGAAATTGCCATAGGAACACCCAATTTTGTGCCTACAATTTGGGAAAGTGTGGGAAGAGTTAAGGAATAGGTGGAATGGTTAGCATCTTTTGATAGTATTCTAAACCATCCAAAATTCCTAGCATACTGCAATGATGAGGTAGGTGTAATAGTGGTGTATGATTTGATTAACATGCTCTACAAATTAGAGTCAAAAATGTCAAAAGTAATTGCAAAGGTTAAGGAAATAGCAGATGCCAAATAGACAAATGCCTCAAGGAGTTAGATGTAGTTAGAGATGCCACTTGGCCTGATATAGATACATATATCACCATTTGGGAAGTCATTGTAGATATAAAGGCCTTACCATCTAGGGGGAGTGATTAGGTAGTGCAAGCACACAATTAGGGTGTAGTTAGAGGAAAAAGGAACAAAGAAAAGGCAAGGAAAGCAATGGGAGCTTGAAGACAAACAAAATTATGTTAAAGACATGTACTAAAAGTACCACCTACCAATTTTATAACTGTATTCCAAAATTTTGATCAAGTACAAAGAATGTTTGTAATGTAACCTAATATGAAATATCTTTGTATTTGTTTTCCAATTATTTTTTGACATATTTGCTTTCATATGAAGGTTGTTGCAATCCTTCCTATAAAAGGATTTCCAAGATGTGGAGTGAGGGTCCAAAGTCTATACAACTTTTAGTGTTTATGTTGTTTTTTACAGCCAATCTAGTTAGTCTTTGTGTCTATTATGTGTTGTATTCAAATTTTAGAAATTTGAGAATAAAAGTGAATATGGAATGACAATTTAGTCATATCTTGAGTTCTAATTGAGTTTATACTAGAATGCATTATTTTCAAGAAAAAAATACAAAGGAAAGTTCTACATTATCTATGTCTCTAAATTTTGTCTCCATTTTCATATGATGGTTATTTTGTGATTGAATGAGCAAGGTTCATACAATTTAATGCAACTAGGATATGGTGTATATCAAATTGCTGTTGCTTTTAATTCAAGGAATTAAGTAAATGCTTCAATAAATTGGGAGGGTATCTAGTCATATGAGAGGGATATCATAAGAATGGGATTTAGGTTTTGCTGATGATGATTTAATTGTAAGGCCATTAAATAGGTCAATTTTCTTTGGTTAGACTCTATGTAGAAATGAATAAGGCACTAATCATCAATTTAGATGCATATTGAAAATTTCATTTTGTTGTATAAAGCACATTTAAAATCAAATCAAATTTACTTTTCTGTAATGAAGAATCAATCTACTAGGCTTCACTCATTTGTAATAAGTTTCCCTCTGAATTATAGTTAGCTATTGTAATCAAGGAATATTTAAAAAATCTAAGAAGAATTGTTGACCATTATCTATTATAGGTGATAGATCTAAAAAAGAAATATTAGTGAGCACATGTTTGAAGAGAGAAACATAAAACTAGTCACATTTCCATCCCTAAGGTGCACTTGCCTTGGCCCTACAAAGCCTAAAGAGTAGAGAGTCTTCTATGATTCTATTGAAGTTGGTCTAGATATAAAGAAAATTCAATTGAATATAGGAAGTAGCTAACCCTTAGATAGGCCGAGTCTTATCTTTTGTATGCTAGTATTGGGTTTTAGATAAGCTTGGTAGTTTTAAAATGCCAACAAGCATGAGGAATTATACCTTACCTCCAACAAAATGTCTGTGGGAGGAAGATATCATTGTTGATAGATTAGGTGAGAATGTATGTAGGGAATGAATTATAAAACTCAGGGATGTAGTAGCTTTTGATCAAGAGATGAGGAAGGTAGATTCATCTTTCAAGGGATTTTATCCTAAGATGGAGTTGCATATCTTTTCATTGATTGTGTTTAATTTAGAGAGGTGTTGCAGGGAGCTCCCCTTAATACCATAACTCATAACAAAATATGGACTTCTTATTTGCACCACAAATATGAAATTATAGGATTCAAGTACAATATGCTAACCCATATGGGTACCTTTAGTACAATAATTTGCAAGACAAGCTGTGAATTATCACCTAGAGCTGTGCTAGACAATGTTCATGCCTTTCTTAAACACGTAGTTTTATGCCACTCGAGAAGGTTCTAGATTCTCAAACCTAATACCTAGGGCTGACAGACCCTAACAATATACATAGAGTTGGCCAAATACATCTTTGACAAATTATTTTAGAAATTTTGGTAGTCCAACTTTCAAAGGCCATAACTCATGAACCGTTTCTCTAGTAAGCTATTATAACCACTTTTTGGAAATACCAGCTCTTGATTTTTAGGCCTGGAACCATGCTAACACCCTTTCATCAAGTTTTTAGACCTCATCCAGTTACTCTAAGGCCTCCAATAGTGAGCTTTAAGATATTTTTGCAAATTTTTCCACCAAAAATCCACAATAACTTCGCTGATACTAATGCTTGAGCAATGATATTTTTATGGTAGGCTTAAAACTCTAAAATGAACCTTCTTGTAGAAAATGTGAACATTTTGAGCTCATATGACAAACTTGCTAAAAATAGTAACTTCCCATAAATAGTAACCACCCTATCTACTAGTTCTTATTAAAATAGAAAAGATTGAAAATAAAATATTTTTGGGTGATGCAAGATTGCCCTTGCACCCAGGATTCTCCTACATCAAGAGGTAAGTAAATTCTTTTAGGAATTGATAGAGTTTCTCAGTATATGGGAGGGATATCATAAGAATGAAATTCAAGGTGTACTACTAATAAATTTAAAATTAAGTCAATTAAATAGATCTAGGGTTACTATTTTAACTTTTTATAACAATGTATAAGGCATTGATCATTAATTCAAATGAAAATTGATATGGTTATGTTGTTGCACAACACACATATAAATCAAAATCCATGTTTACTTTCTATAATGAAGAATGAAATTGCTAGTCCTAATCTCTTGCTTCTTTGTAACTTAATACCCTTTAAGCCAAAACTAAGTTGCAATCATGCAATTTTTAATGAATCACTCCTTTACAACTTGAAGGTCAATATTAACACCTATGATGTTGTGATAATTGTTAGCTTGACCTACTTTACACATTCACATCATTTAAAATAGTTAATGATCATATTAGAGTTATGAAGCAACAAAAACAACTTTGCAAGATCATGACTTAAAACATGTTAGAGGTGAGACCTAAAATATGAAAAATAGAGATTTTGCATCACTACAATTCATGGTGATATCGTGTTTTTGCTGATAAAAAAAGAGGAGATATCAAAAATGCAAATATTTTAATCCATACTTTTATTATGTAATTCGATACATTTATACAATATGTGTTGATTATTTTTAGGTAGCTTCAGTTTTATCAAAAATGCATTACAATTTCATCCATAATTAGATATTATTATTGGGTAGTTAGGTTAGGGTATTATCAAAACCATATTACAATTTCATGCATATTTTGACATTGTTAACAATTCATAATATAAAAAATGCGTAACAATTTCATCCATATTTTCATACATAGTTTGTAGTAAAAATAACAAAAAATTTGGAAAAAATTGTTACATTTTTCATGATTTTGGAAAAAAAGAAAAAGTTTGACTTTGTTTTATATTTAGTGCATTTTGGATGGAGATTAGCCTATCCTGTTGAAATAAGGATACATCAAAAACCTTAGTCATTCATTTAATTTTCTATATTCCTAAGTCCTTTGATTATTTTCATTTTGTAAGTCTCACCTCTAATGTGTTTTCAGTTGAGATCTTACAAAATTGTCTTGGTCACTCCATCACTCCATTATGATCACCAACAATTTTCAAAGCTACAAAAGTGTGAAGTAGTTAGGATAAAGGTTATCGTGACATCATGCTGATGTTAACCTTCAAGGAGAAAGTGCAACATCAAAAGCCTTAAACCGCAATTAGGGAAATAAATAGGTGCAAAGGTGCAAAAGTGAGTTACGTTTTTATTCACCCATTAGTAGACAATTGGTTTTATGCAAATGAGATTTCCCTTAGCTGGAGAGATTTACTATAGAGATTTTGAAAGAAATATATCTTTATTTGACTAGTTGGTGCTTATTATTTGACCTTTATGCATTGTTATTTTTTAGTATCTTATGTTTCCATTTGAGAGAGATTAATTGCAATAATGTGAAAAAATGTGTTTCAGAGATTGTCGCCAAATATTTGAAAGGGATTTTCATTGATGTCAACATATTTCTTCATTTCTTTTGGTGTTCTTGAAAAGTTTACTAAGAAGAAAGTATTAGTAAAACTAATGTGGTGAAGATCAAGGCATGTGAAGTTACAAGATGTTTCTTAGATGTCTATAGTGGGTAGGTGTTTGGATGATAATTTGTGTTGGTTATGAATGATTAGCTAGTGTCAAGTACTATTTTATCATGTTTTAGATTACTCATGTTAATGGTAATTAAATGAATTGTAGTTGGCTAAGTATAATTTTTTTAAATTGATCTTTTATTATAAGTATCACATTCTACAATATAGATGTTAAATTTTTAATTTTATAATATGTATAAATTATTTTTCTCCTTTTTAATTGGATGAATTAATAGAAGTCTTATAACACCAATTTTTGTGTTTTGATAATTTATAAATTATAGTAGAAATGATTTGAATGATGTATTTTATCCATAATAAATTATGAAATTCATTTACAAATGTTCATTCTTATGTTGAAATTAATGTATTATAATATTGATAATTGATAAACTTATTCATTAATTTCATTTATCTACTACTAAAATCAAATTTATTAAATAGTTATTTTGGTTTTCTTTATTTAAATTTATATATTATACTATAAAATTTCAAAAATAAAATATTATAAAACTAAATTGTATCTCACCTAAAAAATATATTAAATATATTTATAAAAATATATAAACAATAGTTGATTAAATCTCAATGTCCTCCTTGTGCATTGTGTTGTTGTACCATCAAAGACAATGAGTTAGCCATTTCTTTATTAACCACATCAGTCAAATCTAGGGGCCAGTATTTGGTCTAGATTTGCTGACATTAGATTGAATATGTACACCAAAATTAGCTAGAATATTTGCTAATGTGTTCCCTTCTCTATAGATGTGACTACATTTCCATTCTTCAAAACTTTCACATAGATTTCTAGCATTATGAATTATAACATCTTTTTTTGAATCCCCACAACCCTCATTATTAAGAGAATTGACAATAGTCATGCAATCACCTTTTATTTCTAATTAGTTCATCCATGTTGTGTTGTAATCTGGATACCTTTGAGTAATGCTCTAGCTTCAGCATAGTATGTTGATTTTGATCCATAAGTTTTCACATATACAACCATGATGTGCCCTTCTGCATTGCAAAACACTCCTCCTCTTGCTTTTCTAGGATTTCCTTTTGAAGAACCATCAAAATTCAATTTTATCCATTTCTTTTGTGGTGGCTGCCATTTCACATCTTCCCTCCTCATTTGAAATCCTTGGTTATAAACAACCATTTGTTTCCAAATTATTCTTTGTTGCACAAAAGTGAAAAGACATAATTTATGTTAAAATAGTATTGAGTGAGTTCTTTGATGGAGAGAAGAAATCACATATATTATAAGAAATCACATGTAACAAGAAATATTTGCATATATTATAAGGAATCACATGTAATGATAAAGATGAGTCATTAAATGAGTTTACACTAAAATGAGATAAAGGAGGCTTCATGTTTCTCACAACAAAGAGTACAAATCATAATTATATCATACTGTTGAAGCCATCATCCTATTAAGGAAATTGTAGAACTTTAAATCAGAAAAAATTATAGTGGTTTTTTATTACTTTAGCTATGTTTTATATTTTACAATCTACATTTTAGAGCATGCTTCAAATAGAAGTAACCATTATAAAACTTCATAAGTTTTTTATTGTAATGAAAGAATTGATCAATTGTGCATTATTTTTAAATGGTGCATCTATTTTTTTGGACTTCAAAGTTAAATTAATCAACTTAAGAATCTAGCAATTACTTGTACTTAGTAGAATGGCTAGAGTCAATTGCACTCATTGTTCTATACAGAGTATTTTTTTCCCTAATATTTATCAAATCATAATGGACCTATATAAAACATAATTGACTCTCCATTTTGAATTTTGTGTTTGAAAAATGATTACAACTTTAATACAAATTAATAAAATAAAATAACAAGAAAGGGAAAGAAATAGGTTGGCTCATTAGTTTTCCTATTGATTTTCCTTTATATCTATAATGTCAAGTAATCCAATTGATTCACTATCATAGATATCATTGGTAATTTGGTTAGTTTATCCATTTTTCCTAATAATTCAAGCTTGTTGCAAGGTATGAAAAAACCTCTTAATTATATTGTTTTCCATGATACAATATATCATTGACAAGCTATGGCTATTGCAAGGTAAACGTGAACATAATTTTGCATGTGAAAGACCAATCCCATGATTTAATTTCATCCATGGGCACCTATTCAATGCTCAACACTATGGTAATAAGCATTTCATTATTCTTCCTAATAATTAAAAAAAATGTTTTAGTTACTAGTAACAATTGATATGAACTATTAGTTAATGCTTCTCTTCTTCTACAAGGTTCATGTAAACATCTTTTTTCAATCATTCATTTGACTTCAACTATATAAAAATATTATCTTTAATATACAAGAAATAATTGTAAAATGACCAGAACTTTTCCTAATCATAATTGATCCAAAGTAGATGATAATAATTCCAAGGGGCCAAAATATATGAAAACCATTATAAAAAATGTACTAAATTATAATATATAATGATAGATATGTAAATGCTTATATATTTGTATATTTATTATAAAATTAGTTTAAGTCCTTTTATTTACTTATCAACTTCTCCTTCCACCTTTTAGTAGTGCAAGTGCTAGTTTTGATTTATGAAGACAAGTTAAATCAATGTTCAAATAATTAAATCTAACTTTAGAGAAGTAAATCAAACTTTATATACTTAAATTAAATTATATATAAATAAATAAATAAGTATATTAATTTAATAGTAAACCATATTAAACCCTAATCCTTGTATAGGTTTTATTTTAATAGTAAAATAAATTGTTTGTTGCTTTGAAATGTGAAAATGAAGAAAAGTTTTTAAAATTGGTTAAAAATAACTTTTAGTTATTAATACTTGTAAAATATTAACATTATTGAACAATTTTCTTAATCAATATTCATGTTTCTTAAATTATACAAGTTTTATATCTATGTTTTAATTTTTAATTCTTGAATTTTTTTTCCCATTAGACCAAAAAACTTACATTAATTAATGATCATTCTACGTTTTCAGAAAAAATCATGATATTTTGGATATTTTGGAAATTGGTCAACTATACAGTTTGTAGGTAGGTAGCCATGTCCATTTCACACTAGCCTCCCTCTATAACATCTTCACCACACCATCCTCCCTTTGTAATGTCTTCACTGCACCAATCTCTCTCTGTAACATCTTTGCCACTTGCATCGTGAAACGACAATCGACATTGACAATTTGTAGACCTACATGTTGGGCTTGGTTGCCAATTATAGATATTAATTTATGAGAAAATTTATATTGAAGAAAAAAAAAACATGAGATTCTATGAAGCTTGAATAGATGTAGAGCATATTTCCCATAATGAATAGCCAATGCATACTCACCAATATTTAGTGAAGTAGACATAGGGTGACTATTTACTTTAGGTATATGCAATGAGTCCTTCTTAATCTTCCCCCTCCTATGTTCCTTAGTGGGAAACATGAATGACTATGAAGAATGATCATGATTCATATTGTCCTGCTAAGAGGCATGCTATCATTGTCACTTTCAAGGGACTCATAGTGAGGTTGGACTGAACCATGGATGCATTTGTACTATGCTAGTAGAAGATGGATTAGTGTTTAGAGTAAGACTAAATGTGAGAAGACTAGACATGCCAAGATCATTCCAAAATTGGTTCACACATTCATGAAATGCTTTTACTTATTTGTTAGACTCTCACATTATATGTGCAGTCGGGTTCAACAATACCATGGATTCTTTCTAGAAGGCAACTCTCTGAATTGGGTCATTTGCCATTCCAAGGGGCCTTTTCTCCGCAACCAATTGTGGTGGTTGGTTATATGTCTATAAGTTGCAGGAATAATCCTATGTGCATAAATTTCCTACATTGAAATAGTTATGTTGGAGGCATTCAATCAAATGATGAATTGTAAGTGCAAGCCAAATCACATAGAAGAGTAAATTATGAGAGCACATATAATTGCCAGTAATCATAGGCATAATCATAGCTTAAACCTTCAACATGTGCTTGCATGTATTATCCTATAGGGCCCAAGGACAATTGCATATATACAATTGATCATCGAAGGGTCCAACAACATAATAATTGCTTGTAGTTTGGCTTTTCATAAAATAGTATCCTGGTCTAGTTTCATCAGCAATGTAATCATCATCAAGAATTTCCTGTGACTTATCTGTCCTTTTCTACAAACTTTGCACCTTATAGTTTCTAATGAAACTAAATTCCTATAACTTCTATTTTTGCTTGTAGAATGGTTCCATCCTATAAACCAAGGTGAATTATAGATGATCCTTTTGATGCATATATTTATTTTGATGGTCCCAAAGGTACCATATCTTCAATGTGCAATGATAAGATTCAATGGTAGTGTTTGTATCTTGGTTTACATGTGGGAAGATTTTGAATAGTTTGGCCCACCTTTCTGTGTGTACTAGGGGACAAGATTTCATGCAAAGTCAATTTAGTGAAGAGAAGATAAATTTCAATGTAACAATAATTCAAAATAAGAGAGCATAATGTCTTACGTATATAGCCATCCCATTTGCATCATGTCCTCTAAAAGTATACTAAGAAATTTGTTTGATCAGAGAATTTGACAAAAACATCATCCAATAGCCTATGAGTGGTATCCTTGTGCTCACCCATTGCATTCATAATCATCCCAAGAAATTCAAACATTGACTTCACTCTATCTTTTGATGTATACTTCAACACATTCTTCAACTATGCCTAATGAATGTGCCAAATGTACAGAATGACATGACACTTGAAAGAGACCCTAGTGGACATGAATATGAAATTTATTGCCTTTGTTGGGAGAAAAATTTAAAGGTATAAATGTTAACAAAGTTCAAACATGAAATCAAAGATTTATATTGTTGCATCCCTTACTTAATTGCCTATATTTTGGCACTTGCATTGTCAGTGAGGAAGTCATTGACTATCTAGTCATTTCTAGCCTCCTTTCCTTGTGTATAGATGGTAGAGATCCAACTTCCAATTTCCTCGATCTTGTTGCAAGATGAGAAAACCCATGCAACTAGAACCCTTGACCGATGTTCATTAAAGAAAATAAGGGCCCTTTGGTTGCTGGAATAGGAATAGAATAGGAAGAGAAAATTAGAATATGTTTTATATTTTCTATTTGGTATGCTCTATCAAAATTGGGAATAGGAAGACATATTCCAATTTTTCCCCTAAAATGAGCATATGTCTATGCCAAAAAATAGTTGGAATAGGAATAGCCATTCATATTCCCAATCTATTTTTTTATTAGAAAAATAAAATTTAATTCCATTCTCATTCCATTTTTCTATTCTATTTTGCAATTCCTATGCCAGCAACCAAATGGGCCCTAAGAGAATATAGCTAGTACTACAATCAAATAAGAATTTAAAAATGACTTGTGACATGTTATTGCCAATTAAGAAGAAGAACATATTGTTAATGGTAAAAAAAAATTGTACATGTCTCAGCTTATATTTTTTTGTTCCAAAAGTGGAATCTATGGATATTAAAGAGTTATGAGTGTGTCTAACCATCATATCAAGCATCCATAGGGTATGGAAACCCATGATGAATGGTCTTCCATCTATATGTGGCTTCTTCCAATAAAATAAATTAGTTTAGTGCTCTTCTCTCCATTTAATAATACTAATTATATCATTGAAATCCTTTTGTACTTGACCACACTTAACTATCCTCCAAGCATTCATGACATATTTCTAAGTTAGGAAAGTATCCCTCTTCAATATAGCTACAAAATATGGATTGCTTAGATATCTTTCTATTACAACATCCACACTCACATCCATTTCCAAAAGGGCCTCTATGTAAGCCTTGCATTTGACAGAAAATTTTAGGGCCAAATTAGCCCATGGCTCATTGCATGGATCATATTTCCCATGACAATCTAAACCTTCATCATATATTTGTAGCATTCTAATGTAGCTGATAATAGAAAAATTTGGTCCACCAAACATAACCTTTACATTAGTGGAATCGACACCCCCTTTTCTTAATAAAATTATGGTGGAATTTATTTGTTGGTGATTTGGTTGTATTATCATCTGGCCCAAAAGAACACCAATAGCTACACATAAAGAATAGTCAATCAAAGTTTAACTCATAAAGATTATGGTATAGTTTCATAACAAACAAAAACTACTAATTGCATCTCTAATTGCATATAATATAATTTCATTTTGCCTTCCTTGTAGTTTCCATGGCTGTTGTCATTATGTCTCACATAGACAAAACCACATTTCATTTCTTCTCACTTTGACTCCCCTTTAATAAATGTGTCAAGTATGTGTAGTGGAATAACTGCAAGCAACCCTATTTCTACATCTTTGTCAGGTTGAAATGTAATCCACTGAATTTTGTCCATTGAAAAAGGCTTGATTCCATCACCTTTGTCTTGCACTTGAAGTTTGACAAGAAGGTGCCACTTACAATCTCTCACCATTGTAGGAGAATGCAATTGCAAAGGGTAAGTATAAAATATGGAAAGCAACATAAAAAAACACTTAGACAATTAGAACTTCATGATTGCTACCTTCTTACCAAGATTGGCTACAATTAAGTCTACTAATGTTTTTTGAAACATTTGTTTACCTATTTTTACGGTAATAGTTATTTTATAAGCTTTATTTGAAACTCATATGTTAGTCTATTATATTCATCTTGTGTCAACCCTCAAAAGGTTTTGTCATCATAACCATTTCTATACTTTTCTCATATACTACTATAGCTTTAAACGTTGTGTAGTTTTGTGTGTTGAAGGAGCTACATTGGATGATTCAAATATTGAATGAATATCTTTCTGTAGTTCAATAATTGTGGTGCATTTTTGTGCTTGTGTAGGATTGTTGTAGTTTGAGAACTATGGTGCATTTTCATACTTGTTTAGGATCACAGGACTGTTTGAAGTGAAGGGACTCCTTGTTGCGATCTCACAATGTTCTACAGTTTTGTGCATCAAAGGAGATAATGAAAAGTGATGAAGAGATGTATATTGCTATGTGTTATGATGATAAAGTAGTATGACTATAAGAAGGATTGCTATAGGTTATAATGATAAGGCAATTTTGATCATGGATCTCTTTTACAAGAAAATGGATATGGTGATGAGCATTAAGGCTATAGTTTTTTTTATAGCAATAAAAGTGAAAAATGTAATAGATTACTATTAGGAATAATGAGCTAAAGTGATCAATGGTGTGTACATGTTTTTCACTAGGAATTACATCAATCATTTATTTGAACATTTTTTATAGAGGGAGTGAGTAGTGATAGAAATGACTACTAACATGCTTACAATTGTATATGTGAATTGTAGGCCTCAGATTCTCACAAACACTTCAACATGGTCTTTACCTAAGAGATCATCATGGAATGAACATTGAATTGTTCATTTGAGTAATCTAATCAGTGTGACCTATTGCCTTCTAACTAGAAGGATTTTGCCTTTTCTCTCAAACCAAGAAGCATGCAACCAAAGCTTTTAGTACAAAGGATTTATGTAGCTACATGATAGTGAAATTAATCTAAATCAGAATGCAATTTAATATAATAATAGATAAAAGAAAATTAAGTTATATGATTGCATTTTAGTGTATAAGATATTAATGTTAAGCAAAGAACATTACGAAAATATTAAGCAAGGGAGTAAGTATTTTGACAATAATTCAATGCAATTCAATTCCAATCTTTGTAATGAGGAATTAGAAGCTCCTTAAATAGAATTCCCAAAATCAATCAATGGTTGAGATCAACTCAAATGAATGATCAAGATTGAAGTTGAGATCTAGTGAGGATGGAAGATTCCCAGTGTAGGTGAGGTTAACTAGCTCAAATCCTGAGTATAATGAATGTAGATTTTGCCATCACACAAAAAGCACGTATTGATGGTGGAGAGGGATCTCATTGGGGATATAGTCACTATGCTAGCACCCCCCCACATGATGGAGTTGGATACAACCATTTATCATGTGGGATTTACACCCACTACATACCATGTTGATAATCCAGGCCTATGTGGATGAAGAGTCAAAGGGCTTGAGGGACTCAAACTGGTGACCTATGCTCTTATACCATGTAGACTTTTCCATCACACCAAAAGCATGTACTGATGGTGGAGAGGGATCTCATTAGTGATATAGTCACTACACCAACAATGAAGAGTTAACTAAAATTCACCTAAGTGCAAGAATAAGTTGATTAAGTAAATTCTAATTGTAGAGATAGATCACTTAGAATTCCCATTCTTGAATTGAAGGGAAGGATTTGGAAGGTTATTTAATTTAATAAAATGAGATATTACCTCATAAATGCATATTTTAATTAATTGAGTAATTAAACCCAATAATTAAGATAAAGGCATTATCTCATTAAATTAAATATGTTTAATTCCCTTGCACATTAGCTTTAAGAGAAGATTTAATTTAACCAAAGTATGAATACTTTAAATTAAATTAAATATAATCAATAGGTTTAATGTAGCTAATCTGAGTTGATACTTAGGAATTAAATAGAGAATGTGATTCATGTAGATTAGGGTTTTCTACATTTGACAATTAAGTCAAATAGTGATAACCAAAATAAAAATTGCTTAGTAAAATAGGACTTAGGGTTGATCAAAATAGACCAGAATTGGTTAACATTGCAATGTACCAATTTTGGGGTATTACATTTGCCCCTCTTTGAATGAATGTGTGAGAAACACATTCAATTCAAAAAAATAAGAAGTATGATGTGAAGATCAAGAAATGAGATTGGCTTTGCAATTGATGATATAGAGACCAATTGATAAGCTTTTTAAGGTTATCTCCAGAATGAAGCTTAACCTTAGGGAATCCAGATAAAACACCTAGATACTAAAATTGATAAGCTTTTAAAGATTATCTCCAGAATAGAGCTTAACCTTAAGGGATCCAGATAGAACACCTAGATACCAAAATTAATAAGCTTCTAAAGATTATCTCCAGAATGGAGCTTAACCTTAAGGGATTTAGATAGAATACTTAGATAATTGTTGGAATTAACAAGTGGGAAGATTTACTTCTGAGAGGGGGGGTGGGGGGTGAATCAAAAGTAACTATTTTTAACCTTTTCAAATCCTTTTAATTGAAACCATTCAGATGCATCTAATTCATCTAATAAACATAAAAGTAAAGACATGCATGAAAATAGATAACGCACAAATTTGATAACCCAAAAACCCTCCAAAATGAGAAGGTAAAACTAGGGTGGGGATGACACCCACAAAATATCACTATAGCAATGTCTAACTATTCAAGGTTACAATGTTTGACCACTTCCAATGGTCTTCATTATGAAAGGCTTGTCCTATTAAAGACTATTGCACTTTGTTAAAAGTGACCTGGTTAAAGGATTTAACTACCCTACTAAAAGTAGGCCTAGTTAAAGGACTTTTATACATTCACTTGGAATGCCATAGTGTTAATGGGTGCTAGGCCAACCTAAGTCCATATGATTTCCATATCTAATACATTTTCTAGAGAGTATTAGAAAATATTTGACCTAATAACTTTGCAATCTTCAATTGTTGATTCTAAATCCTTGTTCTACTTTGTCTACTCTAATCCTTGCTTGATCTGATATGTCACTCTTCAAGGTTTTAATACTTGGTTCTTGATCAAGTGGATTTTGTGATGCTACTCTATTCTTCACTAAGTCTTTTCACCCTTCTGCACTTCACTATAATTTACCCATACACTTCTCTCTCACATGCATCCTCTATCTCACATAATGGGGTTTCATCCTCCTTTAAATATTTCAAAGACTTAGGGTTAGGTATTAATCTATGATCAATATTAAATCTTCATTTCCCACTCATTTCTTGCACTTTTCCTATTGGTTGCATGCCTTCTCCATTTTTCTTGTTGGCTGCATGCTAATTACATAGGTAATGCAAAAGTAGGCCTAGTTAAAAGAATTTTATACATTCACTTGGAATGCCATAGTGTTAATGGCTGCTAGGCCACCCTAAGTCCATAGGATTTCCATATCTAATACAATTGCTAGAGAGTATTAGAAAATATTTGACCTGATAACTTTGCAAGCTTCAATTGTTGATTCCAAATCCTTATTCTACTCTGTCTACTCTAATCCTTGCTTGATCTGATATGTCACTCTTCAAGGTTTTAATACTTGGTTCTTGATCAAGTGGATTCTATGATGCTACTCTGTTCTTCACTAAGTCTTTTCACCCTTCTACACTTCACTATAATTCACCCATACACTTCTCTCTCACATGCATCCTCTATCTCACATAATGGGGTTTCATCCTCCTTTAAATATTTCAAAGACTTAAGGTTAGGTATGAATCTACGATCAATATTAAATCTTCATTTTCCACTCATTTCTTGCACTTGTCCTATTGGTTGCATGCCTTCTCTATTTTTCTTGTTGGATACATGCTAATTACATAGGTAATGCAAAATATTTGATCTTATCTTCAAGATCCTTCAAGATTCATCCCATGTCAGCTTCAAAAATGGTTTACATTTGAGTTTGTGAAGGCACAAACTCATATGTTGATTCTGTGTTACTTGACACTTATTAATTGTTGATGCTTGACACATATAGAAATTTTGTATCACTTAGCTCCTATAGCAATTCTATCTCACTCAACACTTATAGTAATTATGTTTCACTTAGCATGTATAGCACTTTTGTTTCACTTGGCATCTATAGTGACTCAAAATCTATACTTTCCTTGGCACTTGAACTTTGCTTAGTACCTGAAGATCACTCGGCACCTGAAGTTCACTTGAAACCTACTGAATTTGGTGGCTCAGCACAAACTGTAGCTTGGATTTTGTATTATACTTGGCATCATGTTGAGAAATAGTTTAGTGTGTTGACACTCAATTATCAAAACCAATCTAAGACTAACAATCTCCCCCTTTGACATGAGTGGCAAAAATACTTAACTCAAACATTATAAACCTGATATCTATGAGTATACTACATATTCTATTTGGCATATGTACAAGACTTTAAAAATTTGTTGAAATTTTTTTATATACCTCAAAATCTTGTAACTCCCCCTGAGTTGATGTGCCAATTCTACGACCAAAACTTCTTGTGCTAAATCTATCTCATGTTGATGTATCTGATACTATTTTTTGTATCTACCTTTGTTTTTTTATTTGTTCCCTTTGTCACATCTTCTTTTAGTTTTCTATCCTTTTGGCTTTATTACTTCCTCAAAATTTGAATATCTCCCCCATTGGATATTCTTTATTTCCATCAAAGAATGTATTATCTCCCATTCTTATTCATATCTCCCCCAAAATATTATATCTCATCCTTTTATTTACACTTGTTCTCCCCTTTTTTGAAACTTATGTCAAAGGTTCCTAAGAATGAATAGAATACTTTGTCAAATATTTTTTATTTACCTCCATAATCATCTTGAGAGAAGCATCCCAATTACCTAAAGAAATCTCCAATGACTTGTGCTGGATGGCTATCTCTACTGCAAGATGTACAAGACCTTCTAAAGTAGAAAGATTAGGGTCTTTCTTTAGAATAGTTTTTGCATAGGCCATTTATTTATGGAGTACTTCCAGATGTGGGGTAATGGAAGATTGAATTTGCATCAATTTGGCCTTAATATTGGCCTCTTCTACTATTAATACAACTAACTCTTTTTGTGTGTGAAGTGTAGTTGCAAAATGCTTCTCACTCTAAGTTGGATCTTTGGGTAGCTATGTGCTAGAAATATTTATATTTCATTCCAAGCTTAGTATCCTTTGGCTAGTTTCTTGTGTGAAATATGATGAATCAAACAACTTGGAGTATAATGAGAATACTTTCTCAAGTACTTTCTTCTCTTTTTCAATCTTCTTAGCCAATTCTACTTGTGAAAGTGTTATTTCACTTGATATCTTCTCATTCACTTTCATCTAAAAATTATTTTTTGACCATTCTAATAATTTAACATTATTTTCAAGGTATTCATTCTATACCTAGTCCACAATGTTGGACAATTGCTCCATGATGAGCCAATTTTCATTAGGTCTGCAAGCTAAAAGCATCAAGAAATATATCTTTGATTTTCACATGTGCTTGCTTCTTCCTATACTCCTTTTTGAGTATCTCTTATTTCTTCCTTCTCTCTAGTGCCTCTTGCACTTCATTTATCTATTGTAGGTTCATAGTTCTTGAGTTATAATTGGGTATGACTATTTTTGTGTCAAGTGTAGAGTCTCCATAGTGAAGTACCCTTGCAACCTTGGTGGACCTTGAGCTTGGTGTAGAAATTTGCAATGTTATTGAATCAATGCTTTTCTTCTTGGTAGGAGTCCCCGAGGTAGGCAAGTTTGCTAATGTTTGTATTGCCTCTTTTTCCTTTTCTTTAGGGGTTTTCTCCTCTTCTCTACTTCCTTGATCAATAATGATAATTTGAGAAGGTGCACCTTGAATTTGTGTAGTAGGAACATCTTTCCCTATTTGTTCCTTTTTTGACTCCTTGGTAGTTGTTGTTGCTATATTATCAACCTTAGCAATTTTATCCTATTCTTCTTGCTCTTTAGTTTGATCTACTATGAGAGGTTGTATAGATGGTACTTGAAAGTTTTCCTTCTCCCTTGTTATCTCTGCTACAACCTTTTGCAATTCATCCACACTCACCAAAACTAAATTTATAAATAGTTGTGATTGCATTGTGGTTTGGTGAAGGATCTTTTTGAGATCCTCTACAGTTACAAGATTGATGTTCTGAGCTGAAGTGCTAGGAACATCCTTTACAATTACTATATCTGCACATGTTGTATGTAGAGGACTTGGTGGTAGCATTTGTGTGTCTTGGAAATTCTAGTTAGTCTACTGCTCTTTAGATATTGCCTCTTCACCATGTGTCTTCTCCACTATTTCTTCTTCTTTCTCTTTCTCTCCTTCCTCATCTTTCCCATTTTCTTCTTCTTCTTCATCATTTCTTTCTTCAAAAGGATCTTCCTATACTTCCTTCATAGTTTTCAAACCATATATCAATTTCCACATTTGTGTGGACTTTTGGAAAAAATCTTCTATTTGGTTCTTCAAAACTCTAAAGGCTCTATATTTGGGTGCAAATTAGCTCCCATGCTTCTTACTAGCCTTTGTTATTTGACCTTTAGTAAGGTGTAGCATTACATGAGCCAATGTAGACTCCCTTATTTCTTTCTCCATTATGAGATAGTAATGCCATTTATTCTCAACTAATGAGCTTAGCTCCTTAGGCATTGAATTATCTAGTTCAAGTGGGGTGGTCTTAAACTTAGCCATCATAGTGTAGATGGACTCTTCCACTATGTTCTATTATTCCTTTGAAAAATGATTAAAATCAATGGTCTTTAGGCCAGTTAAATTAGAATTGTATCTAATGTTATTACAAATTATTTCCAATTTAGATGTGGTATAATGTCTTACCAATCTGAATTATTCTTCATCAAACTCTATCCTTTCTTCATCTGATTCAGGAGGTGCAAGATACTTTCTTCTTTTCTTCCACTTTGTAGGTCCTCCTTGTTCTATTGCCTTCTATTTCTCCTACTCTTTTGCTACCTAAGTTGTAGCCCTAGTATCTACCCTTGTAGTTGGTTAGGGCTTGGATTTGTAGCCTTCTTCTTTCCCTTGGGCTATGTAGTTGGTTGTTTTTGAGCTTTTCTCTTCTTTGGCTTAGTCTTTGGTGCTTCCTACTCGGCACCTTCCTCGTCATTTGCATCCTCCCCCATACCTTGGGTTATAGCAAGTGGTCCTTGACCTTACTCCTCTTCAAAATCCTTGGCATCTTCACCTTCTTCCTCTACTCCTTTTGTAGTACCCTCACCAAATTTGGCCTTTAGCTTCTTAACAAGCTTATCCTTCATTTTCAAAATGAATATAGCCTTTAACTCCATATCCACTTTTGATCTCACCACATCATATATTCCAAAATGTGGTTCATTCTTGTCTATTTCCTCTGCTAATAATGTGGTTATTGCTACTAATGCTTCATCTATATTTATTTCATAGCCAAGAAGTCTTAACCATCTCACTGTTGGTATGACAATTTGTATGTATGTATAGTCTATATCTACAAGAAAGCATACATCATTTACATGTTTCTCCACTAATGACACTAGAATTCTCAGCCTTTGCTTCATTGACTTGAAGTCTTCAAAATAGCTAGTCATTAGGGTCTCAAAATTAGCTCCCATCTACCCTATGTATTCATTGACTTGAGCTATGATTGACCTATTTGTTTTCCATGCTACTTTACCAAATGAAGGAAATTCATTCTGAACATAAAAGAATATACAAATCAAAATGGCACCAAATTTGCATTGGGCTCCCTTGGTTCTCCTGATTACTTCTAAATTCTCATTAATCTATTGTAGTTGCAGTTCTACAAGATCATATGCATGATCCTTCTTCACCAATTTATAGCCTACATCCACTGCAATGTAAGGCACACTATTGAGTCTGCTAGATTGGTAGAATTCATGTGCCATTTTAATTCATGTGCCTTCTTTTGTTCCACTTTGCACTAGTATTCTTCTCAATTACCTCCTTAGAATTACTCCTAAGGGTCTTTGGCCAATCTAGGGTTGGGTACCCTGTCGCTCTATGCACAATTCACTTAGTTTTTTTTATTAGACCATCCTCCAACCCTGAAATTCCATCATGTATTTGGCTAAGTACAAGTATGATCCATTGAGTTTTGAAAATGGTGGGGAATTCTAGGGCATCCGTTAAACCTTTCCTTTCAACAATATAAAACTCTTCTTTCAACACTCCATTATCACACAATTTTTCATAGGTTTCCCTCATTTCCATGTCATCTATGGCTCCAATTTTGCAATTGTAACATTTCCTAGCATCTTGAACAATTACAACCTTAGGGGGTATGATGGATAGGGCTCCAGCTGGGTCATTCTTATAAGCTACCTTTAGGATTGGATGGAAATTGGGTTGTTTGACCTCATTGGATAGTAGTTGGACTTTGAAAGGTTCCTTCTCCTAATTTTTCCTAGATCTAGAAGCCATATTTGTAGTTTTAGGGTTTTAGCATGAAGAAATATTAAACTGCGTAACTCAGCATAGACATAAATAGTTTGAAATCAATGGAATCATGCTAAAATGCTATTGAAATATCCTTATACATTAGATTCTCTACTTTTGGACTCACTCTGTCCTCTTTCTTGTCTTTGCTCTACATTTGTAATGAGGAAAAATGATTAACAATATTATAATATATCCTATTTTCATTGCATTTAATGCTTAGTGCATTTACAACTGTCCACTCAGCTTCTAAAAGATTCTATGTTACTCGGCTTCCATTGCCTTTCCATCACTCAACTTCCATAGGAGTATCCCTTTACTTAGCTTCAAATGAGAATTTCTTTCTTCACTTGGATTCCTCTACCAACTTGGCATGTACTGGATTTTGCTCAACATTTGAGGGCAACTTGACAACACTTGCAAAATCTTGAAATTTTAGCTTTGCATCTTTATTCATGCTGATATCTTCTTCTTAGTTCTTACTTGTCTAGGAACTAACGTATGATAAAACTTTGTAAATCAGTCCCTCATGCCATTTCTTTGCTTAGTTTGATGAAGTCTAACCACTTGACTTGTTAGGTGAAGTGATCCCTTCATTTGATGTGCTACACCCATATTTCTTCTTCCATTTCTTATTCATTTCTCCTTTGATGTGTTCAGCATCTACCTTCTCTTTGCCTTTGTCATTCTTTGAGTTGGGTGTCTTTGACTTTGTTGGATAATTCCTACTGATATTACTAGTCTTCAAGTAACTAAAACATGTGATTTGGCTCAATAATCTACTGCAAAAATGTGTCCTTATGCAATTTTTAGGAATGTGTCCATATTCTTGATAGCAATGATAGATATACCTAGTATTGTAGTCACAATTGTAGTGATCTCCATGGTTACCTTCCCTTGCTACCTGATTTTGTGTCCACATAGGTTTTGATCTACACTCAAAAGCTCTATGTCCATACTTCTTGCAATTGTAGTAGTAACCTTCAGATCTTGGTGTTTTGATAGTCCTAGTCCTATAGTTGTGTGTTTGATGTCATTGCTTTTTGCACTTATGACAATGACTTGCATTCTTAGGTTTGTCGTGCTAATGGGAATTATTTCTCCTACATACATTAGAGCTATGTCCCTTTTTACCATAGAAATGACAAGTAGGTTTAGTGTTCTTACCTTTGTTACTCCTTTCTTTTGTAGTCTTGGATGACTCTCCTTGTTCAGTGTTGATGTAACCAAGTCCTGAAGTATCATTGCTAGCCCTTGGTGATTTTAGTAGCTGCTCAAAGTACTTGATGGCCTCATTAGGTTTGTTAAAGCTCTCTGAAATCTCCTTCTCTATTTTTAGGTTATTTTATACTTGTTCATTTTTCATCTTCAATGTAGAGATCTCAATGTCCTTAACATTCAGTTCATGATGTGCATTCATAATCTAACTTAGGGTGTCTAGCTGCATGTTTGAGATTCTTGCAAGCTCAATTGACTTTTCTTCCATTCTATTGGCAAGGTTTCTCTTGTCTTCTTCTAGCATAGCCTTGTCTTCAATGGCTCTTTTCTTCTATTCAATCACTCCAAAAAGCATCATGGCTTATGATTTTTGTTCAAGCTTGAGTGTTCTGATTTCTTTTGCTTGAGCTCTATTCTTCTCCATCAGGTCTACTATTGTTACATCAAATTCTTTGGAATCTCCATTTGAAAAAAGGTTTGAGGTGTCAATCTCCTTGTACTATGTGTCATTCTTAGCTATGGAAATCTGTCTTCTTCTCTTTAAGGATTTTCTCAATTCTCCTCTAGCTTCTTCTAGAGCATGTAAAGAAAGTTGTATATCAATTGCCTATTCTCTATGATCTTCCCAAGTTTGTAGACTTCAATTTCTAGATCTTTTCTCCAAGCTCTAAGGCTCCTCCTTGTGAGAACTTGGCTCAGATACCAATTTTTGGAATTAACAAGCAGGAAGATTTACTTCTAAGGGAGGGAGGGCGGGGGGGGGTGGTGGGTTGAATCAGAAGTAACTAATCTTAACCTTTTCAAATCCTTTTAACTAAAACCATTCACATACATCTAATTCATCTAATAAACATAAAAGTAAAGACATGCATGAAAATAGATAACACACAAATTTGGTAACCCATAAACCCTCTAAAATGAGAAGGTAAAACTGAGGTGGGGATGACACCACAAAATATCACTACAACAATGTGTAACTGTCAAAGTTATAATGTTTGACCACTTCTAATGGTCTGCCCTATGAAAGGCCTATCCTATTAAAGACTATTACACCTTGTTAAAAGTGTCTTGGTTAAAGTATTTAACTACCCTACTAAAAGTAGGCTTGGTTAAAGGACTTTTGTACATTCACTTGGAATGCCACCCTATTAAAGGACTTACAAATGGCTGCTAGGCCAACCTAAGTCCATAGGATTTCCATATCTAATACAATTGCTAGAGAGTATTAAAACATCTTTGACTTGATAACTTTGTAATCTTCAATTGCTAATTCCAGATCCTTGTTTTGCTTTGGGTGCTCTGATCCTTGCTTGATTTGATATGTCCCTCTTTGAGGTTTTGATACTCTATTCTTGATCATCGAGATTTTGCAATGCTGCTATGTTCTTTAGTAAGTCTTTTGACCCTTCTACACTTTGCTATAATTCACCCATGCACTTCTCTCTCACATGCATCCTCTATCTTGCATAATAGGGTTTCATCCTCCTTTTAAAGATTTCAAAGCCTTAGGGTTAGATATGAATCTACAATCAATATTAAATCTTCATGTCCCACTCATTTCTTGCACTTTTCCTATTGGTTGCATGCCTTCTCCATTTTTCTTATTGGTTGCATGCTAATTACATAGGTAATGCAAAAGACTTGATCTTATCTTCAAGATCCCTTGAGATTCATCTCATGTTAGCTTAAAAAATGGTTTGCATTTGAGTTTGTGAATGCAAAAACTCATTTGTTGATTCTATGTTACTCGACACTTACTAGTTACTACTGCTTGACACATATAGAAATTCTATATCACTCAGCTCCTATAGCAATTCTATCTCGCTCAACACTTATAGTATTTTTGTTTCACTTAGCACTTATAGCATTTTTATTTCACTCAGCATATATAGTGACTCGACATCTATACTTTTCTCAGCACATGAACTTCACTCAGCACCTGAAGATCACTCGACACTTGATGTTCACTTGGCACCTATTGAATTCTCTAGCTTGGCACACACAATAGCTAAGCTTTTGTATTATACTTAGTATCATCTTGAGAAATGGTTAAGTGTGTTGACACTCAATTGTCAAAACCAATTTGAGACTAACAGATACCTAAATTGATAAGTTTTTAAAGATTATCTCCAAAATGGAGCTTAACCTTAAGGGATCTAGATAGAACACCTAGATACTTGATCGATAAAATTTTAGAGATTATCTCTAGAATGGAGCTTATCCTTAAGGGATCTGGATAGAACACCTAGATACCTATATCAATAAGCTTTTATAGATTATCTATAGAATGGAGCTTAACCTTACAAGATCTAGATAGAACACCAAGATACCTAGGTTGATAAGCTTTTAAATATTATCTCTAGAATGAAGCCTAATCTTAAGGGATCTACATAGAACACTTAGATACCTAGATCAATATGCTTTTAAAGATTATCTATAGAATGAAGCTTAACCTTAAGGGATCTAGCTAGAACACTTAGACACCTAGCTATAAAAGATAGAAAGATCCCATCATGAGTCATAGAATCATCCCGAGAATGAGGCTTGACCTTCAGGAGTCAGGGTTTAGACTATCCTAATACCTATCCATCAAACTCTGATAAGAACTGCTTAGAAGATGTGTTTAGTTGATCAGAAGATGAAATAGATGATGTAGATGTTAGATAGAAGGGAACAAAATTCCCCAAGTGATGAGATACCCTAAGTGATGAGGAAATAAGATTTAGATTGAGTTAAAATTTAGATTCAATGATGTAATCATCTTGCCCCGTTAGGAGCAAAATCAAAAGATGACACACCAAAAATAGAGATGTAGAACAATATATTAAGAGATTAAAAAATATGAGATTATGAAGAATAGAGAAGAGATCAAAATGATCAGAAGAAAATTTGGAGCCGATTCAATGTCCAAAAGACCAAGTTTGACCAAAGTTGACTTGAGTTGACTTTTTACAAAAATTTGGAATTTTTTTGAAGAGAATTGTGATTTGAAAAGATTTCAAGATTCATGAAGTATTAGAAAGATGGACTACACAAGCATTCGATTATGTTGGTCCCAAAATTTTAAAATGCATTTTTGGGTAGCTTAAGTGTTTTGGATTTTGAATTCGATCTCAAAAATGGATTTAGATTAGTCAAATTAGCCAGGGGGTGATTTTCATGCAAATCAGAGCACTTTGAAAATTTAGGTCAAAACCTATATAAGGGCTCCAAGGGTCATTTTCAAATCATTTGCAATTTTATCTTTTGTGGAGAATAGAGATCTGAGGCAAAAATTGTGGTCCCCTTATCTACACATAAATTCAAGTGCTCTCGATAATATAGCTAGCCGGTGGACTATGGGCATTCAGTGAGTAGTCAATAACCTTACTTTGCATTAAGTTTTGCATACATTTTGAGGTAGTTTTAACATGTTTAGGTGTTTTAACATTTGACGTGTTAGTTTTCACATGAGGATGTCTCTCACGTGAAGCTAGTCTCTTCTCACATGAAGAAGTACCAAGCATGTACTTATTTGTCTACTTTGGTAGGTTTTCTTGCATGTTAGATGCCCATGTGTCACACAAGAAACCCTAAATTTGCTTCATTTTTTGTTGAGTGTTTTATTGCTTCTCATGTGAATATTTGTATCCTTACGTGAGGATGTGCAATATCACATGAGGACATGAGATTTAACCTGAGATTCTACTATTAATTACAAGGTTAAAAGTTTGAAATTTTATTTTTTGTCATCATTTTTGCACTTTTTATTGTCATGTTATTTAGTAGAGACTAATTGTTTTCCTGTTGTGTTCATGTGTGTGCAGGTTACCTTTGTGGATATCATATTTCAATCCCATTACCCACCATACAAAACCTTGTTGTAGGCACTCAATGATGTAGATATGGCTCATATAGATAGGTTGGGTTTATTGTATCTTTGCCAAATTCTACCAATGTTGGTGAATCATGGTTTGTTGATAGAAATAGTGGAGTATTTCCATTCAGAGATGAACACTTTCTACTTGCAATAGGGAGAGATGACAGTGACGCTAGAGGACATCTATAGGATTCTTTGCATACCATTCCATAGACCACAAGTGGTTTATGATACAATTCCCTAAGTAGGGACAAAGGAACTAAGGGCCATTTTCTAGTAGGACTTGATTATGGGAAAAAAGATCATGTTGGGTGAGCTTGTGCATACCTATAGTCCCACTCATATGTTGGCATTAGTTTTAGCAATATTTATCAACTATTTCTTGATGTCAAATAGAGGTTAGCATAGATTATAGTAAATATGGGGCAAGATGCTCTAGATGATGTTAGAGACCCTAAAGAGATATGGGTGGGGTCCGTGCATGCTCACACTTATGTACCATGAGATGCATAAGATAGTGTATCATGAGAGGAGGAGCATGGTGGCTAGAGTCTATGCTCTCTAGATCTAGGCATGGGAGCACCTGCCAGTCATGAGGCCCATTTTTGAGGATGAGAGGTAGCCTATGGAGCCATAAATATTCAAATATAGAGGCCAGCTGACCCAAACAAATTTAAGGAAGACTAATTAGTGGAGGAATCATCTCAATGATTTAGTGCCTATAGTATGAAGACCCTGGTGAGAGATAGAGGACTAAGACAATGTACCTAGGAGCTGAGTCATATATTTACTTTGCGACCACTGATAGGTCAATCTATGTAGATGGTAGAGAGATTTCCTTTGAAATGCATGTGGTGATAGTGTGGGAGGCCTTAGGATATCTCATAGGAGTACTACTCCTATGTGTGATTAATGATAGATGTGGACCATGGATGGTCCACAAGATTGGATTTAGGGAGATCAAGATAGATGTGTGTAACTTGGTTGCAACACAATGGGACTACATGCCAACAGTAGTAGATGGAGGGATGAATTTCATGTATTAGGCATATTTTTTGGGTCATCCCTTTTCACAATTTATAGTTCTTGTGAGGATGGTGGCTCCCAAAGAGCCAGTGTATGCACCTTTGGCACCACCATAGCAACCAGAGCAACCACAACAAGTTAGACATAGGATCAAACATGTCCCAATCCTAGCTTGGCAGATGGGAGCAAACCTAGGTGTGGGTGGTACTGGTATAGGGTAGAAGAGGTGACAAAGCAATATGGGAAGCCTAGGAGCCATTGACAGGGATGTACATAGATAGTGAGTTGAGTAGGAGTAGCTAGTTGAGTAGTCTAAGGTTGTAATTGGTGATGAAAAGATGCAAGACCGACCTACTATAGGAGGCTAGGGTAGAGACATCCTAGCATAAACCTAGGAGGCCCTTAGGAGGTTGAGGGATTGAGTGTGTATAGTGCAGTGGTAGTTAACAGAGTTAGACATTCAAGTGGTGGTTAGAGATACCTAGATTTTTGAGTAGGATCAAGAGATCCATGTGTTATGAGAGTAGCTAGAGTTAACATGACAAAGATCCAAGCAGCTATAGGATGAGGTATGATTGAAGTCATCTAGGGTAGCCTATTATTTTGTGGCATACATTATGATTGTACTCGATGAGGCCAAGTAGGTGCCTTGGTTTTCTTAGTATGCAGAAGCATCAGGAGGAGTATGGTCTCCAATGAGATTAGACATGCCTCCTCCTCCTCTGCCACCACCAATGAGAGGTGAGGGGGAAGGGGAGAGTTAGATTCTTTTGTGACCCTGATTTTGATTTGGTTTTGTATCCATTGGTGTGCCTACAACATATTTCACCATTTTTGATCAACAATGCTTGAGTAGCACCCATTTTGTAGAGATGTACACTTTTTGATATATATATATATATATATATAGAATTTGATTTGAGTACTGCTTGTATTTATCACTTTCTCTCTTTATAGCTTATAGTACATGAGATGTTTTATGTTAAAATTATGAAAGATAAATATGATGTGATGTATGAATGAAAATTTGATTTGAAGTATGAATATAGTGTAGACGAGATGGATTATGGAATTTTGTATGAAATGCTAAATGTGAATGCACTAACATCTCATGTAGTGTTCCATGTTTTTGTTGATAGTGATAGGTATCTCTTGAGGAGTGAGAGGATGAACCAAAAAATTGAATGCTTGTGTAGCTATGAAGAAACATGATACTTTGAAGAAGCCAATAATCACTCATCAGAAAGGATGTAGGTGAATTAGTCATTGAACCATGTACTTATGCAATGCATGCTAATACTAGATGCAACCCTAGGTCTAGTTACCAAGCTTTCACAATTATCATCACTAAGTGTATCATGAAATCCTAGATGTCATACAATTCCTATTGACATTGCAATCATAGAAATATGAATATGACACATGTTCTAGTTTTTTTAGGATTAAATGTAAGTGTTTGAGGCACAAGAAGCCAAAATGAGTAGAACATTTGTCACTTTTAATGTAGCAAGTTAACATAAGCATTAGAGCATAAATGATAGGATAACTAGAATGTTTCTTGCATGTAGACACAACAGACACATGAGAGATCCTTCTTATGCTAAGTAGTTAGTAAGTTTTTTTGTCTGCAATGACCCTTGCATTCATAACCTAAGATAGAAGTGTGCCATGTATATTCATAGTGATCCATACATTAACTTAACAAGAAGAGTATTATTATTTACTATAGCATGAAGATTTCACTCCAACAAGCAAGGAGAAGGACCAATGTCAATAAAGAGTCCATATTAGAGGAGTCAAGGTACACATGGCCATCCAATAAAAGATGGAGGCTCTTATAGTGGACCCCCCTCTTATATGGATGCTCCAAATCATTGGAACTAAACCAAAAATAGAAAACAAAGAAAAGATCATGTCCTTAGTCCTTGCTTCTCTAGTTGAGAGAGACATCATTGTGTTGCTCAAAGGGACATAATAAAGAGAAAGCAAACCAAACAAAGAAAAACTCAATGTATCAAAAAAAGTTTATCATTTTGAGTTCAACTTTGTGTTATAGGATTGATGTCAAGTGTTAATGTCCAAAACATGGATGAAAGAAATCTCTTTAGTAGGGTGATAATAGTAGATAGACACAATTAGAACAACTAGTGACTAAAGTCAAAGATAAATATTTAGTGAGAAGTACCTTAGTAGGAAACTAAGTGATAGTAGATAGACATAGTGAGGACTACTGGTGAAACTGAGTGATAGTAGACAGACATAGTGAGGACTACTGGTGACTATTGTGAAAGAGATTATCCATGAGAGGAATCTAAAAAAGTGACACTAGCAATAGTAGGCAGACGTAGTTTGAACAACTGGTGACTATCCTAAAAGAGATTATCTTGAAAAGTGACACTAGAGACAGTAGGTAGATTTTCATGAAAGAGATTCCTATGACATTGTAGGGTATTTCCCCCGAGTTGTGACAAGATTCAATCCATGTATACATGAGTGAAAGTAGAAAACTAAAGTAGGAAAGTGACTATACATAAGCTAGAAGTTGTGCTACAAGATATAAAATTTGAAACAAGATGTGCTTGTTTACCAGGTTTTCACCTTCTTGGTAGAGATTCCTTTTTTTGCTACCATGATGCCTATTTTCTAGGTTTTCATCAATCACACTTTTTTTCTTTTTTCATTTTTTTTGTATTTTTGTATTTTTTTGTATTTTTCTCTTTTTTGATTTTTTGTATTTTTGAATTTTTTGGTATTACCAAGGTGCCTATTGCTAGGTTTTCACCAAGGTAATTATTTTTTTAGGACTGTTTGCAATTTCTTCCATGAGAGGAATCTTGAAAAGTGATGCTAATGACAATAGGCAAACATGGTTAGAACAACTGGTGACTATTGTGAAAGAAATTATCCATGAGAGGAATCTCAAAAAGTGACACTAGCGATAGTAGGTAGATGCAATTAGAACAATTGGTGACTGTCCCAAAAGAGATTATCTTGAAAAGTGACACTAGCGACAGTAGGCAAACATAGTTAGAACAAATGGTGACTATCATGAGAGAGATTCCTATGACAGTGTAGGGTGTTGCCCCTAAGTTATGACAAGATTCAATTAATGGATACATGAAAAAAAGTAGCAAACTAAAGTAGGAAAGCAACTATACATGAGCTAGAACATGTGCTACGAGATATAGCATTTGAAACAAGAGGTGCCTGTTTACCAAGTTTTCACCTTCTTGGTAGAGATTTCTTTTTCTGCTACCATGATTCTTGTTTTCTAGGTTTTCATCAATGACACTTTTTTCTTTTTTCATTTTTTTTGAATTTTTGTATTTTTTTTTTTTTTTTGTGTTTTTCTCTTTTTCTGTTTTTTGTTTTTTGTTTTTTAAATTTTTAAATTTTTTTGGTATTACCAAGGCACCTTTTGCTAGGTTTTCACCGAGGTAATGATTTTTTCAAGACTATTTGCAATTTTTTAGATTTTTTCTAGATATTTAAGTATATACATAGAGCTTTTGACAACATATCAATTATAGAATTGCTTTAGATGGAGACTGTTAATAAGGTCCTTGAGCACCTCTCCATTGGCTGTAGAAAGTTGGTAAGCACTAGATTCAAAAGCTACAAAAATTATGTAGGGACCAAGTTAGTTGGATTCAAACTTCCCTTTATGTACCCTTTGTTGTTGATTCTTAGGGTTTTCTCTCAAAATGAGATCACCTAGTTGGAAGTCACGTGGCTTTACTTTCTTATTGTAACTTCTAGACATACGCTACTATTCGAAGATGATCACACGCCACTTGCCAACATTCGTCTAACAAGACAAGCTCTTAAAGTTGAGATATTTTATAGTCATCATTAGTAATGAGGCCCTTCATGGGGATTCTCAGAGTAGGAATATCAACCTCAATAGGAAGCACAACATCCACTCCATAGATTAAAGTAAAGGGCATTGTACCCATTGGAGTTCTGATTCTTGTTCTCTATGCCCATAAAGCTAGATTTATCTAAAGGTGTCAGTCCCTTCTAGATTTTCTAACTGTGTGATGCAAGATCTTAAGGATTATCTTGTTGGATGTCTCTACTTGACCATTACCCTAGGGGTAATAGATAGAAGACTAGTGGTGTGTGATTTTGAATTTTTTTGCATAACTCCTAAAGATCCTTATTTTTAAACTTTCCTCGATTGTTTGTAATAATGGAGGAAGTTACACCATACTTGCATATGATGAATGGAGCTATAGTTTTTTCATTTTTGATAGAGAGAGGTACTACCTCCACCCCCTTAGTGAAGTAGTCTATAGTTTTAATAATGAACTTATGTCCATTTGAAGAAGATGGGAAAATCTAATCCACAAGATCAAAGGGCCCTTGTTGAAATGGCCATAGTGTGATAGATGGAATCAACTCCCTAGCTGGAGCATGAATAAGATTCCCATAGACCTAGCATTTTTTTTATAGGACTTGGCATATTTGATTGCCTCTTGCTCCATATTCAACCAATAGCAACCAACTCTAATAAGTTTACAAGCTAGTGTCAAGCCGTTTGAGTGAGATCCACAAATACCCTCATGGACATCAGTTAAAGTGTGTTTGGACTCATTGGGTTCTAGACACCTAAGGGGTGTTCTATTGAGGCCTCTCTTAAACAAGTCATTAGTAATAATGACATACCATGAAGCATTATAGATAAGGTAACATTTTTCATTTCAGGTTAGACCGTTCAAAATGGTTTGGTCATGTAGATAGGAGTATAAGTGTTGGTAGTGGGATGAATCATGTCCTACAATAAAATAGATCATCTAAGATTTAGGGGTATCATAGGTAGGGTAGAGTAACATTTCCAGTAGGAACTCATGTCAAAAATCATTCTCTGGCATCTATAATAAGGAAGCAAGAGTAGCCATGGCATCAACCACTTTATTGTTTGCTTGAGGAACCTATTGAAAAGTGATATGAGTAAAGTATTTCTTCAAATCACCCACCATGCATTTATAAGGAATCATTTTCTCATCTTTTTTCTAATATACATCACTAACCTAGTTGATTATGAGTTGTGAATCACCAAAGATGTTCAACTGATCTACTCTCCATTCAACTATAATCTTCATGTAATTGCTAAGAGCTTCATATTTTGCTATATTGTTCATACAAGGAAACAAAATCTTGTATGCCTTTGGTAGTGAATACCTCTGTGGTGTTATGAATAGTAACTCAACACTAGATCCCTATTGTGTGAAGGAAGCATCAAAAAACATCACCCAAGTTTGATGTGTGAGTGTTAGAATTGATTCATCAATAAAGTCAACATTTAGTGGTAGAAGACTCTGCATCAATGCTTCTACTAGCTGATCAACAATTTCTTGTCCTTTAATAGCCTTTCATTCAACATAATAAATGTCAAACTTGCTTAGTATCATGACCCACTTAGTCAACCTTGCTATTAGAGTTGTTTTGCTGAGTAAGTACTTTAGTGGATCAATTTTAGTAACCATCCATATAGTATGGGAAAACATGTAGTGTCTCAACTTTTGGGAGGCAAAGATGACTACCAAGCAAGTCTTCTCAATGATATTATAATTTTTTTCATAGGAGATTAGTGTGTAACTCAAATAGTGAATGACTCTTTCTTTGTTATCATTATCCTCTTGAGCTAGCAAGATACCCAAAGATGTCTCTGTTGCTAAGATGTATAGAATAAGAGGATTCCTATGAATATGAGGCATCAAGATTGGTGGATTAGCAAGGTATTGCTTTATCTATGTTAGACTCTAGTCATTATCCTAGCTCCAGTTATATTTTATATGTTTATGCAGAGTCTTGGTAAAAGGTTGTGACCTATCCACTAGCTGTGATATGAATCTACAAATGGATTGGAGTCTTTCTTGTAATCTCCTCATCTAATTGATATTAAAAGGTGGAGGCATGCCCATGATTTCCTAAACTTTCTCTGGATCAACCTTGATTCCTTTTATAGACATGATGCAACCAAGTAATTTCCTAGATGTTACACCAAATGCACATTTCTTGGGATTAAGTCTCAGATTGAATTTCTCCATGCAATCTAGGATGGGTTCCAAATCTTGAAGGTGAGTGTGCATTTTGTGCTCTTAACTAGAGTGTCATTGACATAGTCTTCCATTATTTTTATGCATCATGTTATGAAAAAATTTAGTGACTGCCTTCTAATATGTAGCACCAACATTTTTTAGACAAAATGACATCATGTTCCAATAGAAAGTTCCCCATGCACAAGTGAAAGCAATCTTTTCCTAATCTTTTGGTAAAATTTTGATCTAATTATAACCTGAAAAATTGTCCATAAGTGAGTACATCTCATATGCTATCATCATGTCCACTATCATATCAATATTAGGAAGTGTGAAATCATCCTTTGGACATGCTAAGTCTAGATCTTGGAAATCTGTATAGGCTTTGATAGATTTGTTGTGCTTGGAAACTAGAATGATGTTTGATATCCATTCAGTATAATCAATAGCACAGATGAAACCAACTTTTAGAAGCTTCTCTAGTTTAACTTTGACAAGAAATGCAACATGAGGATGCATTTTCCTAAGTTTTTGTTTGACTAGATCAACTCCTAGTGCAATAGATAAGTGATGCATAATGAGATAACGGTCTAATCCTGGCATGTTTGAGTATGTCCACACAAAGTTTATCTTTTTCTCTTGGAAGAAAGAAATGAATTTCTTTTTTTATTCTAGAGATAATGGTTGTGCAAGATGTATCATGTGAGGTTGTTCCTCTATTCCAAAGTTGATCAGCTATGTTAGTTTTATCAATACTGATGATTGTTCCTAAAAATGACTAGGAAGTGCATTGAATATCTCATAGTTTTATCAATACTGATGATTGTTCCTAAAAATGACTAGGAAGTGCATTGAATATCTCATTTATAGGCATCTTAGAGAGGTTTTCACCCTTGGATACATCTTTTATTTTTACCTTTTTAGGTTATGACACTATCACAATCTGGTTTTCATCATTAGACCTTTTATTTCTTTTTTGTTTGATTATATGACTTAGATATTTGATGTTAGCTTCAGTTATGTTGACACTTTGTTCAATGATGGAAGACATTACTAGTTTGACAACATTTAAGTAGCAGGCAAGAGCATAGTCATTCTGGAATATAAGGAATTTACTAGATGCATTAGTATTCCAATCTATGAGCTTGGGATATGTGAGTGAAAGAGATGTGGCTAGTTTTATTGTGTTCATAGTATAATCATTAAATGCTTTTACAAGAAATTTGAGACCTATAGTAGCTTCATCCACAAGTGTGTTTGAATGCCTTTGAGAACTAATTTAATTAATCAAAGACTCAAGGACACTTGTTGGATATCACTCATTTGACCTAACCATAGATGATTCACCTACTTTGGGGAGTTTTTCATAGACATGAACTTGATCTATGTCTTTATCTATAGTTTCTTCTAACAGAGAGTCAAATTCATACTCTTGAGAATCTATACTACATGGAGACAAACTATAGAATTTCCCAATAGTGATAGGAACAAACTCTCCTTCATCATCTAGATTTTTGCAAAGGTACTCAATTTGTAAGGCATGACTAGAGTCACCTCGTTCTTGTTGGGTATGATGTGAACCAATAGTATCCTTTGAAGAATCACTATCACCATCCATAGCACTGACACATGGTACAAAGTCATCTAGTTCTACAAAAAATTGAGCTAGATCATCAAGAATTGGATAAGAATAAGGATCCTCATTGTTAACATTGTCTCCATGGTCATCCAACTTAGGTTGTGACTCATGTTTAGATGAACTCTCAAGTTTTGGTATGAATTTGTTACTCCCTAGATGGAAGGGAATCTTCTTGAAGCCTAGACTAGATGTGTCTTGATTCCTTCTAGCTATTTCTTTGATAGGATCAATCAAACCATTTTTTTTGTATCCAATAGGACTAGTTACCTTGTAACCAAAGTGTTTCATGTCTCTAAGACAAAGACCATATTTCTCAGGAGTGTTTTTGCAAGACTATTCAGTGAGATCAGCTAGAGTTTCCTCTTTATAGATCCATGCAACAATAGCTCTATTTTTAGGTTTTTCCTTGAGAGGATAGTAGCTTTGAAAAAAGTACTATCATAATTAGCTTGAGGTGTCAACACAAAAGGTCTCTTTGCTTCAGATGGTCTCCCATAGTGATGGGGAGACTCAAGAAGAGATGTCAAAGATAGAACTGGTTCTATGTGATATTCATCCATTCCAGTTTCTTTGAGCTTGAATGACTACTCAATTTTCTTTAGATTGTTATCATAATAGTCCATAGAATCCTTATTAGTAGGCACAAAGTTTTCAATTGATTTAAGCATATTACAAGTATAGCTAGTACTTGTAGGTTTGGTGACTTTAGAGCCATGAAATGGGAACTTTATGCATTGGTGGTAAGTGGATGGCACAGTGTGCATCTCATGTATCCATGGTCTTCCTAGAAAAATATTGTAATCCAAGGAAATGTCGAGGACCTGACAAGTGACATCCCTTTCTATAGGACTAGCACAAAGAGGCAACACTACAAGACCTAAATATTTTTACTCAACTTCATCATATGCTTTGATTGTTATCTTTTGGTAGGGATAAATGGACTCTTCAATATAGTCCAATTGTTTGAGTAGAGTAGTAGAGACAATGTTTAAACCAACTCCATTATCAATGAGCACATGATAGACACTTTTATGATGTATCATGACCTCAATGCGTAGAGGTTGATTATGCAGACAACTCAGTCAATTTTCATCCTCCTTAGAGAAAGACATATAGTAAGGAGAGTTCAAATAACCTACCATAGATTGGAACCACTCAGTATCAAGATCCTAAGGTACATTTGCCTCAGTGAGGGCTTTGTCAAGAATCTACCTATGAGAAGGAAAGATTTTGAGTAGCTCAAATATTGTGATTTGAGCATTAGTCCACTATAACTAATTGAGGTTACAATAGCTAGTAGCCCTAGAAGTTGTTGCAAGTTTTGTTCCTTTTCTAGAAGGACCGCCAAGAGGTTTGTCTTTGTGTTGTTCAAGATCAAGAGTAGAAGGCATAGGGCCTTTGAGTACCAACATGGCATGAGAACATGTAACAATGTTGGCACAAGATTGTGATGGTTCATTTTTAGATATGTTGGAAGAAGGGCCCCTTAAGATGAATGATGTCTTAGGTTTAGATTTTTCTTGTTTTCCCTTGATGGTGATGACATCACCATAGTACTCAACATCCATGGGTTCAACCATGTAAACTATCTCATCATCATCATTAGACTATGTGTAGTTGATCTTGTTATGAGATTTTTGTTTTGAGATTTCTCCTTTACTCTAAGATGGGAATGGCTCTTTGAAAGTCTTGTGATCTAAGTTCTTGTTATGCCCATCCACAAAAATATCACCATTTTCAATTAAGTCTTGGAATTTGTGATGCAAGTTTATGCAGTTTCTAGTTTTGTGACCTTTGTTTTGGTGATAGTCACAAAATACAATTTCATTCCACCATGCTGGTCATGGTTGCAGATCGTAAGGATAAGAGTTGTCTAATGGAGAAATGATCTTGTTTTGTAGCAAGGTCTTATAGACCACATCCAAAGGTTCACCAATAGGTGTATATTCTTGTTTTTGATGTGAGACCCAAGAGGTGCTCTTCAATTTGTTTCTAGATGTCTTATTGTCGAAAGGAGGTTTCTCAACATTCTTGGATGCTTTGAGATTGTCTATAAGATTAAAGGTAGCCTTAGAAAATTTAGGAGTAATGTTGTCAACAAATCCATCATGCACAACCTCTTAGTTTTTGTTCACATGCTTGGGTAGGTGGATCCTTGTTTTGTGTCCTTTTGAAGGGTTAGTTCACCCTTTTTGACCACTAATTCCCCTATACAAATAACTTGTGTGACCACGTTTTTGAAGGTGTGTGGACCTTGAAGTTGAGTTCTATACCCAAAATTAGGTAAGAGGCTATCAGTGAAGATATCAAGCTTTTTTGTTTTAGGAATCTTTTGTGACTATTTGGTGTAAAGTTGTCTCCATCCCTAAACGAATGTAAGGAAAGGCTCCCCAAATTTTTATTTAATGTTGCACAAGTCTCGAATGTTAACTGGGTGTTGGATGTTGTGAGAGTACTATTGGAAAAATAGGTTAGCAATCTCACAAAACATTTTGATACAAGGAGGCAAGTGTGAAAACTACTCCATAGCTTGACCACCTAGGCTTCTTGGGAATAGACACATGAGATATGTATGGTTATGCATAAATTCCATACATAAGGCCCCAAATTCTTTCAAATGATCTTGAGGATCAGTAGTTCCAAAGTACTTATTGTACTTAGGAAATTCAACTCTTCTTGGAAAAGGAGGCATGCCTATACTCTTGTCAAATGTGAATGGACAAAGAGCATCTAAGGTGTATGTTTTTGTAGGTTTGTCTTTATTATGCATCATTTGGGCTAGCTAGTTGGTCTTGCATGATCTTCAACTATTTTTACAATTTGGAAGTTTTAGTTTCCTCTTCAAGTGTAATGATAGTTTCAATGTTAAAGTGATGAGGTAGCTTAACTCCCTCTTGGGCAAGTTTGAGAAAGTATTTCTCTTTCTCTTTGTTAAGTAGGATTTTCACAATTATTTGGAAGTTTTTATCCTTATAACACATTTTCATGTGTTTAGGGAGTATTTCTACCACTTCTTCATTCTCATTAGTAAAGAGAGGTTTGTTATGCCATTTGGTTTTGTTTTGATCTTGGTCTCTACTATGTTCTCCATGTTTAGGTGCTTGACAACCATTCTAGGAATGCAAATGATTTTAGTATATTTCAGTTGGAAAGCTACTTTGAATAAGAATTCAACTGTGTCATTTGGACATGTGTGTCATTTACTAGTTTTAGGATCCTCTTGATACAAGGGGTTCCTAGTTTGTTGTAAGTTGATAGAGAATGTTCTCTGAACACAAGGTGATCTAATTGGTGAAGGAGTTCTTGAAGACTCCTCATTAGATGGACTAGACATAGATCATGTATGAACTAGAAAGTGACCTCTATCATGATTATGACCCCTAGCTCTACCTCTTCTAAGTCTAAGGGGATAAAACATGTTTTCGCCTCTTGATGCCACAATCATAAACAAGGATAGGAATAAAAAATCTAAACAAGGACCACACTAGAACACAATCTCAAAGGAATAAGATAAGAGTGCTATATACTAAGGTATGAGTCATCTAAGTAATGGATAGAACAAACAAAGAGTATGACTATCATGACATAGAATATGGCAAGCACTAAAGGACAAAAGTAGGATAATTGAAAGATGAGACTAGGTTGAGTGTAGTTCACAAGTTGTTAGCTAAGAAAGATGTCATTTCTTGAAACTATTTGTAGATAAAAAAAGTGGTAAAACGTTTTAGGTAATAGACAAGACTTAGAGCACAAACAAACCTAACAGATAGTTTTGACAATTTTAAGGCAAGATCCCATGTGAAGATTCATAGGTAGATGCATGAGAAAGTAAAAAGAACCAAATGTAGACTTAGGACAACAAAAATTTGGATCATTTCTTTGTGCAAGGACTTGTTAAAAGCCATGTGAGGATCTTCTAGTTTGACAAAGGACAATAAGTTGACATAAAAGGGTAGACTTGTAAGATGTCATGTGGAGATTTGTACAGGACTGCACAAAGACCTAGATAGGGCCATGCAAAGAAGTACTAACTCAAAAGGTGCTCACACAAAATTTCACAAAACTAGGCATGAAAATAGGGACTAGACTAAAAATCAAGACTAAATTTCAAGGAGATTTACAAGGTTTAGATAGTTTTGGATAGATTTGTTGGTTTTTTTGACAGATTTCAAATAGATAGCCAGATGGTTTTCAAGTTGTCAAACAATATTTTGTTTTCGAACAAGACAATTTGTTTTTCAAAAGGACACTTCCTGGAGAGATTCTTCCCCCTCCTTGGAAAAAGATTATGCCCCCTTTCATAGGTGAACTAGGTAGCAACTAACTAAGAATTTTTTACTTGGCTTCCATTCATATTAATCCTTGATGGCTTCACAAGAAAAGTTAAGACCAACAACCCACACTAGAATCTGAAAGTGAACACACTTGACTAGCAAGACTAGGGCTAACACTGGCTAGTGCAATAGATAGAGGCTCCTCTTAATATGCGATATTAGGAATCAAGAGGAAGAAATTAACATGGCTTTGTAGTCTTTCACTCAACAAAGCTTCTTTATTATAGTGAGTTGGAATCTCTGGTGAAAGGAGTGTGGTCACTTTGGTCATTCCCAGAGGTTGGATCACTTTGATAGACCCTCTAAGGGTTGACTCAGACTAGTGGTTTAGATCTAAGGGTTTGAGTTTCTAATTTTTCTCAAGGGAAAGAGAATACTCCTCTACCTCATCACCTCACCCAAACACACAAGACATGTTAATCACCAAGTTAGCTTGATCAATCCAGACTTATCCTTTCTTAAGATTTTGATTCCCTAAAAGGAAATCATCATCCCTTCATAGAAGAGGATTTGTACTAGAGAACCACTAACTTGCTTGCCTCCCTTGGATGTCATCTTTTAAAGGTTTCTAGGTTTTTAATTTACCTTTGTTCATGACTATTGAGTCATAAAGAACATACTCCCTTATTTCTCTATCTTTCACCCTACAAAGTTCACAAGCCCTAATTATACTATGTGTGGAAAGCATAAAGAAGATATGATACTTAAAAGTGGGTTTGAAATTGGTCTTTGACATGCATTTCTTTGGAAATCATTCTGTAATCACAAAATTAGTACATGTTTCAATTTGTTTTGATAAAGGTGTCTTCATCAGGCATCCTACAAACCACTATTATGCTACAAAAAACTAGAAATCCAAAAGAAAAATGGTTCAAAGAAAACTTGTTAGTCAAACATAATGAAAGACTAAACTCTAGAAGATCGTATTTTGTATGTTGTTGTAAAATTTTGTGTGAAATCTTGTATAGGCCCATGTGAGAAACCATGCAATTATGCACTTTTTCTCATGAGGAAGTGAAATGAAAGGGACAAAATCTTCAAATCTTCACAAGAAAATCAGATTTTTCATGCGAAAATCTGGAACTCTTTATAGATGAATGCAACAAAACCATTAAAATAATAGAAAACAAAGTAGAAGAGGCTAGAAAATTGATTTCTCTACACCACGATGGGTGCTAGAAATATATATGTGAATTATGGGCCTCATATTCTCATACACTTCGACATGGTCTTTTCTCGAGAGATCATCCTAGAATGAACATTGAATTGTTCATTTGAGTAATCTAATTAGTGTGACCTGTTTCCTTCTAACTAGAAGGATTTTGCCTTTTCTCTTAGACTGAGAAGTGGGCAACTAAACCTTTTAGTATGAAGGATTTATGAAGCTATATGATAGTGTAATTAATCTAAATGAGAATGCAATTTGATCTAATAATAGATAAAAGAAAATTAAGCTATATGATTGCATTTTAGTCTATATGATATTAATTTTAAGCAAAGAACATTATGAAAATATTAAGCAAGCGAGTAAGTATTTTGATATTAATTCAATACAATTCAATTCCAACCTCTATAATAATGAATTAGAAGCTCCTTAAATAGAATTCCCAAAATCAATCAACTATCGAGATCAACCCAAATGAATGGTTAGGATTAAAGCTAAGATCTAGTCAAGATGGAAGATTCATAGTGTAGGTGAAGTTAACTAGCTCAAATCTTGAGTATAATGAAGAGTTAACTAAAATTCAACTGAGTATGAGAATAAGTTGACTAAGTCAATTCCAATTCTAGAGATAGATCACTTAGAATTCCCATTCCTGAACTGAAGAGAAGGATTTGGAAGGCTATTTAATTTGATAAAATGAGATATGACCTCATAAATGCATATTTTAATTAATTGAGTAATTAAACCCAATTATTAAGATAAAGAAATTATCTCATTAAATTAAATATGTTTAATTTCCTTGCACATTAGCTTTAAGAGATAATTTAATTTAACCAAAGTATGAATAATTTAAATTAAATTAAATCTAATCAATAGGTTTAATGTAGCTAATCTGAGTTGATAATTAGGAATTAAATGGGGAATGTAATTAATGCAAATTAGGGTTTTCTACATCTAACAATTAAGTTAAATAGCGATAACCAGAATAAGAATTGCCTAGTAAAATAGGACTTAGGGTTGATCGAAATATACTAGAATTGGTTAACATGGAAATGTGCCAATTTTGGGGTATTACAATAATGATTAAAAATCTTAATTAAGAAAATCAATGTGGTGAAATGAATAAACGGCATGCATGAACTTATTCCCTCCTTAAACTTAGGGCATTTTTACCAAGAAATTAATCTCATGCATTCCGCAAGTAGAGAATTTGTAAAGAATTGTGATATTTTCCAAAGCTTCCTAAAGTAACATTTGTAGGAAAATGGAAGGCTCCTATTCATAAATAAAGAGAAAGGCCAAGAAGGTAAAGAAGGGGAAAATAGAAAAGAACCAAAAGATAGAAGACAAAATTTCTCCAAGGAAGTTGAATGAAGACTTGATTGAACAAATGGAGTTTATGGGTGTAAATCTAGGAGTAAATTTTCCTCTAGATAAATTAGAAGACAAGTAAAATGAAGTTAGTGATATATGGACAAGAACTCGAGGATATGAAATTTTCTTATATAAGTATGTTAGAAGGGATCATAAGGGGCCCATACATTATCCATGGGTGATGAATTTGGAGAAATTGACTATGCCAGATGTGTTTATGAATGTTGAACTAGTAAAGGTTATCATTGGTAAATACAATGCTAATGATAGATGTATATATGATGGTACAAGGAAAAAGTTCATGGAGATTTCAATTGATTATCTAAATAATTTTTTCAAGATGATAGATGGGCTCACCAAAAGGCTAACATTTAGGAAATTAAAGAATGAATATTAGAGGTTAGATATATTATACATACAATGGAAGATAATGTTACACAAGGCCAAGAAAAAGACACTTACTAAAGTAGATGTTCCACCATTCAACATACAATTGTTCAAAACATACTTTGACATGACATATCAATCCTATGGACAAGTTGGAGCAATAGAAATTTTTGACCTGATGGAGATTGGACTTATGGTGTTGGATTCTAATGTCCAAATGTTGAAGCCCAAACCCTACAATTATGCTGAGTATGTTGTTGACATCATTCATACCCATTTTGTTAATTTCAAAGATGTTGTTACTCCTATTTTTACACATTATTCTTTCTTTATGTACATGATTTTATAGCATGGTCAAATGAGTGATATGTGGCATAAGAATTTGAACTTAAATATAAAGGAAACTAATGGAGAAGATAAGCTAGTTTAGATGTGGACTTTTGTGTGGGACTATACATATAGTGCCTCATGTTACCTCACTTTTTAAGATTATTTTGTTTAGCCTTTATAGTCATTGTTTGGATATCAAGCTTTCCCTTCCATTAGCCCTAACATAAAGAGGTGTCTAAGACCTAAAGATAATGGGCTAGGAGAAAAATTAAACACAATTGGGGTAATTGGTATGCCTATGACTATTTCACTTGTATTAGAGTATATGGATTTAAAGAGATGTCCTATGATTTACTAGCCTTAGTACTAGATAGGATTTCTTATTTGGAAATTGTGAGACAAATGTTAGAGTCAAGAAAACAGCATTTTGGAGGGAAGCAAAGGAAACAAAATTTTCTCCCAAAAATTTTGTCTTTTGGAGATTTTACTATTTGTGTCAACAAGTCTTATGACAAAATTGGGCACAAATTGCAAAATGAGTATCATATGTACACCATATATCCATGGACCCATTATGATCCTGAAGACCATGTAGAAAGTCATAGAAATAGGCTGAATATATTCATAAAATTGTTAAAAATGAGGAAGAATATAAGATCATGGAATGGTTGGAAATTCAACAGAAGTTGCAAGAATAGAATAGGGAGTTGGAAGAAAGAAGGTAGTAGGAGATGGAGAAATTTAGAGATGACATACAAAATGCACCAAACTTCCCTATACCACTCACTAGATCTTTGGATGGACCCAAGATACAAGCACTAGAACATGATGTCAAGGTAGTTGACATGGTTAATGTGGAAAAGGATGAAAGAATCCTTGAGTCAAATAAATTTATCAGTGACAATAAATTTATAAAGTCAAAGGAATTCATGACTTGTTTGTACAATTATAAAGGAAAAATATTTAGGTAGAGTGTTTGCCACAATACTCCTAAAAATGAAAAGGAGTTGATGGCAAGACATAAAGAAGATATCAAGAAAGAGGTAAAGAACATGAATCTGGCAAGAGGGAGACAATTTCTTAATGAAGCTGGAGTAATGGTCTTTCCTGGATGGGATCTTTGTGAATCTTATATATTTGACAACTTAATGAAATATGGGAAAAAGGATATGAAGCTTGATGTATAGGGAGTGAAAGATGTCATTATTGGTTCTAGGTTTGTTGAGGATGAGAGATCTATGCTACTATGGGCCCTTTACCCTCCATAGAAGAGGCTGTAGATTATTGATATTGATCAGGCACTTGGACACTTGATGACTTTGAAGGTAGGGGTAACAAACCCTAATAAATTAGCACAGACACAAGTGGGTTTGGCCTAATTCAATAAGGCTTAGATGAAGCAAGTGTCAATTGAAAGAGATAACTAGAGAAAAATGTATGAAAGCCTTTTGAAAATGGGAAAGACACAAATGAAACCTATGATTCAATCACCAGATGATGCCATGAAAAGGGAATTCAAGAGATTGCAAGAGTAAAATATGAAATTAAAGGACATAACAATGATCAGGAGAGAAGTATCAGGCTCCATATTGAGAAATCACTTCAAAATATTGTTGAACAAGCTTGGACGTGTGTGAGAATGATATAGTGGTTACAAAAATTTGGTTTTAAAAATAAAATGAAATATATAAAAAATCGACCAAGTAAAGGGATGAATTGGTGGAAGACACCGATATCTAGAAGGCTGACACATTAAATCATGATCATAACATATTTACTAACTTGGAATTCAACAACACTTTAAACATGTTGGAAGATCTGGTAACGGAGTATAAAGTACCAACATGTCATGATCAGGATGGATAGATTATAAAGCAAAATATATGGATCAGGACTTGTAATGCAGTATTGGAGGAGGCCTTAGGAGCATCATAGAATGATGACCTGGAATTGACAAAGATGAGTGAGTAGTTGAAGAAGATGATCAAGATGGATTTCAAAGCTTGGGAATTCATAGCAAGTGTAGACTTGCTCGAGGATAAAAAAATATGAGGAGCATATAAAAAAATGTAATGTTTATCGAAGATTTAGCATCAAAATCACTTGAATGAATTCAATTTCCTTTGTAAATTTTTTTTAATTGATTGACATGTAATACTTAGTTACTACTTGCCCAGTTAAGATACATTTTATAAAAAAATGAACATGCCTCTTCATTTTGTAACTAATTTTTTGTACATAAGTATAGGGACCTAATGGAAATAGTGAATAAATAAAGTTCAATTAAAGCATAAAGAGCAAATAGATAGAGAAATATATCTTCAGTATCATTTCTTGTTGTTTTTTCTCAAATATAACAAGTTAATTTTGTAAAATGGAAACATGGCATGTGTCATTACTATCCCATGTCTAAAGCTTGTTGCAATCCTTACATTACAAAAAGGATTTCCAAGACTGGGATGTGGAGGGTCTAAATTTGGATAGAAGGAATGTTATTATCATGTTTTTAGTCCTTTCAATACTTTTTATTACATGACATCTAATATCTAAGTTGTATTTTGCAAGAAAATCTATCCATCCTGCATATATTTTATTGTTAAAATTTGAAATGTAAAGTTATATTATTACCACAAAAAGAACTATGGCTACTAATAGAAAATCTCTAATTATTGGGATGACCTATGTTCAACAAGAGTTTTGAGAGAGAGCTTGAGTCCCTACCTTGTGTTGTTAGTGGTTCACACTTTAAAAATAAAATAGAAAATACATTGTTAAATGTTTGTTGTAAAATAAGTTTTTACTCATTGTAAAGTTTGTTGAAAAATATAGTTTTTATTATCGTTGATGTGCTCCAAAGATCACAAACCATAATTTCCTAAAACATATTTACATGCAAAGGTGAGCATTGTGAATGTTTGGTTTTGATAATATAATAAATGTTTTCTTCTTGAATTATAAATGATATTTGTTCAAATTACACTTGAAAAAAAAAACCTTAAATTAAAATTCTAAACATATAATATAATCATGTAATAACTTTAGTATTGTCAAAATTTATTAGATATATTTGTATCTTTAACTTTAATTTATTTTATTAATATAATTTCAAGTATAAGATACATATTATAAAATTATTTATATTTTAAAATTTTTAATGATAATTTTCAAATTATATCAAACTTTACTAATGTAAATAAATAATAAAATGAAAGCCAATAACAATGATCAATCATTAAATTAAACTAAAATTTGTTTTTACAAAAGTATTTTATTTACAATTAAAAATATTCTTAGGCAATCATCCAACTCATGTAGAAATCAGTGAAATTATTTTGAAATTGAAAAAAGACACAAAAGTCATGAAATTATTTCCAAATTGAAAAGATATAAGGCATTTTATACCTTTTATATTTACTTGTATCCATTTATCCCCAGTTTGTATTAAAAGAGTCTTTGCTAATATTGTTTACTTTTTATATTCATTTATTGCTAGTTTGTATTAAAAAATTGGCACTATTAGAAATGTTATTATAAATTTAACCATGACTTTTTGGCCATAGATGACAATATAGAACAATCCAAACCTAAATCCATTTTATGGGTTCTACAAGTGGACAATGACATAAAGCTTAGGAAACAAGTGAACATTCTACTGCATCAGATTAATACTCTTGTGAAAGTAGTCTAGCAAGATTTTCTTGAAATCTATCAATTTTTTGTTGTGATAAGTTTTTTGTTGATTATTAATCCAATTTTTTTTTGTCTTTGTAAGAAATCTCACAATGCATTTAGACACCAATGACTTTGGATATAGAGATTCACTTTGCCTATATCTATCCATGTGAGGTGGTCCACAATTATATTGCCTAAAAAAAACTTAAGACATCACCAGTTAGAGATAGATAGCTGAACAAACATTGGCTAAAATAAAATCGCTAAATTGACGCAAAGATTAGAGATTTTTTTTAAAGCCTATAAAAGTTTTTTCCCTTTGTAATGGCCAAGCAAGGGCCCAAAATAGGTGGTGACAATAAGTTTTAATTTTATTATTTTATTATTATTATTATTGTAGGTGTAGGGTTTTAGTTTTGACAGGTGCTTAGTTTTTATTTGTATAGTGGTTTGTCCATCTATAAATAGGGAAAATTCAGATGCTTGGAAAATTCTACAATTTAAAACTTTGGTAATTTTTTAATCAATAAATCAATATTACCCCTAGAAAAATTTCAAAGAGCCAATAAGAGATAAGAAATTATTGACTAAAAATTAATTTAAAAATAAATGAATTTTTGAAGTTTACCAAAAGAAAAACTAGAAACATTAGTTCCCTACCTTATCTATAAGGCAGGGACTAATAAGGAATGCAAAAAATGGTATTGTACAAATAATTTACACAACATTATCATAGTGGAAGCATAATAATGGGCATACATTTTTTTTTAATTCAGACCTTTCCTTCTTGATAAGTTGAGTTGATATTGTTTCCTCACCATGATTATGAACTACACATGCTCATAAAATACAGTATCACAACCATGATATTACAATACAATAAACCAAACACTATAAATTCACAATTAGATTATAATTTAAGCATATTTAACTATAAACACACCTATTAGTTTCTTCACAAATTTCAGCCCCAAACCTTCTTGGTGGCAACTATTTTCTCCTTGCTTTCCACTTTCTTTGTAGTTTAGAGAAAAACCTGAAAATGCCTACTTTTTACGCATGTCATCCATTATGAGTGAAGGGGAGTGAAGTTTGCATATGCATTGTCATAAATATTTTTAATGTACTTCAATTTTCTACAACAAATTTCTCACCACCTTTTGTAAATTTAATGTCTCAATTTATGAACACACATATGAGGATAGATTGACATGATTGATTGTCCATTCTGTGGCTGTAAAGGACTAAAGCCTTTTCATTTATGCATTCACCCATAGATATTGTAATGTGATTTTGATAAAACTGAAGCTACTCAAAAACATTCAACGCTTATCATATACATGTATTAGATTACATCATGAAAATATGGATGAAACTATTATGCATTTTCAATAGCTCATCTTTTTTGATCATTGGAAACACTCACCACCATGACTTATACCCAAACAACATCTCTATTGCTCTATGTTGTAATGATTGATGTGCCTATAAAATATCATATTTTTATTCTTTTATTATAACACTTTACCCCATGGTTTCAATATATTTCCAACCCATTTCTATTCATGAACTTGATTTATGAAGCATTTACTATGATAAATGATTTATTGATTAGCATTTGTATGTGTAGTTAGTTAATGCTAAATTGTGATGATTTATTATGATAATTGGTTATTATTGAAGTATAATTATCTTGAGATTATTAACATGTTTTTTGAGAGGTATTTGAGTCATTCATGTAGCTAGAAAGGAGGAGAAGCGAGTTGACACTTGTCAACATTCAACAAGTATAGGAAATGCTAAAAAAGTCAAAAGTCAGTTTTAGAAAAATAGGCATATCATACTTAATTCTTAATGAAATTAAGAATGGATTATGTATTTAGAAAGATGAAAATAAGGCACACAAACCCTTTTGAGAATTTGAGTTGGTTTGGAATAGTTAATGAGCACCATGGATTAGAAGTTGATTGAGGAAAAGGTGCTACATTTTCACGCAACAAAAAAACCACTTCTAGTAAAATGATCATAACTTCCACATTTCTTAATGAAATTCAGATTTTCAAAATTATCTAAAAAGAGAAAAAGAGTTTGATATAATTTGAAATAATAAAGGAGAACCATGTGCTTGAATGGATGCTAAAAATGTGAAATTGAAAATCAGCGCACTTAGTCATTAGTTTTGTAATAAATCTCTTCCTTGTTTAAAGGAATGATGGGAAACTTGTTAGATTATTGTTAGGAAGTCAATAATCTTATATATTTAAAATTATAATCAAGCATTTGATAGATGAAAACATACATAGAGATATAGACATATTAGATAATATATAGTTCCTCCAACCATTACTATACAATTTTTTAAAAGTTTCTTGTAACCATTACTATGTATTTAGATTTATTTCTAGCATTGTTATAGTTTTTATTTTGCAATGATAAAATAACTTAGAAATTTTTATAGTGCATATACTTTGTAGACTTGTTTCAAGTATACATCCTCGGGTTGACAATTAAAATGAACCTTCTCTAGTAGAAAGATAACTGCTCATTTTGGATGTCTAATCCACGAGTTGTGTTTGTAAACCAAGTTATTGATGTAATTGGGAAATCAAAAATGATCATATATGTTTTCTATTTGCTAATGATTTCTATATCTTAGATTGATAAGCTTTCTTTATCGCTCATTGTTATATTACGTATTTCAAGTTGCAATCATGCAAAAACCTTTCATCACTTGTCACTTTGATTTGGGATCTAACTATTCTTAGAGCTACAAGGATGCACATAGTTAAGAAAACCAACAGTGTGGCTTCATGATTGTTAATGTTAGCATTCATGTTCATGTTGCAAAGGACTAAATTACCATCAATCACATGTTCATAGATCAATTCTAGCTCAAGGGAATTGAAGTTGCAAAGATATGAAAGTCAATAAGAGTAGTTAAATTGAATGGGTATCACATTAACACAAATGGTTAAGTTCAAACTAGGGTCAAAGTGATGAGGTGGAGAAATCCTTCATCTTATCATCATAGGTTAGGAGATAGTTAATGTAATCAGTTTTGAAGGAATGCCTTGTCAAATAAAACTAGATAAATTGAATCAATATCACTCTATCAAAAGTAATTAGATAGGCTTCAATATTTCACATTATGAGGTTGTGATGGAGAAAAAAAATTAGGTTAAATATTTTTTCCATCTTCACATGCAATTAAGGATCACCCATATTTATGGTGGTGAAGTTGCAAAATGCTTTTTCCACTCGTACGTAGGGTTAGGATTGTGGTTAAGAACCATGGTTGTGAGGTTGTGATAAATGAGAAGACAATCAAGTTAGTAATCAAAACATCATATGGTTAAGAAAGATGTATGCCTAGCAATTGTGAAGAGGTGAGGTGGTTAAGGATAGAGGCATTGCAGCATCACATGTAAAATAAATGTTAGATCCTAGGCCATTGCAAAGGTGCGAAGCAGTCAATTTATGAGGTTTGCAAGGTCGTTGTAGTTAGTTCACATTGCTATACATAAAATTAAATATTGATTTGATATTAAATGTGCTTTATCTAATCACATGAACATATCATTTCACATCTAAATTGATGATTGGTTCCTTATCCATTGCTACAGAGAGTCTAACCAGAAAAAATTGACCTATTTAATTGCCTTACATTTAAATTTATCAACAAATAACCCTAAATTTCATTCTTGTGAATATCCCTCCCATACACATAGAAACCCTATCAACTCATGAAAGTATTTACTTATCTCCTTGAATTAAAAGAATCAACAAAAAGATATACAACCCATCCAAGTTGTATTAAAAATGAAAGAACCTTACTTATTCAATCTCAAAGTTCTAGCCACATGAAAATGGAGATAAAACTCAGAGACATAGATATTGAAGAACTTTCCTTTGTATTAATCTTCCTTGAAAATAATACATTACTAGTATAAACTCAATACTAACTCAAGATATGAAAATGGAGAAAGAATTTAGACACACAAATATTTCAAAAAAATTCTTTGTATTAATCTTCCTTGAAAACAATACATCATTGGTATATACTCAAGAATAACTCTTGATATGATAAGACTGTCATTCAAGATCCATTTATATTCTCAGATTCTAAAATTGAATACATCATGATATTTGACACAAAGACTAACTAGACCAACTACAAAATAGCATAAACACTAAAATTATACAAACTTTGGACCATCGCTCCACATTTTGGAAATGCTTTTATAGAAAGGATTGCAACACAATTTAGATGGAAGGACACATCAAAAAACTATTGGGAAACAAATACAAAGATATTTCATATTTAGTTACATTACAAACATTCTTTGTACTTGATTAAAATTATAGACTGTAGTTACAAAACTAGTAGGTGGTACTTTTAGCAAGTGTCTTTAACATAATTATGTTTTTCCTCAAGCTCCTATCTCTTTCCTTGTCTTTTCTTTGTTCCTTTTGCCTCTAACTGTACCCTAACTACATGCTTGCACTACCTAATCAATCTCCCTAGATGTAAGGGCCTTTATATCTACAATGACTTCCCAAATGGGGATATCTGTATCTATATTAAGCCAAGTGGCATCTCTAATTGCATCTAACTCCTCGAGGAATTTGTTCCATTTGGCATCTGCTATTTCCTTAACCTCTATAGTTACTTTTGACATTTCTAACTCTAATTTGTAGAGCATGTCAATTAAATCATACACCACTACTACACCTACCTCATCATTGTAGTATGCTAGGAATATGGAATGGTTCAAAATACTATCAAAAGGTTCTGACTATTCCACCTAGTCCTTAACTCTTCCATCACTTTCCAAAATTGTAGGCACAAAATTGGGTCTTCCTGTGGTAATTGCTTTCATTTTATTCTACATTAGCTACATCTTTCTATTAAAGAAACCACATAGATCTTTTAATTTATTGATATTTCTAGTGTTTATAATAGTTACCTTATGTAGATCTTTCTTCTATACCAATAAAGGTACCAAACTATCAAAAAATGGAATATAAGGATCCCATGTTGTGAAAAGTGAAGACAAATGGGAAACTACCTCTGAACATCTATACTCTACTCCCCACAACACAAGATAATTGCTATGTACACTCTAAGAGATTAGTTTTAATGCATTCATTTTATGAATCAACAAGTTTGTGATTGTTTTGATTTCAATCTCCTTGCTTGATTCAAGATCCTCTTCATTTATCTCCATTGCCTAGCCTGATGTATCTCTTGTTTCAGGTACATGGCCCTCTATTTGCACACCTTTGTCCTAGATTTCTATAGCTTATTTGATAGTGTTTTTTAATACTACTATTTCATTCTCCAACTTGAGGGTCTTCTATTCTAAGACACGAGTCTTCTTCATTTCTTCCTCATACTGCCTCTAGGTTTTAATATACTTTTCATAGGCTCCTTCCAACTATGCTTGAAGAACATCCATCTTGTTGTAATGCCTACCCCTAAATAACTTTTCTGATTGTATTTCCAAACTCTTTTAGGCCAACTTTATGTTTATGCTTAATGATTAGTGATATTGTTCTCTAGATTATTGGATATATATATATATATATACACACACATATATATATATATACATATATATATACATACATATATATATATATACATATATATATATATACATATATATATATATATATATATATGGAGAGAGAGAGAGAGAGAGAGAGAGAGAGAGAGAGAGAGAGAGAGTTATTTCACTTATCTCATGATTGTTTGATAATGATATATATGTTCATGTAGTGACTGTCAGTTATTTAATGATGTTAGTTAGATGAATGATTTTTATGTAGTTTCTATGGATACTTACCCGATACATGCATGTGTATGGTGTGCATGTATGTTTTCTTTATGTGTGACATTTTTGATGTGGTTAAGGAAGGGAGTCATAGCCATCTGCTACTCAGGATCTACATGATGCACCACTTCCTACCATTGCCTATTTAGGTTAGAATATATGTGATTGTACATGCATGGATTTTATGAAGATTGTAGGTACCTAGTATTGACTTCCATGAATTGCCAAGATGAGCATACCCTATTGTAGTATTTCAACGGTATAAGTGGGGAGATAACTCTTGAGTCCAAATATTAAACCTTAAGCCAATTTTCCTAGAAAGTAGGACAAGTAGATCATAGTTAGTTTCACCTTTTCAAATTTGTTAATTGATGTGAATTAATGATTTTAATCTTGGAGTTTAATTTTGTTCTTTGTCTTCAATTGAGTTGTCATATTTGGTTTTATAGGTATGTTATGATTTGTTGTTATAATTAAATCAAATTAAAAGATATTTAATGATTTAATTTAATAGAAATTTTATAAAGAAATTTGATATTTAATTATATTTAATTAACTAAGAAATTAATTAGATAAAAGAATTAAATTTAAAGATTTTATTAAAGATATATTTTTGGTGTATTTATATTTATTTAATTTAATAATAATTTATTTAAGAGTTTTATTTTAATAATAAACACTAAATAATATTATTAGTTGAATTAATAAATATATTAAAAATATCTTGCAAATTAATTAGAGAGAAAAAAACATAATTTAATAAAGTTTATTTTAATTAAATTGCATAAAGCTTATGCATGAAATTAAAATATAATAAATCAATTAAAGAGAGAAAGAAAATAAATTTAATAAAGATATTTAAATTGCAAAAAAGCGTGCATGAAAATGTAAAAGATAATAAATAATAAAAGAATATTGATTAGCAAGTTCCCTCATGCGATTGCACAATTAGAGCCCCAAATTTAGGGGAGAACTTTTTATCAAAGATCTAGAGTTCATTTTTCAAGGATTGAGATTTTGCAAAAGTGATTTTTAGAGAAGGAATCTTTTCAAAAGGAAGGGGTTTTCTCATGTGCTTTGTGTTTTTGTGTATTAGCATCAGGTTTAGGTAGAATCTTGTGATTAAATTACAAAAAAGATTTCCACTTTCTAGTCTTCTGTCTACTTTGTGTCTAGATAAATTCATTCTTAGAAATTTGTAGATTTTTTTGATATCATTGATAAATTCCTATTGTGAATCTTAGTTTAATTTCATTTCAAACTTATCTATGTTGGAGAATTGAGTTCTTTTGAAATCCTCATTCTTGTAAGTTTTAATTAGATGGGTTTTGGTTTACAAATTGAGTTGTAGAATGTAAATTTGAATGCTTTTTTTGGGTTTCCCTATCAGAGTATTGTTCACAAATGATAATATAAATTTGGTGGATGGGGCCCACTAACCCCCCATCCACCCCTTACCTTTCTTTCCCTCCTATGTGTGGTGGCAATCAGTGGCTGCTATATGTAGCAACATTGTTACCGTAGTAGCTGGGCTTCCTGTGGTAGCCACCCATAGGGTAGTTTGATGAGCCTTAAACACTTTTCTTTTTTTCAACTTATTTATTAATTTTTTTATAAAATTTAATTATTAGTTATTAATAATTTTATTAATAGTTTTGTTAATTATTAATTAATTAATAATTAATAATTTATTAATATAGTTTCTTTTATAACTATTAATCAAATTTAATTAAGTGAAGTTTAATTAAATTTTAATTAATGATAAATATTATTTAATAAAGTATAATGGTATTTAATGAGAGTTGGGGTTTGAGTAATTATGATAATATCATTTAGGGTAAGTGTAGTTAGATGAGGTTATTAGTGTCACATTGACACATTTCTTGGGTCAATTTTTTTCTCTTTCTTTACTGTTTTTGGGGAAAAGAAAGGCATATCAACCATTATTAGAGAGGTGACCATCAGGGTTTCTAGAGGTTGGAGAAGGGATATCAGAGGTCAAAGTTTATGAGAATAGTTAGTGTTGAAAATTCAAAAATGGTGGGGGAAAGAAGTAGGAAGGAACTTGTTGGTGAAGTAGAAAAATGGAAGCAAAGGATGAAAGTCTAAGATAAGCTAGAGAAGGGTGGTATAGCCAACTATATTAATAAACTTCATGGCTTCAACCCTGCAATCACGAACAATATAGTTGATTCATGGAAGGATGGAAGGGTTAAAGTGGATGGGGTTTTGTTTTAGGTCATCAAGGAAGTCATTGCTCTAGTAACTAAAATTTTGACAGAGGGGCTGAAGTTTTATAGGGATAAAAAGGTGTCAACAAAGACTGTGAATGAATTTGCAAAGAATACAGAGAAGATAAATGAATTGGTAAAGAGTGAAACTTACTACAAAATGGAGTCTATCAAGAAGTTATGGAGGCATGTTTTATGGGCTATTACAGAGTATATTTCTTAAGACACTAGATTTGATAGAGTAAGAACACACCACTTTTTTTTACTCAATCACTTTCTCTATGATGTCAAATTTTGTTCCCTTTTTATTTATATACTTCAATATGTAAGAGTATTTCTAGGCACAAGAAGAAACCCTCTGTGAATCTGGCCCTACATGAGGGGTTATTGCTTCTAATTTATGAGCATTTCAAGGCTCAAACCATAAGCAAAACCCCCTATAGGGTGTAGATGCTTCTGTGGATATGGGAAGCTCTAGCTTCTCATCTAATTCAAAGGATGTCCAAAGTATTAGTTCAGAGGGTGAAGAGAACATTAAGCCTAGAATGAAGGCTAAGGATTTAGACAATAAATCACATTCATTAATAAAAACCCCAAGTAGGAAGAGCCCTAGAGGACATAGTTCTAAATTGTTAGGCCAAGGAGATGAAGAGGATAATGAGGAAGGGGATGATATGAAAATTGATGAAGATATTGAAGAGGAGGTAGAAACTAAGTCAATGGAGATGGTGGCTAAAAAATAGAGGAGGTCTAGAAAGAAGGATGTAGAGGGGATTTTGGATTTTGGGCTAAAGCTCTCTATCATTCCTCTTTCCCCTATTCATCCTCAAGAATAGGACAAGGAGAAGAAAAATGGTGAGGGAGGAGAGGTGGTAATTAAGCATAGGCACATGGCCTAGAGAAACTTCAATGTTAGAATTTCCAAAATGGATATAGTAAGAGAGGCTATGAACCCACAAATTTTAGAAGAAAAATAAGGTTAGCTCTAGTTGGAGGATCTTATTGATCCAACAATGGTGGCCATAATAGATAATACAAGGGAGACTGGCATGAATTTGCTTTATAATGCTAGGAATAACATGATTGACAATTTTAGGTCATCAAATGGCTTTACCATGAGTTGGAGGAAGTCAAAGAAAAAATAGGCCAGTTGGAACACAAAAGGAAGATGCTAGATTGTGGTAATTTCAATGAATAAGGAGATCAACTTAGTTTGGCTGAGAAGAGAATCTAGAATTTGGAAAATTACAATCATAATCTGGCAAGTCAGATGATAACTATTCTAACTTTTATTAATGATAATATCTCCTCCCTTATTGTAATGTTGAAAACCAAGGGTCTTCTAGATGTAAATGAAAAAAAAGGACAAAGAAAGAGTTAGAATGGAAGAGGATGTGGCGACTGACATTACCTTCAGTAGCATGGAGTGGGATGGTCAGAAGAAGTAGGAATAGATGGCTGAGGAGATCAACAAAGCCTATGAAGTAGCGAAAATGATGCAGGAGCTGGAGAGAAAGATAGAGGAATAACTTTGGTTTTTCTTTTCCTGTCTTTTGGACTATTAGATTGCTATAGTTTTTTGGCTAGTTGGTTTGTTAGTCTATTGTATTGGCCTTTTGGTTTGCCTTCATTTTCTGGTTGGGCTTTATCTATTTATTATCAGCCTTTGGCTTTTTGTCTATTTTTTGAACTAGCCCTTTGGTTGGCCTTCTTTTTCTAGTTGGGCTTTAACTGCTTATTATTAGCCTTATGATATGTTTTAACTCTTGGGTTTCAAGATCCTTGTAAAACCTATTTTTCTTATCAAAAAATATTATTTAATAAAGTTTAAATTTATTTATTTTTATTATTATTTAATAATTTTGATTATTAATAAAATTGTAATTATTTTATTAAATAATCAATAATTATTTTTTAATAATTTAATAAATAATTATTTTAAAATTATTTTATGATATTTAATTATGACCTTTCTATTTTTATAAGTTGATGGTAACTATGTGATTTGACCCAAAATGGGAAATGGTTTAAGTTGTAAGGGGGATTTTATAAAACTTACATCGAAATGAAAATGTGAACCTTGATTGAGATCAAAAAATCTATAAACTATAGTTTTTGGAAATGAAAATGAAAACGTAAACCCTATTTGGAATTGAAGACTCCGTAAACAATAATACTTGGAAAAGAAAAGTAAAACCCTAGTTTTGAACATTGAATCTTGTTTTTGTTTGATAATCAATTAAACTATGAAACTATGTTTAAGCAACTTTATATGATTTATTAAATTGTCTAGGATTCTAGTGAACTCAGGAAGCCTTAGGGAATCTGGTAATTAGAAAAATGGAAATTCATACCTTATTCTTGTATATCTAAATCTTGAGCTTGAAACTGAAACTAAAAGCTTGAAACCAATAAGTGAGAATTAAACTTGTGTTTTCAATACCTAATGTATCGAGAAAATGACATTTTTATGTACTTTTTTTATGATATGTATTTTTACTATTAGGTGTCACGTTGACTTAGCTTTGACTAGTTAAATGTTTACTAGAGGCTTAGGAGCCTTTTTCTCTGATATCATGATGTTGTTTTGATCACAATCTTTTATACTCAACCATGGTAATGTGTCTTGTATGCTCTATGGGGTGTTTTGATCTATTGATTATTATTGTTTTCTAGTATTTTTATGTGAAATTGAGGTGAATGGTGTGACCTATTTGATATAACTTTTGAGTCTTTAATTAGTTGTATTTGGATTTCTTTCCAATTGCTTGTATAGGACCGACGTATTTGTGTTATTTGTTCTTGCTAATCTCATGTTATGTTATGGATCAATTTCTATGTACTTTCTTAGATCAGTCCTATTAGGATGATCATTTTAGTGATTCTTGTATTTTGACCAATGATTTTGATACTTGTCAGTTACTTATTTAAGAACTAATGTGTGGTTTATGGTCATATGAGATCTTTTGATTTTACTAAGCTTAGGGTAGGTTATCTATATGTCATGTTAGGAAGTGGTTTGCAATGGAGGCTGAGGCCCTAAAGAGGCTGACAAGAACCCACTTTAGGTTATGTTAATAAGTGATAACATTTCATTAAATGGGTTTAAAATGAATTAACAAGATATTGGTACCACAAAAAGTCACTAGGGGGCTAGTAGATTAAAAGACTAGTCAGATAACCTTAGAGATGAATTGTTAGTATGTCTTGTCAATATGAAAGGATACTAGTGCTACATAGAGTCACTAGGGGGCCAGAGGTTTAAAAGACTAGCTAGGTAACCTTAGAGTTGGCTCATATGATGACACTCACCCACATGCATAATAGATTCCCTACATGTGTCATTGTTGCCTCTAGGTTTAGATGTCTTTTGTGTCTTGGTACCTTTGAGTTAGATTGCTTTTAGGTTTTCGTAGACTTAGATGTTGGATTTGAATTTTGAGTTTGTTATCCATCTGGGACTTGAGTTTATCTTCTTAGCATGATGGGAGTGGACCCTTTTGGGTTCCACAAGGTTGGGTGGTAGTGCTTTTTTTTATACCATTGAGATCCAACTGTTGGATGTCGCTACTAGATGTGCTTGTGAAGTTGTTCCTTTATTTTATTATTATGTGCTATGATGGATGGTTATACCTTTTGTATTGTATTTGATTTTATGAATCTTATGAGATGTTGTAATCAATTTTTATGTTGTATATTATTTCAGCCCTTCATACCCTATGACCTGTACAATGGATGATGATGCATTATGATTATTGCTAAGTGGCATTTGAGATGACTGCATATTATTTAAATGGATTCATACTTGTATATTATTATTTAATGTGGTTGTGTTATATATTGATTTTAGCATTAGTTAAACTTAAATGTGATTCAACATCATGGGACCCTTAAAAAATGAAATCTATTTTATGTATTTTTTTATGTATGTTATTGCTTCCACTATATTATATCTATTGTTTTTAAGTTATTATCTTTCAAAAAAAAAAGTTTGACAAACTTAGTAAAACTTTAGGTTAATTTCTTTTGGGTTACATGGTAGGGTCTTACACTTGTTCATACCCAATAGAGCCATTGAAGTGTGCATTCAATAAATTTGGCTGCTAGATGTGGATTGCACATTCCAAAATATTATATTCCCCCTTGGGGACTCTTTAATTTCTATAAGGGTGGGCTTTTGATCCTCTAGAGCTAAACTCCATATTTTCATTGTTTGAGCATCAATATTATAACCTAATCATCTTAGTTCTCCAAGCTGATTTCATCTTCAAGTGAGATAGACTTGTCTTGTCTTCTAATTTAATCTAGCAAATAAAAGAACTAATATCCCATCCTAGGAAAAAATCCATACCACTTCTTCTCACTAGGTCTCTTACCTCTTCTATAGTGAGGGTTTGACTACCAAGATCATATTATTACAGTTTCTTTACTAACCCAACAACTACCTCATCAAAATCACCTGACTTTTTTTGTAGAGATAGCTTATTTTATTTCAATTTGAAGAAGAAGCTTTTAAATTCTTCACTCTTGATGAAATCATCACTCATAAACTCATTTGCTTCTCTAATTCTACCATCTATTATTTGAGCTTGTAGATGCAACTTCTTAGCCCTTTTCTCATCCTTAGTGGCCTAAGCTACTAGATATATCCTACTAACATCATCAAAATATTGGCTACCTTTGGGAAAAATGTGCAAGGCCTTTTCTTGAGCCATTTTTGGATTTTCCACCATTTTCTATTTCTTGTTCCTCTATTTTTCCCACTCTAAGCTCTCATTGATCTACCTCATCATTACTAAATTCAACAAAAATGTCCTCATTAGAGTAGTCAAGATCAAATTTCTTTCTTATTTCTTCAAGCACTTGTAACAAAATCTCATAGAAAAATTCAACACATTTATCCAACCTTGACCAATAGTCTTCTTTAGGATAAAATCCCTTAAAGGATGGTTTTTCTTTTTTCATCCCTTTCTCAAAGCTAAGAACATCTCTATATTTTATCATCCTTTCTCTATAGATGTCCTGATTTAGTTTATCAACAATGAGATCCTCTTCCCACATAGGTTTTTAAGGAGGCAAACTACATCCCCTCATGTTTTTAGAGCATGCCTAACTACATTGTAAGGGTCATATATTCTAGCTAGTCTAGTTAGAAATTTGTAGCCTCTCAAATAGGCATCAGTCTCTTCTATAACATTCTTGCCTATCTCAAAATCTCCTACCTTACTGTATCTACACAAAAATGTTCCTTTTTTGACACCCTTTCCTGGGTATTAGGGTTTCCTATGCTTGTGGAAGTTACATAAATGAATTTCTAACCACAACTTTTAGGTGACTCACATGTTCCACTCAAGATTTAAGAAATAAACTAAACTGAGGGTTTTTAGGATAGGCTAATCTGAAGACAAAATGTATTAAAGACAAAATAAAGAAAAACTTTTTTTTAGATTCACGAAAACAGAGTAATTTTTTTTCCAAATTTTTTGTTGTTTTCGACTATAAACTTTTGACATCATGAAGATCAAATGCTGAAAATTTTAGAAAAATCCATTATGTTTTTTGAATTTTTTAAAAATTTGGTCAAGTATATAGTTTGTAGGGAGGATAGTTGCATATGAAGCAACTGTTGTTTTGTTGCATGAGTGTTAAGAATACTTAATCAATGCCATTTTGCCAATGAAAGACTAAGATTTGAATTTGGTCATGACCATTATTTTTTTTGTAGATTAAGTTAGACAACTTAAACAAAATGGAACCCTTATTTCCTGGAAAGAGAATGGAAAAGAAGAAAAATGATGTTCAAATGTTGTAGTCCAATGAACAACATAAATTTAAGAGACATAAAGTAGAGGGGAAGCATTTGAAACAATATCTATTGGACCATCTACCACTATCTTCTCAAAATTTGAAAAGAGTGAAGGCTAGGGAGGCGAGAGTTAAAGATAGATGTGGGGAGGCTAGGGATGTGTGGACAATGAAGGTGAGATATGAATTATTTTTGTTTCATTACAATAGAAGATTGGAAATATACCTATTTTTTCAAGGATAGACAATGAATATAGGAAAACTTGTCATTCCAAATGTATTTGTCAGTACAAACCTATTGTAGGAAATTATAAACAAATATGATCCATAAATGAAGACAGTTAAATCACATTCTGGTAAAGTAATAATTAGCATTAAGAAACCTACAATCAAGAAATTTTAATAGCTAGAGATGGGTTAGGAAATAATTTTGAATATACCAAAATTAAGAGAGGAATATTTCTACATGGAGAGCTTCTACAAGGTTTCTCTGTTGCTTGTCCATCACCCAAAGATTAGAGGTGTAAGAGCCATATTAGAGAGCAATGATAGTCCACCAATTGATATGAATATGTTTCACCCTCACCTAGAATATATTTACATTTCAGCTAGACAAGTATTTGGAATTGATGCTCCGCATTAATGGACATTTTATTGATGGTTGTTGCAACTGACGTTTAATCAAACTAGCCTAGGAAATTTGATTTTGCAACATTTGTTGCTAACAACATAAAAAAGGACCTACTCATATTAAAAAAAGATTTTTCCAAGAGGTGTTTCAAGAATTACTCTTTTTTAATGCATATGTTTCTATTATTTAACCAAGAGAATAATTATTGGGAAGAAGGACTATTAGTTCAGGAGTATGATGTTCATGGGTTTATGTAGCTTGTATAGTTATGGCTCAAGGTTTGGGATTGGGGATGCTTGGTTTCAGACTACTTATGTTTTGAAGAGAACTTTATGAAACCACTTATGAAATTTCTAAAGGATGAGTTTAATCATATCCCATTGCTAAAGATAAAAATGTTCCTAAGGCCTAAACAATATATTGACCAAAGCCTAGTAGACCACAATTGGGGTGACTGGTATGTATTTGACAATTTCACTAGAATTAGAGTATATGGTTATGAAGGATTCCATCACAATGTCCCTATCAAAAGACCTAATTGAATCATGTATCTATAAATTATGTGGAAAATGGCAATCTCCAATACACAACACTTGACTTCAAAGAGAAAATAATCAATCTTGCCTATCACAATGTCATTTGGATATTTCATGGTCAAGGCATTACCAAATTTTGATAGTATTACTAAGAAAATTATTAGATATGGACTAATTTAGGGTTATTTGAGGAGAGAATTCAATCTAGAGGGATATATAACAAGTGCAAGGGCTTCTAAGAAATTACATCCTATTGAGCATAGGGTAGTACCGATTGATGATATAATTAGGAACTTGGAAAGCAATGAAGATGTATAGAAATTTGGAGAGAGATTTGAAGTGGAAATTAAGGAAAGAGAAGATTATTATAGACCTTCTCAATGGTACCATAGATCCACTTAGTAGAGCTTTCAAATTGTTAGAAGAGAAAGATAAGATTTTGAGTAATTTTCTCGATGGTTTGCTGCAAGAATGAGAAATTGCCATTGGTCATCTATAATGTTAATAATACATCCATGCAGAGCACATAGAAGAAAGAGAAGATAGTTTTGGTGAATTTTGACTCATTTCAAGGGATGTTGTCACTAGAGAACTGAGTTTGAGCCCCTCTATATAACAAGATCACTTGATATTAGGAAAATTGAACATAACTAGTTTATATGTAATGATGATTTTATATATTCCAATCAGTTTAGATATTTTTTATTTCAATATAGATGAAGGAAATTAAGCCAAACTTCAAATAAGTTGGAAAATTAAATGATGGAGGAAATGTTATAGGATAAGGTGTAAAAGGAACTTGAGGACTTAACTCCACATAAGGCTAGGGAAATAGTTAACAATGTTGGTGTTTTGATATACTAGGGTTTCCATTTGCAATGTACAACAATGCATGAAAGTTAAGAAAAACAAAAAGATCGAGTAAAAGGTTGTAAACTAGAGGATTCTAGAAATCTTGCTAACACATTAGTGACGGATCCATATGAGAAAGCTTTATTACCATGAGGAGTAGATGACATAGATGAAAGACCAATTATGATGGATATGTTAGTGTTTGAAAACACTGAAGGGTTTTCAATTATCCTAATGAGAAGATAACACATCTAGGGGAAGCTAACTCCCATCTTCAACATATCACTTCAGACACTAGGCCAACTATAAGGCATGACCCTTCTTCACTTCAGGCTTTGCCAGACCTAGGCAGATAGACCTTAGATTCAATCAACATGGTACCAGTGCAAAGACATATTCCTGAATCTATAACAGGAAGATTTGACCCTTATTTCTTCTAATAACTCATGCAATGACATAGATCTGTAGTAGCTAAATGCAAAATAATGAAATTCATAAGGTGAGTGAGGGTATCACATTTAGGTCCTTCAACATGAAAAGGGAAATAGAATTTGATTAATAATGTTGATTTCAACAAACCCTCCAATATGCAGCAGTAAGACCTGATGATCCTATAACTAATCAGTGCCTTAACCATTGAGCAATTCCATGAATTAAAAAGATACATATGGATATCTGAGACATATGTGTATCTTTAGATATTTGATCTATCTATTTAACTTGTAAATAGACATCTATGCTCAATCTAAACATCATTCTTGCATGATATCCCCATCAGTAACCTTACAACCCTATTGATTTCCCTGAAGCATTTACATAACCCTTTGGGTTATAGGCAGCAATTAAATAAAATATAGCCTTAAGGGGCTACAGCTACAACCTAAGCTCTCTATCAAAGATCATAAAATGTTGAAAGGTATTGATAAAGGAGATAAGACTTAAAATGAAACTCAATCATCTGCTGCTCTTTGTATTTATTTCCTTGAAATTAATACATTCATATGCATGGAATCAAAACATGAAATGACTTAATAGATCTGAACTATCTATATATTCCTTCCTATTGCTGTTCACATGAGAGAATTATGCTAAAAAATGATGGTGTCTTAGTATTGGGAATGCATCAAGACTGGAACCAAAACCCTGCTATTATAGTAGTGTGCAAATTTTTTCCAAAAGATTGGAACTTGTACAATGAGAAAGAAAGGGAATGATATAGGAAGAAGTGAATTCTCGGATCTGCTCTACATCTGACATTTGTCCACTTAGAATTCATTCCTAAGAAGATGAAAAAAACCTCTTTCTACCCTCTCTCCTCAATAGGTGAATCAAATCTTAATCATTTAGCCTCCCAAATGCAAAAATATCTTAGAATGTAATGATGAAAGAAAGTAACTGATTCTGATGTTAAAACGAATTCACAAGGTAAAAGTAACAAATTAGTTGAAAATGGCCTCAAGAATGCAAAATAATCTTTTCCAGCTTATCTTTACCACATTCAAACTTCAAAAGGTCATCAAATATGCTCTTTAACAAACTCTGATGCTCAGTGATCAAATTTGCTTATTCTACCACCAATGCCCTAGATTTTACAAATTGGCCTATAGTACAAACCAGTGAGGACCTATGGACAATCTGACCTCATATTCAAAAAAAATTTCTTGTTCTGGTTTTGGTGGTATATTGGAGTGCCCATTTTGGTTAAAAATTGCTCTAGTTATGGCCATTTGAAGTTATGAGTCCTATTCATGGCTTTGGCAAATAAAAGAATAATATTGAAAAATTTAAAACATTCTATAGTTTAAACTATATAAAATTTATCATTTTAAATCAAAATTTTTATTTTAAGCATAAACATTGTAGGGACAAGATTTTTTAATACTTGAAATCTTCACTTTCCTCCTTTGACCAATCTGACAATGCCACATGTCACTTTGTGATTTGCCACTGGTATCTGAGCAGGACCAAACTTATTTTTGTCAGATTCTTCAAATTTTTGGCAAGTCACCAATTCGCTTGCCAAAATTTCTCAAATTTTTTGGTGGACTCATCCTGCTCATTTATGCCACATCATCACCACCTCAACGCCACATCAAAGCCAGCTGGTCCCATGTGTCATTCATTGGTTCACTGTCAAACTGTCATATCATATAGATGGGACCCATGTTCTCCTTTTGTCTCTCACTAATTTTTTGAATTTTTTGGCTAGTTGCTATGTTGCTAGTTGGAAATCCTTGAATTTTTTGGCTAGCAACATAGCGAATAGCCAATTTTTTTGACTTTTTTGGCCTCTTAAAATCTACTAACATCATCGTTCTTTATGCATTTTCTCGATCAAAATTTAATGTCCTCTATCCTCTAGCTATCACATCTAGGTTGGGTAGAAGGGCCCCATGCAGAGACAACCTTTCAAAAGGCTCTTGTCCTTAGTCACTTATCCCTCGTGTAGAAAGTATTATTTAAACAATGAAAACTACCCTCGATAGCGAATGTGGGATAATGGCTTACCTCTATTTTCCATCATCTTCCCTATTTTAACATGGCTCTGTCCCTTATATTGCATGTGGATTTACTCATTTTTTCATTGCCTTGACTGTTAAACTAGGATTTCTTTTTACACAATACAGATTCCTCCTTTATTGTGCAGGTCTTTGACATTGCTCGCTTTCCTTTGTGTCATGGATAGGGTTCCCTGTCTTGTTGGTAGCATGTTTCTACATTTTGGGCAGATTTTCTTACATTTTAATGCACAAAACACTTCATTGATCTGCGTGGGTTCTAAAACTTTCTAATTTGGCATGTGTTCTTCTCCACACTTTCCTACTTCCTGTATTGCATCTTGCTTTTAACAAGCATTGGGCTTCTCTTGGTTCATGTGGCAGCCCTGTTTAATCAGCGTGGGCTTGGTTCTTGGGACTTTGTTGCATGAATCTTGTTCCTTTTATTTTCTTTTGACACATGAATTTCTAAATGTGTGAGCCTACCTCATAGTTTTGCCTCTGCATGGGAATCTAGGCCATGGGTTGCTTTTTGGTTGGCAGATTTCTTGTGAAGGCATGGATTTCCTTTGGATTGGTTTGAAACATCCACTATTAACATCTCTTCCCAAGTCTACAGACTTCATGGTGTTGTTTTTTTTATGGTGTGAATTCCTACTTCTTTGCACATTTCTTTCCATAAGCTTTATCTTAAGCATTCATAGAAACTCTACAATAGTTGAAAAGACTTGACTATTCTTGATTGGAATTGTTGTATTTCTGCTAACGAGTCTTGTAAAAACTCCACCAAGAGTCTTGATTCCTCAGGATAGATGCATGACATCCAAGAGTAACAGTTCCTTTACATCACCTTGGAGTATATGACCTTTAATAGCAGCTCCCATAGCAACAACTTCATCTGGGTTAACACCTTTGCTTGGTTGTTTGCCATAGATCTCATAAAAAACTTCTTCAACCTTTGGAACTCATGTCATTCCTCTTATGAGAAGCACTTCATCCACTTCTTTTATTGAGGTGTCGGCATCTTCCAAGCAATTCTTGTGAGGTTCTCTATTATTGATGAATTTAGTCAGGCCCCACAGTGGGTCTGGCTGAAAAAAATTTCATTTCTAAATGACTAAACCTTCAAATTGGTTTACTGAGATCTTCAAACTAATTGGAATCAAAATTGAGCATTGAATTATTCTCAAAAACATATTTTTACCCCTTATTGCCCACTGTCAATTTCATATTAGGTCACTTGATTGGCCTTAAAACTGATCCGAACACCTAACAAAGCTCTAGAATTTGACCCACTAATTCTTTGTTCCACATTCTTTCACCCTATCAAATATTGTCTCATGAAGAATTTAGGTTCAAAAGATATTTTCTGTCAAAGTTGACCTCTTAGAATCACCTACAGATAAACATGTCAAAAAGCAATAAATTGGGTTTGGATTTGGCTTCAAAAACTAGGAAAACTGACACTTGGGAAAACAAAACTTGGGTCGTTGGTTCTTTGTCATGAGGAGAATATAGATTTACAATTTGGGCTCATGATGAATAACAAGATGCAAATGGTGAGTGGTCAAAGTGAGCTACTTAGAATTTGCTGACTGGAAACATTTACAAGATAATGATTTTTACAAATTTAATTTACCTAGAAAAGTGTGCAAATGGATTTGTCAAGACCTAAAAATTGACACACTTGAAGTATTTTTAGAGGACAATATAGGGGTACAATCCATTTGATTTGACCTATCATGGATCAGGAGATACAACATGACAAACAGGGGTACCAAACAATCTGCAAATATTGACACCACTAAAAGATAGAAATTCCATTTGGAATCATGTTTGAAAACTAATCAAACAAATTTTTCATGAGATGAAACTTGAAACATAACAAGTCTCTGATGCCTACAATGCAATGCAATAGGAATTTCAACATTTGGGTCAACTGAGTAAAAATTATAGCACATCAAATAGGGCTTCCCAGAAATGTGGACATCTACACAAATGCATAGAACAATAAATGACCAACTTTGAGGGAATCAAAACCTAATCAAACAGACTCAAAATTTGAAACATAGGATCTCTAGTATGGGCAATAAATACTCCCAAAGTGGCAAGTCATGAAACATTTTTGGGTGCAAGATATTCAATGACAAAAATAGCCTCCTTTCATTGTCTGACACTTACGTGAAAATGCAGATTTGGAATTTGCTCTAAATGGGACTTCACAAAATGGCTCGAAATGACAATTTAACTTCATGGAACACATAAACATATTGAATGAAATGTGTTAGAAACATTAAACACCTCATGGGGCTCAAAGGTACAGCCAAGTATATTTGCATGAAAAGCATTTATAGGCCTTAAATTTCTTAATGGTACTCAAAATCAGGAAGGCAATTTTGAGTCCCAATAGTGGCTCTGTCTAGGGATGCATGTCCCTTATGGGCATGGCAAGGATTTAGATCTCTTGAAGAAGTAGACCACACATCAAACAACAAAACTTCTCTCGAACAACTTTATTGAAAACAGTGAAACAACTACTCCTACTATTTACAAATGATGACCACGAGAAAATGAACTTTAACAAAATTGTTTACCTCTGTCATAAACATGACTCTCATCTAAACTTGCATGAGGTAAACTAAAAATATCACTCATATCAATTTCACCAATTAGATACACATCTTGAATCTCACCACTTAGCAAAACTAAATCTACATCCTGACTTTCACAATGCATATAAAAACTTACTTCATTTTCAACCACTTCCTAATCATGAAAGTGCTGATTAGCATGCTCAAACATATTAGACTAAAATTGAAAATTCTCTTCATTTAATGACTCATGCATGCTATCATTCTTGAATATGAAGGCTTCATATTCAACTTGGGGAAAAGGATCACAGATACCTTCAAATTGTATATCTTTATGCATAACTGGATGATACTCATATGAAAACTTTGACTTGTACTCACACATGTCATCAATATCATAGTCTAAAACTAATCCATAATCTTCAAACGGTTCTTCAAAATTAGCAAACAGATTAGTCTTCACATTAGAAAGTTCATCATAAAAAACATTACAAGGTGCACGCTGATTTTCAATAATATCTTCATCAAGCACCTTTTTATCATAATCAAATGCAAGATAATCATCATTTTCACTATCATACTTGCAAGAAGAATAGTCTGACCTCTTATAGTAGTAAGATAAGGTATCATCATTAAACCCATCCTCAATCAAATCTGAAAGTTTCATGTCTTCTTCAAACAATGGGTTAATAACTCCATGTAGTGATCCTTGTTGAACATCTTGACAAAACATATTTTGATCATCATCACAACCTTCATCATATAAGGCATTAATATATACTTTAAACTTACTATCTATTTCATCTTCATGGAGACTTTTAGCATGTGAAGAAAAATTAGAACTACATGTAGACTCACTTTTTACTTCATCAACGAAGCATGTGGAATACAAATCAAAGTTACTTTCATTGTCTTCATGTAGGTGATTCAAATATCTTGTAAGAAAATCATCATTTATCTTACCAATAGGTGCTGATGTATTAACCTTAGAACTATTTTTATGCTGATTATCACTGCACTCATTCTCAAGACATTCATCTACACAATTAGGTAATCCATCTTTATGGATAATCTCTTTGTCTTCATATTGTGTAGACAAATCTTCTTCTTAACTTTCAACATCTAGCTGACTTGTATAACTTTGAAATGAAACTTCACTTTTAGATTTAGAAATAGAACTCATACCTTTATTAACATAAGAATACTCACTCCTGTTATTACTTTCTTCTTCCCAATTTGCATCTAATTCACATGAGGACAAACATGTACTAGCACTATCCTCTTCTTGACTTGAGCAACCACTCTTGTCATTGTCTTCCCATGATGCCTCTTCATAATACAATGGATCAGCAGCTTCATTATCACTTGAAAGATGACTTTCAACTTCATCATTCTCACATTGATATGACTACCTTTCAAATTTAGATTTAATAATGTTCTCAACATGATGCAATCTATGAAGAAGATAAATCATCTCTTTCCTATCTGACTGATCAAGTGAATCCATATTACAATTTATTGCTAAAACATTACAAACATGTGAACCTTGTTCTTCTGACTATGACTAAGATAAGTGTGATTCATATTCTCCATCTTGTATTATCTCTCCATGGCATATCAGATCGGCAACATCAAGTTCATGATCAGAGAGATATCTTCCAGCCTTCTCACTTACATAAGATTCAGATTTAGGTGTAGCATCCTCAAAATTTGAAGCATTGGTTACATCATCATACATATAATTATCATGAGAAGAACTTACAACTATAACTAAACTTTGATTCATAAAATCACCACAATGTTGATCCTTATCAAAGTCTGAATGTATCTTATTGTTGTAACATCATGAACATGTGTGTCATCATTTGTAACCAAACTAACCTTACTTATACACATATTCTTATATGAATTTTCCACTTGATTAAAACCTACAACAATGGTGTTGATATTCTTATTTGAAGCTAAAGAATCAACACTATATTCCACTTTTCTTTCAAACACATTATACCAAAAATCATTCATAGCAAAGTGACCTCTAATCAATCCATACTTCATATTATTCTCAATATCCCTAGTAGTTAGAAAAGCCTGATATAACATTTGTGGTTCTTTATCCCTTAGTAGATAATTCATTTTCTTGTCAAATGCATCAAAATAAACTACTAAACACATTTGATCATTGGGTCTATAACTCTCAAGGATTTCATTCAGAACCTTTGCAAATTTGATATTAAATTGAGGAACCAATTCATCATCCTCAATGTAATCTTCAAGAACTTATCATAAGAATTAGATATGCTTACCCATTCTCCGAATTGCTTCGTGAAGGCTGAATGCAACCCAAGATGAAATAGAACCTGTTGGTAGGAAAGAAAACCAGTCTCTAGCATCACCTTTTAAAGTTTGAACAAATAACCTTATGTGCACATCCTCATGAGCAATCTCATAGTCACCCATCAAATCACTAAACAATTCAACATGATGACTAGTTGAAACAAGATGGTTCCCACTAAACTTAGGAAAACATTTCCTAACATCATTAGCAATGACATTTGAGAAACCATGAATACCATTAAAACATAATGGAATATACCTCTTGGTAGAAATAGATCTAGAAACTTTACTAATAGGCTGCATACTAGATGAAATGAAATTTGAAATTCTTCAAAGATATGAAACTCATTCACCAATAATTCTGATTTGAAATTTGCAGCAAGTCTATAACCTTCTACCAAATAACTCTTTTCAAGTACACTTCAAAAACTTAAAGACAACAAGCTGAAACTTGATCTGATGAACTATATAAAACCTTTTAAACTATTCTCCTCCTATTAGTGCTGAAGCTCACTTGATGGAGAACACTTTTCATAATCAATTTTCGTGAAATGAGAAGACATGAAAGTGAAAATACCTCAAGATTTGGATGGCTAAAAGTTCTCTACCTACCATTTACAACAGCAGACCCTAAATCTTATGAAATCCTTACTGAACCTTTTGAATCAACATACCACAAATCTTGCAACCATTTAAATGTTTTAACCTCTTTAGATCTATTCCTTTCCTTCAAAAACTAATCATAGTTCATGTATAATACTACACTGGTACAAAGATTAACTTCGAGTCGCCACTCACATTAAGTGAGACATGAATTGGATTTAAATTTGAACATAACTACAAACTAATTAGAAACAATAGTAGATAGAAGAAACATTATTTAGATTTATCTTGAATTTGAAACTTCTAAACAAAGATGAAACATAACCCTTCCACAATATCAGATCCAAACTACACTTGTATTTTCAAACAAAAATTTCAATAATGAATTAAAATCTATGCAAGAATGAGCTGAAAGCCCTCAAAAAAATACACATACAATTAAATGCCACTGGTTGCAGAGATAGAGTCACCACTCACAATTGTGAGAAAAGATTGAAACACAAATTATTACTAATCTAATTCTGAACTAGACTTTCAACATGAAATAAACTTGTAGATCCTCAAATATTTTGAAAAGAGAACAAGATACTGATCAATCCTTTGACTTTGAAACTTATAACATCATTTGTAGAGACCAAACTGATTGAATATAGACTTATAGTATTCATAAAACAAAATTTAATTCCAAGTCTCAGAACATACTTCTATAAAAGGATAAAAACTTACTGGGGTTCATGAAATTCAATAAGGATATGGAAAACACCTCACAACCCCACTGCTATAGAAATTTTTTTTTTGATGTATTGAATCCTCTTTAAATTCTCAAGGTTTGTCCATCACATAGATTCAATACATTCCTTAGTAGAGTCACCATTTTGTTGGTGTTTGAAAACACTAAGGGGTTTTCAATTATCCTGATGAGAAGATAACACATCTAGGGGCAACTAACTCCCATCGTCAACATATCACTTTAGACACTAGGCCAACTATAAGGTATGACCCTTCTTCACTTCAGGCTCTGCTAGACCTAGGCAGGTAGACCTAAGATTCAATTGATATGGTACCAGTGCAAAGACATATTCCTAAATCTATAATAGGTAGATTTGACCCTTATTTCTCCTAATAACTCATGCAATGACATAGTTCTATAGTAGCTAAATGCAAAATAATGAAATTCATAAGGTGAGTGAGGGTATCACATTTAGGTCCTTCAACATGAAAATAGAAATAGAATTTGATTAATAATGTTGATTTCAACAAACCCTCCAATATGTAGTGGTAATACTTGATGATCTTGTAATTGATCAGTGCCTTAACCATTGGGCAATTCCATGAATTAAAAACATACATCTGGATATCTAAGACATATGTGTATCTTCAGATATTTGATCTATCTATTTAACTTGTAAATAGACATCTATGCTCAATCTAAACCTCATTCTTATGTGATATCCCCATTAGTAACCTTACAACCCTATTGATTTCCCTGAAGCATTTACATAACCCTTTGTGTTACAGGAAGCAATGAAATAACATACATCATTAAGGGACTGCAACTACAACCTAAGCTCTCTGTCAAAGATCATAAAACATTGAAAGGTACTAATAAAGGAGACAAGACTTAAAATGAAACTTAATCATCTGCTGTTCTTTGTATTTGTTTCCTTGAAATTAATACATTCATATGCATGGAATCAAAACATGAAATGACTTAATAGATTTGAACTATCTATATATTCCTTCCTATTGCTGTTCACATGAGAGAATTATGTTGAAAAATATGGTGTCTCAGTATTGGGAATGCATCAAGACTGGAACCAAAACCCTGGTATCATAGTAGTGTGCAAATTTTCTCCAAAAGACTGGAACCTATACAATGAGAAAGAAAGATAATGATATAGGAAGAAGTGAATTCTCGGATCTGCTCTACATCTGACATGTATTCACTCAAAATTCATTCCCAAGAAGATGAAAAAACCTCTTTCTACCCTCTCTCTTCAATAGGTGAATCAAATCTTCATCATTTAGCCTCCCCAATGCAAAATATCTTAGAACATAATGATGAAAGAAAGTAACTAATTCTAATGTTAAAATGAATTCACAAGGTAAAAGTAGCAAATTAGTTTAAAATGGCATCAAGAATGCAGAATAATCTTTTCCAACTTATCTTTACCACATTCAGACTTCAAAAGGTCTTCAAATATGCTCTTTAACAAACTCTGATGCTCAATGTTCAAATTTTCTTGTTCTATTGCCAATGCCCCAAATTTTACAAATTGGCCTACAATGCAAACCGATAAGGACCTATGCACAATATAACCTCATATTTATAAAGTTCATCTCATTCTAGTTTTGGAGGTATATTGGAGCACCCATTTTTGGTTAAAAATTGCTCCAATTATGGCCATTTGAAGTTTCGAGTCATGTTCATGGCTTTGGCAAATAAAAGAATAATATTGAAAAATTTAAAACATTCTATAGTTTAAACTATAAAAAATTTATCATTTTAAATCAATTTTTTCATTTTAAGCATGAACATTGCAGGGACAGGATTTTTTAATACTTGAAATCTTCATTTTCCTCCTTTGACCAATCTGACAATGCTATATGTCACTTTGTGTTTTCCATTGGTATCTAAGTAGGACCCACCTTATATTCTATCAGATTCTTCAAATTTTTGGCAAGTCGCTTGCCAGAATTTCTCAACTTTTCTAATGGACTCATCCTGCTCCCTGATGCCACATCATCACCACCTCAGCACCACATCACAGCCAACTGGTCCCATGTGTTGTTCACTGGTTTGCTGTCAAACTACCATATCATATAGATGGGACCTAAGTTCTCCTTTTTTCTCTCACCAATTTTTTTAATTTTTCGACTAGTCACTATGTTGCTAGCCAAAAATCCTTGAATTTTTTGGCTAGTGACATAGTGACGAGCTGGATTTTTTGACATTTTTGGCTGCTTAAAATCTATTGACATCATCATTCATTATGCATTTTCCTAGTCAAAATTTAATGTCCTCTATCCTCCAGCTGTCACATCTAGGTTGGGTAGAAGGGCCCCACACAGAGACAACCTTTCAAAAGGCTCTTGTCCTTAGTAACTTATCCTTATTGTAGAAAGTATTATTTAAATAATGAAAACTACCCTCCACAAAGAATGTGAGATAATGGCTTACCTCTATTTTCCATCATCTTCCTTGTGTTAACGTGGCTTTGCCCCTTATATTGCATGCAGATTTACTCATTTTTTCATTGCCTTGACTGTTAAACTAGGATTGCTTTTTGGACATGACAAATTCCTCCTTTATTGCATAGGTATTTAACATTGGTCACTTTCCTTTGTGTCATGGATAGGGATCCCTATCTTTTTGGTAGTATGTTTCTACATTCTGGGTAGATTTTCTTACCTTTTAATTCACAAAACACTTCAATGATCTGCATGGGTTCTAAAACTTTCTAATTTGGCATGTGTTCTTCTCCACACTTTCTTGCCTCTTGTATTGCATCTTACTTTTAACAAGCACTAGGCTTCTCTTGGTTCATGTGACATCCCTATTTAATCAGTGTGGGCTTGCTTCTTGGGACTTTGTTGTGTGAATCTTGTTCCTTTTATTTTATTTTCCTTTAACACATGGCTTTCTAAATGCGTGAGGCTACCTCGTCTCTTTGCCTTTGCATGGAAGTCTAGGCCATGGGCTACTTTTTGGTTCGAAGATTTCTTGTGAAGGCATGGATTTCCTTTGGATTGGCTTGAAAAATCCACTAGTAACGTCTCTTCCCAAGTCTATAGACTTCATGGTGTTTTTTTTTTAATGGTGTGAGTTCTTGCTTCTTTGCGTGTTTCTTTTTATAAGCTTTATATTTAGCACTCACAATAACTTTGTAGTAGTTGAAAAGACTTGACTATTCTTGATTAGAATTGTTGTATTTCTGCTAACAAGTCTTGTAAAAACTCCACCAAGAGTCTTGATTCCTAAGGGTAGATGCATGACATACAAGAGTAACAGTTCCTTTACATCACCTTGGAGTATACGACATTTAATAGTAGCTCCCATAGCAACAACTTCATCTGGGTTAACATCTTTGCTTGGCTATTTGCCTTAGATCTCATAAACAATTTCTTCAACCTTTGGAACTCTTGCCATTCCTCTTATGAGTATCACTTTGTCCAATTCTTTTATTGAGGTGCTGGCATCTTATAGGAAATTCTCACGTGGTTCTCTATTATTGATGAATTTAGTCAGGCCACATAGTGGGTCCGGCTAATTTTTTTTTGTTTTTGAATGACTAAACCTTCAAATTGATCTATTGTGATCTTCAAATTGACTGGAATCAAAATTGAGCATTGAATTATTCTTAAAAACACATTTTTACCCCTTATTGCCCATTGTTAATTTCATATTAGGAGGTCACTTGATTGGCCTTAAAAACTGATCCGAACACCTGGCCAGGCTCTGGAATCTAACCCACTGATTCTTTGTTCCACATTCTTTCACCCTGTCAAATCTTGTCTCATGAAAAATTTGGGGTCAAAATATATTTTCTATCAAAGTTGACCTCTTAGAATCACCTACAGATAAACATGTCAGAAAGCAATAAACTGGGTTTGGATTTGGGTTCAAAAACTAGGCAAACTAATACTTGGTAAAACAAAACTTGGGGCGTTGGTTCTTTGTCACGAGGAGAGTATGGATTTGCAATTTGGGCTCATGATGAATAATAGGATGCAAATGGAAAGCGGTCAGAGTGAGCTACTTAGAATTTACTGACTGGAAACATTTACAAGATAACAATTTTTGCAAATGGAATTGACCTAGAAAAGTGTGCAAATGGATTTGTCAAGACCTAAAAATTGACACACTTGAAGTATTTTTAGAGGAAAATATAGGGGTACAATCCATTTGATTTGACCTATCACAGATCAAGAGATATAACATCATGAACAGGGGTACCAAACAATCTTCAAATATTGACACTAGTAAAAGATAGACATTCCATTTGGAATTGCGTTTGAAAACTAATCAAATGGATTCATCATGAGATGAAACTTGAAACATAACAAGATTCTGATGCCTACAATGCAACATTATAGGAATTTCAACATTTGGGTCAACTGGGGCAAAATTATAGCACAACAAATAGGGGTTCCCATAAATGTGGACAACTACACAAATGCACTATATAATAAATGACCAACTTTGAGGGATTCTAAACCTAATCAAACAGACTTGAAACAAGTTGAAATTTGAAACATAGGTTCTTAGGTATGGGCACTAAATAATCCCAAAGTGGTGAGTCATGAAATATTTTTGGGTGCAAGATATTGAATGACAAACATAGCCTCCTGTCATTATTTGACACTTAGGTGAAAATGCAGATTTGGAATTTGCTCAAAATGGGACTTCACAAAATGGCTTCAAATGACAATTTAACTTCATGGAACACATAGACATACTGAAGGAAAGGTGTTAGAAACATTAAACACCTCATGGGGCTCAAAGGTATAGCCAGGTACATTTGCATGAAAAGCATTTATAGGCCTTAAATTTCTTAATGGTACTCAAAATTGGGAAGGCAATTTTGAGTCCCAATAGGATAGTAATGAAGATTTATGTCAAATTAAAAATGCATAAACTAAGAATAACAAACCAAATACACATGGCAACACATGGCATCATTGAATGATACTATTACAACAAAGAACCAAGCTCAAGTAGATGAGTTTTTTAGAATGATGAACAAGTACAAATTATTGTTTGAAAATTCATATATTGAAAAGGAAGCATGGAAACAAATAATCTATTATGTTGGAGGGAGGGAAATGCAAATGCTTTAATTTTGAAACTACAGATCATGATTAGGGACAAAGAGATATGGATGACATGGAGGATGTAAGTTTCTAGCATAATAAGGTACACAAATTACATAACATACTTACAAAAAGATGTGATCACTTAGATGACTTGGCAATTATAATTGTTGAAAATAGATGTCAAAAGTTAATGAAGATGTTGGACAAGTATTGGGTCCTTTACCCAGGGACTTTCAAAGCTATATGAGAGAATGAGATACTAGAGGTCAACAATATACAAGACACGAAGATAAATGGTCCTCTAAAGTTAGGGCATGAATGATTTGCTATGACGTCTTGAAACAACACATAGAATAGGCTAAGAAGTTACACTTTGATATGATGAAAATTGAGTGTGATGTTATACATCTACTGCCCATCATCCTCAAAGATGGTTCATTAATTCTAGTATAGAAATGAAGATCATTATTTGCTGACATTTTCTCAGACAATCTCTCAGAATTGAAGATCACAGAGGACATGGTTGATCACGTGTCAATGGTAATAGACAAAATGGCCCGACAAGGATTTTCAATGGAAGTGTTAACAAAATATGTGTACATTTACAAGGATGATGACTATGCCAAACATCTATGTAATGTATCTAAATTCTTAATAGATTGAAAGGGCAATAATGATGCTTTTTCCCAATATATGTACAAATTGTTGACATTATGTCTTTTCTATTATTAGAACCACAAAAAGGGAATGCATCCCCTTTTCAACCAAGTATATAGAAGTTGCATATAGAAAATGTATTTATAAATTAAAAGTCTACTTATGAATTTTGTATACTTCCTATTTATTGGTAATAAGGACTAGTTACTCAATTTCAATAGTTTCTTCTAAAGGTATTGTTGAATCAATTTTGATATGGTTTCTCACCACAATGCAATAATTTCCTTTATTGTATGTTGATACCATCTAGTTGAAATAAATTAAATTTTAATTGTCTACTTCTGTAGAAGACATATTTCATTTCATGTCAACTATTATTGGTTTCTTGTAGCGTCAAAACCACATAAATATTTAAAAAAGGAGAATAATGTTGAAATTCATTGAACCACATAAAAAAAAGTAACACATACCAATTTCATAGCAAACACATACCAATTTTATAGAAAATAGATACTTTATTTGCAATTTGTTGCATCCATTCATTGGATTTCTTGCATTAAGTAGTGTATGAAATGAAATGAGCAGTAATGCACCTTAGTTTAATAAATTGTAGATCATATGACATTATGATTGAAATTCATCTATGCGAAACATTTACTTAATAAGAAAAAACTTCAATCCATCCATGACATTTATAGCATATAGTCCTTGCAAAATAAGAGTAGCAATATATATATATATATATATATATACATACATATATATATATATATATACATATATATATATATATATACATATATATACATATATACATATATGCATATATATATACACATATATACATACATATATACATATATACATATATATATATATGTATGTATATATACATATATATATGTATATATACATACATATATATATATATATATATGTATATATGTATATATATATGTATATATGTATATATGTATATATGTATATATATACATATATACATATATATATATATATATGTATATATACATATATATATATGTATATATATATATGTGTATATATATATATGTATATATGTATATATATATGTATATATGTATATATATGTATATATATATATTGCTACTCTTATTTTGCAAGGACTATATGCTATAAATGTCATAGATTTGTAATGATTTATAAACATTAATAGTGTACAAAATATATTTTAGATATCAATTATCAATGTACCAAATTGTCAAATGTAAGTGCCAATGGTCTCCTTTTTTTACAAGACATTATCCAAACATTAGGTTCATATGACATTATTTGCTACAACTGGGATTTGTCATTGAAATTAACAACAACAACATGTGGCTCAAAATTTACAATTACATCTATGCATCTAACCTCTTTTTGATGTACCTTCAAATGTATGTGTTGAAGATGGGGTGGAAGTAGGTTGTTACCCTCTATCAGAAGGAAAACCAACCACATCAATATACTTTTCCTTCCACCCTTCACTATGACCTCTGAAGGCATCTAACATGTCCTTGTACATATGGGTTGAGTTAGAGAACATCTTCTTATTCACAACAAGTGAATCCTCTCAATTGTGATTGATCAATTGCTATTTATGCAGTTGAAGATAATATTCTATATTTTTCTCCTTAACCTCTATAAGAAACCTATCAAGCTCTTAGTTTCTCACCTCTAATTGAGCATTTTTAATCTCCAATTCAACATTCTGCAACTTTATGTGCTTATTATCCATTTCACATGTAGAAAAATCCTCTAACAACAAAGATATATGTTTCTCTTAAAGTTGATTGTGTTTCTCTTGAACTAAGCTATTGAAGCTGTCATCAAGGGTGGGATCATCTAAGCCTACATTATCATGAGTATTGCTTGGACCCACCACACCACCACAATCAGATACACTGAATGAAGATACTTCATCTAAACTCTATCCTTGCCTCCCAGTTGATGAGTCATTTATCTTTCCATGCTTCCAAGACGTAGTAGACTTTGACAATCCTATAGTTCTAGTCATGGGGATATTAGATGGTAATTGATTGGGAGCTTCCTTTTTATAGACATCTTTGTGACTACCCATGACTGCATCAACATATAAGAACTATTGTTACATTCTAATAATGGAGTTTAATAAAAAAATCCCTTAGAAATAAAACAACATTTTCATTTTGTGAGCAAAATGAATATAAAAGGTGCCACAAAATAGTAGATACTGAGTCAATATTGTTAAGTGGAAGGAGTATCCACTTAATACAATGATAAGATCAAATCATCTCTAATTTATTAAAACATCCATCAAATTGAAGAAAAGTATTGAACAATTTATGATAGAAGTTACTATACATTTGAAATAAACATTGGATACATTATAAATTGAAATAATACTCTATAAAAATAGCTAATCTCATTTGATCATCAGCAATAGACTAAACACAACTAAAAAGATAGTAATTGTAACTAAAGTAGAATCACACCATATAACAACCACAATATGATAACAACCGATTATAACAAATATGCTAGAAAAATTTAGATTTCTATTGTTATACATTAACAATAAAGCACAACAAATCAATATGTGTAAAATGCATATATCAAAATGCATAGTTTGAATGGTCCAACTAGATTGGAAATAAGGACTTAAAACAATACAAAATTAAACAAATATAAAGAAAAAAATTGCACATTTTTAATTAGCATTAGTTCTAATTTAATTGAAGAAGGGAAGATTTTGACCAATAGAAAAAAAAAATGCTTAGTAACCCTACTAACAACACTTTGTACACTATTCAATGAAAAACTAGAGACCATTGCTAGTTACGATTGTATATAAAGCAATACCTAATGATTTGAAGCTTGTTTATGCCTCCTCCACTATCTATTTTTGGCAATAAAGAAAATACTTACATAAAATCTATGATGCCTCTTGGGGTCCTTGTGCATGGTTGGAGGGGTGATACCTAACATGTGAACTCTAAGGCTACATCTTTTAGGGGTAGGAAGGGGATCACTAGATTCTTTGGCCACCTTCAATGTGTCTTGCACTTTAGCCTAAAGTTATGTACACAAGCTAGATGAGTGCAACCTCCAAATAAATGACAACAATAAATGTAGACACCAATAAACTACTAGCATAAGAAAAGCAAAAGAGAGATAATAATACCTTATGCTGCTCCAAATCTGTATTAGAGGATAGGTTACAAATGTTCCACACTTCAAACAAATTTAATGACTCACTTAAAACTTCAAAAAAAGAATGAGGGAAGGGTACCTAGCACTCAAGTCAACAACCTCTACAATTTTTACTTTTGTAGCCCCTATACAAAGTGGTTTTCTGTGGCACATTACATCACTACCCACACCTTTGATGATATCCTTACCTACCAATATACCCTGACATTGCAGGTCTACATGATCACAATAGCATAAGAGTAAACTTCTTTCTCTTTGCCTTCCTCATCATCATTCAATCCCTATAATTATAAAATATGCTTAGAGAAAACCTAGGTTGTCTATCCCAATTATGATTATATTGCTGCTTATAAATAGACACAAAGGATACATCTATCACTTTTACTAATTCACAAGGACTTTGTGACTTATCCTATGCATCTATTTGACTTTCCATGCCCATTTCCAAAGGTGCAAGTTTTCAATTATCTAATGGGTGTGAGCTTATAGTTTTTATGAGCCTTAAGGATCACTCAATCAAAGAATCATGATACATCACAACATCTCTCCTTGCTATGTCCTAGCCCAAAAAAATTAGAAAAAGGTTTTCTCAAATTATAATAACTCTAAACCAATCTTCCTTTGGGAAATAAGCCAAAATACATTACATACATCTCTATCTAGAGGTAGGGATGGAATGTTAAAGGAAACACCACCACTATTGACCTGTATTACATATAACCAAATAATATATGTATTAAGTCACATGGATGCCACTATCAACATTCCATACACTAAAGTTTCTACCAATCACTAAATTCAACATAAGCATATAGCTTCTTTAAGATGTTCAACTGCAGGCTGCTATCCTACACACCCCTGAACACCACCATTACCATTAATAGTAGGTTATAATTAAATTCAAAACACCAATAACATATTTCTTGTTGCAACCACATACTACTTACTTGAACTTCAATCTTATTTTCATCAACCAACATTGCTTGTTTATGCTTTCCTAAAATATACTTACTACCACTTCTATATTTCACCAATGTCAATTTAACACCATGACATGAAAAAGTTGGGAGAGAAAGGACATACCTGTCTTCACACTCAACTATTGTTGCAATAGTGTCTTTTGAGGTGAACAACTGACATAGAATAAAACATTTGTTCCATTATTTAGATATCAAACTAAAACATTTAGAACCACAAAATGCATGAGTGGTGAAAATAAAAATAAAAATATGTTATTCGATCTTACAGAAATAGAAAAATAACATTTTGTGTTCCTCATTACCTCCACACTTCTAACAAAAAAAGGGACCCCCTTTATATTTTTGTCAAAGTCAATAATATTTTTAGTTGTCACAAAGGTTCTTTTCCCTCTACTAGACTTATTCTATCATGTATGAGATTATTGCATGCAAGTCTTATCACCTACAACTAAGGTAGAAGGCAGTGCATATGTTGATCTTTCAACAACATCATTCATAGAACCCATATTGTCTAAAGATGGAGTTCCCTATTAGTGGTATATTTAATGAATATCAGTAGTCTGCTCTAAAGTGGTTTACATGTTTGCACAAATTTTTCACGTAAAGAACAAACTATTATATCAAATTGGTCATACCATGATCTCTCTTCTCTTCACCAATGCTAGAACTCTTTTCAATCTCTCCTTCCTCAAATCATCACTCTCATAGTAACATATTTCCTCTGATCTAGGCTAGACCATCTTTCAAAAGGAGTTCAACTAAGGACACCTTGTATATGCATTGTTGTAAATGCTTTCTTTGGGCATCATGTCTTATCCTCATCTAGTAATCAAAACTTGTGGCCCTCTTAAATATTTATCCTATTGATTTTGACTCGTAATGACATTGCTTGCTATTCCTTACAAAAGGTTGCCCACAACAAGGTGCTCAATAAATAGGAGATTGTGAATTTGCATCCTATGCAGGTTTATCCTTGCAATGTCCCAAAACTTCTTTCCCCCATCAACAGAAAAACTTCCAATAAGGTAGTAATATATCCTCCTTTGGGCATACTTTTCAATTCTATATTAACCCCTCCCCAACATATATGGGACCATAATGCAAATATAAACATTACCTTAACAAAAAAAACTTATAACATATAACTATAATACATATGAGTTCCATCTTCCTATAGATAACACCATTTATCAACAATGCATAAGAAATTCAAACCTCAGTATAACTAAGGGACATGTCACTAGAAATATTAGTATTACACTCATGAATTGTAGCATCTCCCACTACTTCCCTTATAGAAAAACCACCACTCTAAGTTTCTCATTTTGTATCTAAAATTAATTGTAAGTCAATGTAACTATCTATAAGCCATTCATTCAAACTATATGATGTCAAAATAACTATAAATGATAATGACTTTAATTGTCACACTCACATGGCCATCTCTAGAAAGCTTGGGAGAAATCCTTTGTACAACAACCTTGCTCTCCTAAGAAAAATAAAATAAAAAGAATTAGACATTTGCAACATTGTTCTTTGTACTCAAAGGATAATCTATTTTTTTGGGTATTTTCAAACCACTACATCTTACTAGTGTCTTTTTTTGTATCTACTCTTTCCATACTATAGAGCACCACTTTTATATCCATAGAAGGCTTCACTATTTCTAGTGTGTAGGCACCTAAAGTGAATCACTAATTTATTTCAATTTCTCACTTAATTTTAACATAATTTATAGTCTAAATAATATAACAAGATGGTTACTAAACATAACTTCCTAATACATTCAACACCCTGTGAATCCTACTAGTTTCGTGATGTTGGTCTTTTAACAAAACATAATACAAATTATTACTTCATTTTCTACAACATTAAATATGGATTTCATCCAATCTTTTATATCTATCTATGTTTTAACTTATTCAAATTTTTATCTATCTATATGGAGCTACACTCTTGATAGAATTTTGTTGCATAATGTACTATTGATGATTCCTTTAAAAATTTTATTGGTTTGTGGAAATCAAGTAGATTGGCAGCTAATGCATTTTAGTCTAGATCTATCTAGCTAAACAACTACAAGAAAAAGCTCTCCTTCAAAATAATAGTATGATTTAATCATAGGTTGTTCCTTAATAGTACTTAATAGGGGCCTAGTTATTTTTGGGTGAATTATTGATGTTTGATATTATTTTTTTTCTCTCCTATGATTGGTTGTAGGCATATGTAACTCAACATGATATTTTAATTAGGACCTTGACTATGAGGGAGACTATAACATATGTTGCTCATTTGAGACTCCTTGATAAGATGTCCTACTTAGAGAAATCAACACTAGTAGAGCCTACACTTGTTGAAATGTGTCTTCAAGACTGTGCAACACTCCCATTGGAAATTGGCAGTTAAGGGGAATTAGTAGTGGAGAAAAGAGAAGAGTTAACATTGTCTTGGAAATCCTCATGAGGCCAAGGTTGTTATTTCTAGATGAACCAACAAGTGATTTAGACAGGTAAGAATCAATCACTCTAATTTTTAATTAGTGGTAGATCTTGAATCTAAAATAACATTAGAGAGGCTTTTAATGATTTTTTTAATCATAGACCACATTATAATCTATTAATAATTTTAATGTTCTTTGTAGACTATAGAATACAAACAGCTAGTGATTATGACTAATTGGGTATACTATTGATTATGACTAATTAAAAATTACATGTATTGATATGTGGTGAATTTTTAACTACAACACATTTGCATTTTTTTAAACCAAATATTAAGAAGTTTGACCAGGAATGGGCATACTTTTATAGCTTCAATTCATCAACCAAGCAGCGAGGTGTTTTAACTCTTTGATAGTCTCTACATGCTCTCTGGAGGGAAAACTATTTATTTTGGCAAGACATCTTAGGTATGTGAAGTAAGCTTGCTTTGATATAATGGTTGGTTCCCATATGTAAGAATACTAGAGTTATTATCATTAGGCTTAGTTAAATGGTAGGTTGTTGTATTCAAGAGCATTTGAGTTATTGCTACTAGTTGAGGAACATGATTTTATGAAGTTATAGAGGAGTTAAAGCTAGATCAGAGTGTAGTTGAGGAATAAGTTGATGAAAATCTTTCTATCAAAAATTAATTCTTTGGAAATTTCTATTGACAATTGAGGCCATTGGTAGATACATTCATTGGATATTAAATGTTTTTGTAATGCTAAAACTACAAGGCCCACTATGCACTATACAATGACTTCCCTCATTTGTTAAACAATATTTCCTTTTCACCTGAAAAATGACAAGATGGATGTAAATTCTATAAACTATTTGAAATGAATCAAAACAATCTAATAGTCTTATAAATGATGGTCAATAGTCATATAATTAAGACTGTTCTTTATATACATACTTATGTTGCATAAGTAAATACTCAAAATTATCTGAAAATTATTTTTGTATTATATAGATCAAAACTACTTATCATTTATGCAATAAAAGCACACATATTAACAAGGAAAAAGAATATGAAGGACACTCAAACCTATAGAGTGGTGACCCAACTAAGGTCTAAGCATAAAAAATAGAAATAAATACAACAACTTTAGACAACTAAAACTATTATTTTTAAATATATATTTTTCCTAGATGGAATGTGTTTATTTAATACCCTTCATATGAAATTCCCCATTAAAAAAATTGCTACATTGATTGATGATTCCTATGGTACTAAATATTGAGTTGAACTAGATTCATAGATTCTCACAAATAAGAATTGTTGTGATATTTAGAGTTTTTTGAGCAAGAAGGATTTCCTTGCCCACCTTTTTAAAACCCATTTGATCACTTTCTAAGATGTATTAACTTAGATTTTGACAAAGTAAAAGTTACATTGTAAGGATCAATGAGATTGTGGGTACTTTCTACATATTGGATCTTAATTTGATGTTGTGAATCTTATAATTCATTGAAGGGTTTTTTTTCATGAAGATTAAGATTTTTTTTCATGTGATTAGATCAAGAGCTCAAATGACTCTTTTGACAAAATCACAACAATCCAAGCTACCCAAAATCTCATGGAGAAGTACCAACACTCTGAGCATCATTAGGTAGCATAGGCCATAGTACATGTAATATTAAAAATTCTAAGCTCCCTTGTTTTGAATCTTACTACTTTGATATTGAAGGAAAATAATTTGTAGAAATAATTTGTGATTTGAGGTTTTCATTTGCAGAGAGGAGCAATGTTGGATTCAAGGAGAACGCAAGCTAGTTTCTTGATGTAGTGTCACATTTTAATGTATAGGTCATTTATTACTATGAGTAAGATGCTAGGTATTATTGGTTCTAGCTTGTCATCTACATTTTTCTCACAATTTGTATTCTAACCATCTACTTGAATGTTGGTACACCATATAATTCCATAATGGTAAGGCTTCATTTTCATGTCACCCATGAGATTTTGATGGACATATTTTTTTTGCTACTCAAATTTTTCACTTAAACATGTTGTACAATGTGTGTTTAGGCCAAAGGAGCTAGTTCTTCCTTCATTTTTAGCTTTGCTACTTTCATATCTATTACAAGCTTCCCATATTTTTTTGAAGATATGAATGTAAATTCATGTGCTAAAGATTGAAGTTTTCATGTTTTCATATCTTTGCTAAAGTAAATGGAATTCTCTTCAGTGAGATCATTATAGATTGTGAAAATTTCATGATTCTAAATGAAGTTTTTACTTTTATTGTGTGATGTAGGTATTTCAGAGAGAAAGGATGAATGGGCATTATGGAGTTGTGACTTTTATGGTGGGAAGTACTCTATCAAAAATGTCATATTTGCTTCTAATTTCAATAATATCACAGACAGTTTGTTATTACATCATTAGGCTACATCCTAGGTTTAACTATTATGCCTTTTTTGTGTTGTGCCTATATGCAGGTGTTACAATGGTGGAAAGTCTCATGATGGCCATAGATAGTGTTGTACCTAACTTCCTCATGGGTATTATCATTGGTGCTGGTATTTAGATAATTACTTTCTATCCTTTCTTTCTATATTATTTTTGTTCTTGAGAAAAAATCCTTAGAAAAATATCAAGGAAATAAGATCAAAAGATATTCCATTATAAAGTTGGACAAGACTAAACTAATATAGAATTTAATTTCTAGATTCAATTATTTATGTTTTTAAATATTGTTTTACATCATATTCTATGGTGCATGATTAGAAAGACAAGGATAGTAAAGAAAGAAATATATGTTTCAAGACTTGAGAGAAGATTCAACTAAACAACTGATACCCATGGTCTAACCTCCCATATCATAGACTATATCACTATTAGCTATTATAAATATTCATTCTATGGAGTCTAATTATTCATATTTATCATCATTATGTTCATGCTAAGGATTGGATTGTGTTGACTATGTTGAGATGATCAAAATTTTAAGTGCATTTCAAGAATATTAGGATAAAAAAATTGAAGAACCAATTTCAGAAAGTTTATTATTCTCCAAATCTAGTGGCCCTCTTTAGATCCTTTAAATATTTGAGGTAGGATATATACTACCTTTCTCTTGATTCTACTATTATAAAAATATTAATAAAATAGTACTGAATTTTTAAAAAAGTAACCCTACTTTTTAAATTGGAAGAAACCCTACACATGAAGATCATAATATATATATATATATATATAGTTTTTAGAGTGTATTCATGAACCAAGAGTATTCATGATTTCCAAATTTAGATTTGATAAGTAGATTACCTAGAAGACAAAGAAATTTTTTTTGTTCTCATTCCTATGTTGGCATCACCTCCTCTTTGTAAAAGTTATAAAAAATGTCAATTAAAGACTACTTGATCAAAACCTAAAATTGAGGGATCTTCAAAGAAGATCTCATACATAGATCTTTTATGAGATAATTATTGCTACTAGTATACTAATAAATAGGACTTTGCATACCCTTTTGAAAAATGGTGATAAATTTTTATGGATTGAAGGAATATTTAGTGGAACTTTGATGGGAATGGCTTCCAACTATCAAATTTGGGGAATTCAAAGATGAGGTATGTTTATGGACTTGCACAATGCGAGGGGAACTTGTCTTTGATAGATTGAGGTACTTGTATGGCTATAACTATGTGGAGGCCTAGGGTTGTCTATGGAAATGTTGTTGCTAGTTAGGTTTATTTGAGCAAGTGCTATGCATAATACTCACTGGACACATTTTTTGGTGAAAATTCTTCATTTGGTGGAGTAGAAGATCAAAATTGTTTGTTGTATTTTTTAGTGTTTATGTTTTTTTGTTTAAGGGATAGTGAATCATGCTCTGTTCTTGAAGGATCAAAACAATATTTCTTAATTTGTGATAGAGTGTTTGTTTAGGTTTTGAAGCTTAGATTTCAAACTCTACACATGAACATTCATTCAAAAAAAGGCAATTGATGCCTAATAGTAAATTTTTTTATCAAATTAATGATAAAGAATCATTTATCAAATCAACAACTACTAGTAAAATAAAACACAAGAATATATTTGATATTTCTCATACCTTGAAGTTACAAAAACCAGATCGATTGCAAAAACCCTTTTCCATGTTGACACAACAATCTACGAGACTACTAGCTCCAAGAATGAAGTGTTCTTTGATCTATGCCAAATTTTTTTTTATCTAATTGATGCATTGTTGATCTCAGATTAGTTTTGACAATTAAGTATCAACACACTTAGGTCATTTACTAAGTTCATGCTGAATTAGTAATGCATTCCAAGTATAATATGTAAATACAAGACCATGCCAAGTTTCAATGAGTATCAAGTCACTCAAGTGCCCAAAAGATAGACGATGTTGAATGATTCAAGTGCTGAGTAAATAGTAAATGCCATGAAGTTTAGGTGCTGAGTCAGAATCAAAATTATAGCATGTGCCAAGCATCAATAACCTCAAGTGTCAAGTAACATAGATTGGACATGCTTGCTTGTGATTGTAGAAACAACTACGTAAACCATTTTTCAGCCGACCAAAGGATAGAATATGATCTTTTGAAGATAAGGATAAATCTATATGTAGATTCCCTATGAAATTACATGCAACCAATTAGGAAATAGGAAAGATTAAGTGGAATAAAGGATGAATCTCAGCTATAGATTCATATCTAACCCTAAGTCTTCTAGTCTTCTTAAGGAGGACAAAACCCTAAACTTCATATGAGTGTATAAGGAACTGAAGGAGAAGAATAGTGAAGTTTACATGTGAAAATAGAGCATTCATGGAGACTTGGAAGTTATCGAGAGTGAATTGGATAATCAATTAGAGAAGAACAAGAACAAAAAGATATAATAATTGTCACATTAGATCAGGAAGGATCAAGAAGAACACTATACAAATTTGATCTTTAATCAAGAAACTAGAGCCAATCACAAGATCTATGTTGAAACATCTTAAAAGGTGATTTTAGTTAAATCTCCTAGGAAAAGTAGTCCTAAAAGATTGTTGTAAATCCTTTAAAAGGGTGACATTCTAAATGGATGTTTAGAAGTCATCTAACTAGGCACACTTCGAATTGGGTGTTGAAATCCTCTAACAAGGTGGGACTTAAAAGTCCTTGTAAGCCTTTAATAGGGTAGGCCTTTGATAGGGAAGATCATGATTCATGGTCAAACCATTGTAACCTTAATTGGCTACACTTTATTGTTGTAGTAGTGAAGAATTGTGGGTGTCATCCCCACCCCAATTTTACCTTTTCTTTGGAAATTTTTTTGGGTAATCTTATTTGGTGTCAAATGTATGATTGCTTATATGTTTACACGATTTAAATGTATGTGCTTTACAAGTTATTTCAATTTAGCTATTGAATGCATGAGATGGCCGAGTAGTGAAAAATTTTATGGGTTCATATTTTAACTATTGATTCACTCCCCCTCTTAGAAGTTAACCTTCCCTACTTGTAATTCCAAAAATTGGTATTAGAGCCAAGTTCTCAAAAGGAGAATCTTTGTAGCTTAGAGGAAAGATCTTGAAATGGAAGTCTACAAGTTGGGAAAGACCATTAAAAATTAGGAGATTGAAATACATCTTATACTACATCAACTGAATGAAGTTAGAGATGCTTTGAAGAGTTCCTTAAAGAGAAGGAAAGAGATTGCTATAGCAAAAAATAACACACAATATAAAGAGATTGACACCACAAAGCTATTTGAAGATGGCAACGGTAGTGAATTTGATGTAGAAATTGTAGGGCTAATGGAAAAGAAATGAGCACAAGCTAAAAAAATTAGAAATCTCAAGTTGGAGAAAGAATCACAAGCTATACTACTATATGAAGTGACTGAATAGAAGAAGAAAGCTATAGAAGACAAGGCCATGATTAAAGAAGACAAAAGAATTTTGGCAAACAAGTTGGAAGAAAAGTCAACAAAGCTATCTAGGATCTCAAATATGCAATTGGATACCTTAAGTCAAATGACAAATGCTCATCATGAGTTGAATATTAAGGACATTGAGATTACTACATTAAAGTTGCAGAATGAACAACTGCATAATGATCTAAAGAGAGAAAGAGAAATTGTTGAAAGTTTCAACAAGCCCAATGAAGCCATCAAGTACTTTGAATAATTATTGAAATCCCCTAGATCCAAAAATGATGTAGCAAGATTAGGCTACACAAGCACTAAAGAAGGAGAATTATCCAAAGTTGCTAAAGAAACGAACAATAAAGGTAAGAACTCCAAACCTACTTATCATAGTTGTGGTAAGAAAGGACATACTACTAATGTGTGTAGGAGCAAAAATACAAATCAAAATGCTAAGCCTAAGAACATGACTCATTCTCATAAGTGCAACAAATAAGGTCATCAGGCACATGAATGCAGAATCAAAAGCATGCATGCACCAAGATTTGAAGGATATAGCTACAATTATTAGAAGTATGGACATAGAGCATTTGAATGTAGATCTAAGTCCACATATTCATCAAACAAGCTAGAAAAGGTAGGAAGCTATGAAAACTCTTATAATTGGGATTACAATACAAGATATAGTTATCACTATTGTCAAGAATATGGACATGTACCTAAAAAATGCATTAGGACTCACTTATTTGATAATTACAAGAGGTGGTTGAGTCAAACCACATGTTTTAGCTATCACAAAATGGTTCATATCAGTAAACATTATCCAACTAGGTCTAAGGCACCAACTTGTGAATTTGATAAAGGTAAAGGCAAGGTAAATGTAGAACACCTCAGGAATGAGATGAACAAGACATGGAAGAAGAAAGATGGTGGTAGAACATCAAATAGAGAAGGGATCACTTCACCCAAAGGGTCAAGTAGTCACATCTCATTAAACTAAGCAAACAAGAGGTATGTGGGACTCATACTTGAAGTATTATATCATGCATTAGTTCTAAAAATAAAATAGTAATGAAAAGATTACATTAGCATGAATAAAGATGCAAGAAGTTGTGGTAAATTCAAGGTTAAATCTTTAAGTTTTCATGTTGTTACTAAGCATGAAAAGTTCCTTGTGAATGCTAAGAAAAATTCTAGTGAGTGCTAAGCTATAACTAGTCAAAGATAGTTAGAGTCGAGTCTATAGTAGCTACCAAGTGAAGGAAATTTCTATAGATATCAAGTGGAATAGAAATCATATTGATGCCAAGTTTACAGCTATACAAGCACCAAGCATTTAATACAAAATATAGTTCATAGTGTTTGAAAAGATTCTAGTGACAATTAAGCACTAATTCATCAAATTTTTGAGGCATTCTTAATTAGTTGAGTTACATAGTTAATTTTTTTTTTAAACCCTAGTTTGACAAAATGGCTTCTCATTCAAAGAATGTGAAGGAGAAAGAAGTTTTTGATGTCAAATTAGTCATTAATGAGGTCAAAAAACCTAATTTTAAATCCATCCCAGACATTACTTATAAACAAGACCCGTCAGGCATGTTATCCATTATTCTACTGAAGGTCATAATGGTCCAAGATGTAAGAAAAAATTACAACTATAAAGTGGGAGGTATAGGTGATATGGAAATAAGGAAAGCTTATGATAAGTTGTGTGAAAATGGCATTTTGAAGGAATAATTTAAGATTTTTGAGAGAAAGGGTTTGACTCATGCCCTAGATTTTCCTACAGTATTCAAAATAGAATGGATCAAGATAGTGTTAAGAAAGATACATGATGGATGTCTATGGTTGGAAGGAGGATCAATCAAGATTTCAAAAAGAATTATTTATATGGTGATTGGTTTTCCAACCCTAGATCGGCCAAAGACACTATGAATGACTCAAAAGAGGTAATTGAGAATAACATAGGTGCAAAATGGAATAAACATAGAATGATAATAGATACCATCATAGACCCACTACTTGACTTTGTAGTTAGGGTTATTTCACATAAATTTATCAATGAAGTAGAGATGAGGATACTTGTCCCTTTAGTTGAACAATACTACAATGACATGTATTTTCTTGTAGATATTGATTACACATACATACAAGCTACTATACCTAGGGTAATATGGCTAAGGCCCCTAGGATATTAGATTAATGTTAATGAAGCCTTAGCTACCATCACTACACTCCTGGGAGAGGAGATTGATAAAAGTGCCAAGATATTTGGTAGTTATGATGTTATATAATCCAAAATTGAAATAGAGTTAAATACAACCTCCACAATGAAGAAGAAAGACAAATTTGTGAGAAGGTGAGAAAATTAAAGGCTAAATTTGGAGAAGGTGCAGGTGAAGAGGAAGAAGAAGATGAAGAGGAAGAATAGGAACAAGCCCAAGAACCTCTTACTTTGACCCAAGGCATGGGTGAGGAAATTGAAGAGGAACGTATTGAGGAAGAGAAAACCAAAGAAGCACCAATATAAATAGAACCTAAGAAAAGAAAGGCCAAGGCATAGCTTGTGGAAAATACAAAGACAAAGAAGATTGCTAAGCCTAGCCCAACAAAGCCAACAACACAAACAACTGGGGAAAGCACAAGGGCTACTACACAAAAGGAAAAAGAGCAAACCAAACAAAAGATAAAGGCTACTAAACAAAAAGGCCTAGTATAGAAGAAACAATGAAGAAAATACATTGCACAGCTAGAGACTAATGATGAAAGGACATAACTTGAAGATACAAGCTAGTTTAGAGTGGTAAGTCACACACCAAAATCTGATCTTGAAAATATCTAGAAGAATGTTAAGAATAATACGGATTTGACAAGTTTAAAAAATATTGATTTTGGGAAACTTGGTAGAGAAGAAAAAAATTTGATTGAGGAATCAATATATGCAATGATGTCTAAATTCAAGAACCCTCCACTTGAATTAGATAATAGAATGCCTAAGGATTTCCATTCTACTATTGAAAATAAGTGGCATTATTGTTTAAACTTGGAGAAACAAATAAGAGAATCCACACTAGCCCAAGTGATGCCACAATTGACAAAAGGGAAAATTGTCAAAGAAAATAAGTGATATAGGTGGATGGTTTGCACCAAAATATAGAGTATTTAGTATCCTTCAGAATAATATTGAAGATTTGTCAAGAAATCCACTCAAATGTGGAAATTTCTCTATCGGTTGACAACTATTGAAGAAGGAGAAGAAGATTTGTTTGAAGGTAGAAACAATGGAGATAAAGGTGAGGACAAGGAGAAAGAAACTGAAAATTGGAGGAGACACAAAAGGAAAAAGATGACATGGCTACAACAAAAAGTAGCAAGAAGAACAGAGTATGCAAGACAAACAAATGCCTAGTATGAGCCCTCCACATGACACAAGCATGCCTACAAAAACTATAACTATTAAGGATGTCTCTGATGTCTCTACTCAAAAAATCAATCCTTTAACTATAGAAGACCTAAAGAAGATTCTTGACCAATTAAAACTACAAGCCAAATTATGTGAAAATCAAGTATTGGTCAATGATGATAAAATTTAGAAGGTAGTAGTTTACATCACAAGGGATAAGGTGAACACACAAGAACCACCTTCTACAATCCCTATAGCTACTAATGCTCAACCTTTAATACAAATATCAGTAGACATATCCACAAAAGTTGACACAACTATTAAAGTTGATTTTCTTGAATAGAAAAAGACCACAAAAGAAGAGGAATAGGAAAACAAAATAGAGAAAATAGGATAGAAAGAAACATCTTTACCTATAGCACAACCACAAGGTGCAACTCAAATCATTGTGATTGATGGATGTAGATATGAAGAAAGTAAGGACATACCAAAGGAGAAGGACCATGAGGCCATTTAAGCATTGGTAAAATTACCAACATCTTGTACTCCTACAAAAGTCCTTCAAGAGCCAAGCACTAAAGCTATACCACTATAGATCTCAACACTAGGCTCAAGTTCCTCCAAGGTTGCTAAGGTAATTCACTATGACGATGTAATTCTAGATGAAGAAATAGTGATACCTAAGTATGATTATGCAACCATAACATTAGAACAAATAGGCATAATGCAACAAGCCTTGGAAAAGAAGAAAAATTAGGAAATAATTAGAAAAGAGTATAGACAGAGGCAAGAATTACAAGAAATCAAAGACATCTTCTTAGATGCATTCAATTTGCCAACACCTAAAGAATCAAAGCCACTGTTGGAACAATTATCAAAAATTGTGGAATAGGTGAACAATGAAGACCAACACACTAATGCCAAACTTTTGGAATGGTTTGAAAGGAAATTTCAAGGGAAAGTAAATGAAAAGATATCTGGTGACATAGCACTAACATAAGTTGAATTGGCTATAAAAATTGGGAAAGTAAAGAAGGTACTTGAGAATATATTATCATTTTACACCAAATTGTGTGATCCCACACTCTTCACTCAAGAAACAAGCCATAGAATTATGAGTTTGGAGAGAAATTTAAAAGTCTTAGGTATGCAATTACCTCAAAACCCAGCTTAGAGTGAGAAGAATTTTCACTCATTGCTCCAATCACAAAGTCAACTAGATATGTTGATAGTAGAAGAGGATAATATAAGAGCTAAGTTGACTAATATGCAAGCCTCTCTTACCCCCCATATGGAGATACTCCATAAAGAACTAGGATATGTAAAAACTTTGTTGAAGAAAGATCCTAATCTTTCCACATCAGATGGACTAGTTCACCTTGCAACAAAGATAACAATCCAAATAAAGTCATTGGATGTTGCATGTGACAATTGGGATGCTACTTTGAAAATAATCATGGAAGTCCACAAATATTTTTTGGAAAAATACACCATAAGTGTGTAAAACCTTTGACATCAATGTAAAAAAGGAGGAGATAAAATAAGAAAGAAGGAAAAAATTTTAAATAAGAAGAAAATGGGAGAAGAAGAAGAATAATGAAAGGGGAAGCAAACAAAATAAACAAAGGAAGAATAGAAATAGAGCATATCAAATAAAGAGTATCAACACATTTGAAGTCAATGAGAATTAGCAAGAGACAAATACACTTGGAAAGGAGAACAAATTCTAGCTACAAAACATGCATATTAACTTAGGGGCAGTTACAAAAAAATTGAGGTATATAGTCTATTACAAAATTTTGCAATTTTAAAGTTTTGTATATAAGCTGAATTATGAATATATTATACTTGAGAAGATTAGATAATTAAGTACATTTAAATTTTTTTGACACTCATGTCAAAGGAGGAGATTTTTTTATCTCAGATTGGTTTTGACAATTGAGTGTCAACACACTTAAGTCATTTACTAAGTTCATGTTGAACTAGTAATACATGTTGAGTATAATATGTAAATACAAGATCATGTTGAGTTGTAATGAGTGTCGATTCACTCATGTGCTGAGTCACTCAAGTGTCAAGTAGATAGACCATGCTGAGTGATTCCAATGCTAAGTAAATAGTAGATGCCAAGTAGTTCAAGTGTCAAGTTAGAATCAAAATTATAGTGTGTGCCGAGCATTAGTAACTTCAAGTGCCAAGTAACATAGATTAGACGTACTTGTTTGTGATTGCAAAAACAACTATGCAAACCATTTTTAGTAGACCCAAGGATAGAATACAATCTTTTGAAGATAAGGACAAATTTTCATGTGGATTTCCTATACATTTACATGAAACTAATCAAAAAATAGGAAGGATTAAGTTGAAAAAAGGATGAATCTCAGTTGTAGATTCATACCTAACCATAAGTCTTCTAGTCTTCTTAAGGAGATACGAAAATTGTCACATCAGATTAGGAAGGATCAAGAAGAACACTATATGGATTTGATCTTTAATTAGGCAACTAGAGCCAATCACAAGATCTATGTCAAAACATCTTAATAGGTGATTTTAGTTAAATCTCCTAGGCAAAGTAGTCCTAATAGATTATTGTAGATCCTTTAATAGGGTGACATTCCAAGTGGATGTTTAGAAGTCCTCTAACTAGGGACACTTCTAAGAGGGTGTTGAAATCCTCTAACAGGGTGAGTCTTAATAGTCCTTGTAAGCCTGCAATAGGGTAGGTCTTTGATAGGGCAGATCATGATTCATGGTCAAACCATTGTAACCTTAATTGGCTACACTTTATTGTTGCAATAGTGAAGAATTGTGGGTGTCATCCCCACCCTAGTTTTACCTTCTCTTTGGAGGGTTTCTAGGTAATCATATTTGGTGTCAAATGTGTGATTTCTTATATGTTTACATGATTTATATGTATGTGCTTTACATGTTATTTTAGTTTATCTATTGAATACATGAGATGGATGAGTGGTGAAAATTTTTCTGGGTTCATGTTTTAACTATTGATTCAACCCCCACACCCCCCCCCCCCAAAAAAAAATTTTAACTTCCCTACTTATAATTCCAATATGTGTACCACTAAAATATAACAAAATAACAATATATTCAATAAATCTCATATCAAAAAAGGAAAATTGGCATGATGAACAAATTAGGCAAAAATATTTTGTCAATTTGATGCTCATTCACATTCTTCTTAATGCTATTTTATTGATTTATTCTAGACAACCAGGTGGCACTTGAAAATATGTTCAAGTTCAATTGTGAAGACAAAAGGTAAGTGAATGAATGAAGATTTTATAGGAAGATGTTAAGGGAAACTTCACTCCAAGAAACCCTACACATGTGGTAAACTACCAGACAAAGTTAGGGAAACTTTCACTATAGTTACCTAACTACAGTTAAGATGACATGGTTTTGACTCAAGATGTAGATGGGAAACATGCTACAATTTATAATCAGCATGTGGTCAATATTTTCTATGGTTAGGGATGCCAAAAAAATGATCTCAAGAAAAAGATTGATGTTTATCTATTTCCTCAATATCTCATTATTAGATTCATCATATGTAGAGGTGTCACATCAGACAGAGCATTTGATACCCTATGAATACAAAGTAGTTGGGTTATGTATGGTATGTAACACTTAGGCATGGATGATTTGGCTGAAGCTTAGCTTGTTCCTTAATTATTAATGAGAATGTATCTGACATCATTGAAAGTAAAATGTTCACAAATTTTCCCACCAACTCAAATTTTTTGATGTGTTGCTTCCTACCCAAGAATTCCAACAAAGCCATATCTTTGGCTAAAATATTAACAATTTTAGGAAAATCATGAAGGAATTTTGATGTGCCCTCCAAGATGAAATTATCAAATATATTATCTTATTAATATATATATATATATATATAATCATCTTTTGTTGAAAAAAAATTATCACTAAGAAGACTTTCGAGATCATAACTTTTCCTATTAAAGTTTGTTCAGTTATCCTAACTACCCCAATGCATGTGATGTCTGGATATCTCAATTACAATATTCTTTTAGAAAGACCTTGGTTTCATAACATGCATTCTATTCCATCAATACCTCATCAAAAAATTTAATGCATTTATAAAATGTGATGTGTATCCTTCAAATGGATGAAAGACCTAGAAGTTTCCTACATAGTAAATATGCTAAGGATTGAGGACAAAACCAAATAGAATGAAGAACATTATACTTCAACTCTATCTAAAGGTGATTGTGTTGCTTTGGATTTTTCACCTAATTTAATTGGGTAGTGTTAGGTTTCTAACCTTGCATTTATGAAACCTCAAGATGAACCTAAGACAATTTTTTTTGTCTCTACTCTTTCAAGAGATTTGAGTAATTAACTTTTTTACTTATTCATATAATGAAACCATTGAAAATTTTAATCATGATTATTATAACATAGTAACCTATAATTCTTTTTAATATGACTTCTGATTATGGTTATGGTTATCACTTACTTACAAAACATTAATTTAATGGACAAGGTTGTGGTAAATTTGAACAAGGAATACATCTTCCCCTAATGAATGATAGTCATAAACATGCCTATGGTTTAGGATTCAATCTTTATAAATAACCTACATTATTTTAAAATACTAATCACATGGTTAGTTATCCTATTAATCTTGGGAACCCACATCTTATTATATTGGATTAAAAACCATATTGGGTGTCCTTTCCTCATGTGATGCTATAGTAGAGCTCATGGGAGTGTATGATTATTTTACTTTGTTTCATCACAATTAGGGAAAGCCATATTGTTTAAATGATGATACATTTTTGGGGGACAAGGGTAATCCTAAATAGTGTTTTAATCTCCCTTCATCTATGGAAGACACTCAAAAGAGAAACATATTAGTTAATAATACTCTAGATGCACAAATAGATCCTAAAGACCTCGAAAAGTTTATTACTATTGGTAAATCTTTAGATGAGGATGAATGTAAGATTCTTGATTTATCACATTTTTTTTTTGAATCTATTTAGACATACCTTGCATTGATTCCAAGATTGTCACTCATAGCATAGTTCTTTATCCTTGTGCTAAACCTATTAAGAAAAATATTTGGAAGATGAACCCTAGAATTTCTCTTCTTTTTAAGGATAAAATAGAGCAACTTTTTATGCCAAATTTACATCCTATTGATTATTCCTCTTGGACATCTAACATCCTAGTTTTTTCTAAAATTGAGGATAAGATAAGGATGTCTACTAATTTCTATAATTTAAACATGGCCTTCTTGATGGATGACTTTCCTCTCTGTAACATCATAGATTCCACTGTGGGACATGCACTATTATCTTTCATGGATAGATTTTCATGATATAATCATATTTTCATTCCACCTTATGATTAATATAAGACTTCCCTCATTACACCTTGAAGAACATTTTTTTGGCTTGCCATGCCTTTTGGGTTAAAGAATATAGGTGCCACCCATCAATTCACTATGACATTGATATTTCATTATTATATTCATTAAATTCTTTAATATTAATGCAATGAAATTATTGTTAAATCCATACAATAAAATGAATATATTCATACACTTTGACAAGTCTTTGAGGGGATATATATAAGAATAATATGTACTTAAACCTAGTATAGTTTTATTTTCGAGTTGATATTAGAAAGATCCCTAGATTAATTATTTCTAATAGAGGTATAGCACTATTGTTAACATGCTTGCTAACATGCCTCTATCACAAAATGTCTCACAACTTTGTAGATTACAAGGGAAGATGTAGGCTATTGGTAGGTTTATTTTACGCCTTGTAGTTTGTACTATTCCTTTCACTTCCTTGTTGAAGAAATGTTTCACTTTACCTTGCAATTACTATTGTAAGCACTCTTTAAAGAAATTAAAAACTTATTGTGCTAATCTTTCTATCTTGCAACTATTTCAACCAAAAAAACTAGTTTTCTTTACACATCATCTTCTTCAAATGAATTGAGTGTAGTTTTAGTTTATCATGATAAAGACGATTAGGAATATCATGTATATTATATAATTCATAAATTGATTGACTATGAGATGTGATATGCTATGATTAAAAAATAATGTCTAACTTTAGTGTTTTCATTTTACAAACTTGGACATTATCTCCTTATCATGGAAGTTGATGTTTAGGTGAAGTTTGATGTTTTAAAGCATAAAATTTTAAAAACTAATTTATTAGGTGGTCTTGCTAAATGGTTCATGCTCCTAATGAATTTTGATTTGAAGTTAATTTCTCAAAAAGATATTAAATTTCAAGTCTTAAATGATGATCTCATTGAGGCTCATTCATCTTCTTCCACATCATATCCCATTGATTTTTTTAGTGAGTTTGTTTTACCTAATAAACTTGATGATACTTGGGAATAATTCTTTAATGGATCTAGATGCTAGACTAGGTTTGGTGCAGGTGTCATTTAAATTACCCCATATAAGAAACCTATTCCTCTATCCTAGAAACTTAATTTATCTTGCACCAATTATATATTTGAGTGTAAGGCCCTAATTGTTGGATCCAAAGTATATTTATCTCTACAAATCAAGAATATAAAAATCATTGGTATTTCACAATTGATTTTGATTTTGCAACAAATTAATTGTACTTATCAAAAGAATAAGGGTAAATTGACCAATATCATGATCTTTCTATATGTTTTCATAAGAATATGTATTTTTCATCTATTTAATCATTATCTCAAAAAACAATAGGCATGTCAATGTTAGGAATAGTGTGGCATCTCTTACATTTATTTATATAATAATATGGTAAAGTTTCAATTTAATATTTAGATGTTATTTAACCATGAAATCTATGAGGATACTCTGGTAGATACTACTTGCCTAAAATTGCATCTTGATGAATGGTATTCACACATCTTTTATTATTTAATAGATGGTTCATTTCATGAATCTATGTCTAGGAATTATAGGAATAGAATCCAAAATCTTGTGGATCACTATATCATCCTTGTTGGCATCCTCTACAAGTACTCTTCTAGTGGTCTTTTTCTTAGGTGCCTTAATAAAAATGAGATCCATAGAGCTTTAAAAGAAGCTTGTGTTAGATCCTTTGAGGGGCATTTTGATGGAAAGTTGTTAGTTAATAAGCTTCTTTATTTGTGGTACTATTGGAAAACTATAGAACACAATTCATTTTCTTTTATCAAGAAGTTTTTCTAGTGTCAACATCATAAAGATTTGATTCATTCTCCTACATATGAGTTATGTTCATAAGTTTCTCCTTGTCCCTTTAGTATATGGGGTTTGGATTTTATTGGTAATATATGTCCCTCTACTTCTAAAGGACCCGCTTATAATCTCATGAACACCAACTATTATAGTAAGTGGATTGAAGTTGTCTCTCATTGTTTCACTACTACTAAAGTTATTTGTTATTTCACTCATCAAAATATCATTTCTAGGTTTGGTATTCCCATGAAAATTATTTTTGATAATGGAGCCCCATTTAAGAACAAATAAGATAAAATTTCTTGGAGAAATACCACATTCATCAATACTTTTCTACTCCTTATTTTCCTTAATTTAATGCTCAAGTTGAATTTTATAATAAGGTTATGGATACAATCCTTAGGAAAATCATTGGTAAACATGCTAGGGAGTGGCATACACAATCAGCCTATGCTTTGTGGGCCTATAAGATAAGTTCTTACATTGTGATGACAAAGGGTGCTCCCCTTAATACCACAAACCATAATAGAAAACAAAGAAACAATAGAAAATATGAGAACAAAATAAGGACTTCTTATTTGTACCACAAATGTGGAATTACAAAATTCACAAGTAAAATATGCTAACCCACATGGGCACCTTCATTGCAATAATCTACAAGACAAGTTGTGAACTATTACCTAGATTTGTTCTAGACAATGTTCAAGCCTTTCTTAAGTAGGTAATTTTATGCCACCTTGGAAGGTTCTAGAAATTGAAACTTAATACCTAGGGCTGAAAGACCCTAAAAATACATATAGAGTCAGCCAAAAATATCTTTGACAATTATTTTAGATATTTTAGGTAGCCCAACTTTGGAAGGCCATAACTCTTGAATCGTTGTTATGATTGGCTATTATAGCCAATTTTTAAGAAATGCAAGCTCCTGATCTACAGGCTTGGAGCCACACAAGTGCCCTTCCATGGAGTTTTTAGACCTTATCTAGGAACTCTAAGGCCTCCAATTGTGAGCCTAAAGATTTTTCTATAAATTGTTCCATTGAAAATATGCAATAAATATTCTGATACTTAACCTAGAGCAATATGATTTTTATGGTAGGCTTATAGCTCTAAGATGAACCTTCATGCAAAAAATGAGAATATTCTAAGCTCGTATTGAAAACTTAGTAAAAATAACAAGCTCCCATAAATAGTGACCACCCTATCTACTAGTTCTTATTAAAATATAAATGACTAAAAGGAAAACATTTTTGGGTGATGCAAGATTGTTCTTACACCCTAGAAGCTCCCATATTAGACACCTGTGGTAATTTGAGAAGTGACTCTATCATGTCTTAGGTGTTTAGAGGAAAACCAAGATGGTTAATCTCCTCTCTTGATAGCCATGAAAAATCCTCTACTAGCCTCCCTTTCCATTCGATCAAGTATTCCTCATAAGTTCTATTCCTTATACTTTTTCCAATACGATTATCCAGTATCTCCTCAATTTCCTTTGTAGCTAAACTAGCTATTGGAATACAACTGTGCTTCTGCAACTTCATCTACATCACTTCCTTCATAATACTCTGTCAAATTTGAAATATTAAATATTGGTGAAATATTCAATTAAGAAGGCAACTCCACTTCATAAGTATTTCCAAAATCATGCCTTTTCACTATCTTGCATGGTCTAAACTTCTACATCTTTAGCTTATTATATGTATCCACTAGAAAATATGCCTTTCTTAAATGAACCATGACTTTATCTCCAACTTGAAATTCCCTATACCTCTATTTCACATCTTCCTTAACCTTGTATCATGTATTCATCTTTATGATGTGCTTCCTCACCTCCTCATGGATGTTCTTCAAATATTTAGTAAATTATTTTTCTTTAGCACTACTTATCTCTCCTTTATCCAACTTCCATAATTCAGAAGCATTTTGGGGACTACTCCCATATAGAATTTGGAATGGCAATTTACTAGTACTCCTTTTGATAGAATTATTATATGAAAATTTTGCCTATGGTAAAATCAGATCCCATCCTTTTGTCTTGTCTCTAACCAAACATCTCAACAAGTTTCCCAGGCTGTGATTCACAAATTTTGTTTATCCATTAGTTTGTGAATGATGTGATGAATTGAACTTCAACTCTATCTTCAATTTCTTCCACAATGTATGCCAGAAATACCCAAAAAAATTGGCAAACCATATAGTCTTACCACTTCTTTGAAAAACAACTCTGTCACATGAACAACATCACTAGTCTTCTTGCAAGGAATAAAATGTGCCATCTTTGAAAACCTATGAACCACCAAAAAAATAGAATCATACCCACACTGAGTCCTTAGTAATCCAAGAAAAAAATTCATGTTGACATCCTCCCATGACTTCTCTAGTATAGGTAATGGCTGATACAACCCTATATTTTTGTTTACTCCTTTTTCCATCTAACATACTCTACAATTGTGGCCAATAATAATTCTCAACAACCAAAGCAATGATTTTATCTTTGCCAAAATGTCTAGTCAATCCTCTACTATGCTTCTCCTTGATAACATTCTCCCTCATTGAACTTCTTGGAATACACAACTAGCTTCCTCTGAACAACATACTATCTTGGATCATGAAATCCAACCATTTTGTTCTATCAAGTGTAACAGGTTTTGCACAAGCCTTCCACACTTCACCAAAATTAAGATCATTTGGATACAAAGTACTAATTCCTTGAAGCCAACCACCTCTATCTACATTTTTGTCAACAAAAGTTGTCTTCTACTAAGAGCATTTGAAACTCTATTAGACTTACCACTCCTGTGTTTCAAAAAAATGTATAACTCTATAAAAACTTAACCCACTTCAAATGCCTTTGGTTAAATTTTCCTTGACTATTCAAATATTGGAAAGCTTGATGATCAGTATACATAAAAAAATCCTTAGGAAAAATATGGTGTCTCCACTTCTTCAATGCTTGAACTACAACATAAAATCCTGATCATAAACATAATATTTTCTTTTTGCATCATTCAAATTCTCACTAAAATAAGCAATTATAGGTCTACCTTCTTAGCTCAAAACAACTCCTATTGTAGTACCAATAGCATCATAGCTACTTGAAACACGTTGTTAAAAATAGGAAGTGCTAAAATAGGTTGCTTAGTAACTTTCTATTTCAATAGATTAAAACTATTATCTGTTCCTATAGTCCACTTAAATTATTTCCTATCCCCTTTAATTATTTTAGTTAGGGTTCCACAAATACTACTAAAACCTCTTATGAACTTTCTATAAAAATTAGCCAGTCCATGAAAAGATCTTACCTCTATCTCACTCCTTGGAGTAGACCATTCAAGGATAGCCTTCACTTTCTTTGGGTCTATTTTTAGACCTTTTATTGAGACTACAAATCCTAGGCACACCAACTCCTTTGTATAACTGCACTTCTTTAGGTTTATTAGCAACTTTTCTTCCCTCTACTTATCAAACACCTTGCAAATATGGATCAAGTGATCCTCTAATGTCTTACTAAAGATCAAAATATCATATAGGTAAACAATGACAAGCTTACCTAGAAACTCCTTTAGTACCTCATTCATGAGCCTCATGCAAGTGCTTAGTGCATTGACCAACTCAAAATGCATGACTAACCACTCGTACAATACTTATTTGGTCTTGAAAGTAATCTTCCATTCATCAGCTTCTTTGATATGAATCTGATGGTATCTACTCTTTAGATCTATCTTTGTGAAATACTCAGCTCCACTCAAATAGTCCATAATATCATCCATCTTTGGCAATGGAAATAACACTATACAAAATGTGTCCTATATCAAAAAAATGTTTTCAATGCATTATTTCTCATCCATGGGGGAATGAGATCCTAATCTCTTGGATCTATGGAGTGATGTTTAGGGAATATGTGTAGTTAATTTTTAGTTATGACTCTTATATGAGCTCACTTTGATAAGCTTTGTAGTATGATTTGTAGCTCTTGTAGCTCAAGTTGTAGTTTCTTCTCCCTCTCATTCCTCAACTACAACTCTCATTCTATGGGTGAAACTATATATCTATATCTTCCTAGACTATGTATTCCCTTATAGTGTACCTATGATGTGAATGGTATCCTTGAAGTAAGGACCATGTTTATAAGAAAATCCCTCACAAAGGATCTCGACCCCTTGGTGGAAACTTGATACATATCACATATGTTCATATATCATTTATTAGAATTCTATATTTTTTATCTTTTAGATCAAATATGTTTATATACATTTTTATCATACTTAGATCTCCTTTACAGAAGCTGGGCTCTTTCTCTTTAGGAGATCATGAGGGTATTGGTCCTTTAGTCTCTCCTCACTCCATCTATCTTGTCTAAGGTGGGGAATTATTTTCATGTCATAATATTGTGTTGTTAGGGATCATAGAGTTATGGCCTCTATAAGGGATGATGAGGCCTCATCTAGTATCTCTCCAATCAGTGACACCTCCTCTACTTCTTCTATCTCCATGCCCTCTTTTCATGGTGGAAGACCCCCCTCATCCTCTACTTAATGTTGAACCCTAAAATATGGACTTGGATCTCTAGTAGGGTAGTCATCTGGTAATAGGGGTCTCACACCCTATATTCTCACATACTGCATATAGTCCCTTAATACTCTTGTATCCTCTAGTATAAGAAAACATGTGACATCATCTTGGATCTTTGTGTTAAAGTTGTAGCTCCAGTTATATTTATTCAATATACATTATTGTTATTGGTAAATCATCATTTCCTATATATACATATTCATGTAATAGTAATATATTATATATAATACATATATACATTATACATATATATTAAACACAATATTATTATTAAATAAATTAATTAAGTGATGATTAAACCTTAGAGACATGTCTCTTTATGAGACATTTCTCCTCCTCTCATAATTATATGAGATCCAAATCTACATTTGGAACACACCTATAACCATGGCACTAAATTACATTTGCAAAAAATGATCTATGTTACTTAACATGGTATTAGAGCCAAACTACAAATGTAATTAAGTAATCAAAGATATGGTAGAAATATTTAATGCTTCTGATGGGAGATATGCATACAAAGTTAAATATAAAATCATGAGGGCTTCATATACTCCATAGGGTGATAAGGAGAATGACTATCTATGAGAATATATTATTTAATAATGACAACATCCAATAGACCAATCAACATGAGACACACTTTTCATATATTAAAATCAGTGAAATAGACAAGGAGCCAATGAAATAAAAGACACATATGGAAAAATAAATATAGTTCATCATCACAATAACACATAGCATATAGTTGGTGATATTCAACTACTGCAATATTATGGGGATAAGCTCACTCTTGAAGTCTTCAACATATTAGAGACAATAAATATATATTAGTCATGGTGGTAGCACATGGAGAGTTTCCATATTCATATCAAGTTGAAAGATATTGCATATAGAATGATCATATGTAAGAAGGAAAAAAGAAAAGAAAAGAATAGAACAATAATAATGAAGAGAGAAGTGTATTAATGATCAAAACTAATTATGTAGGAATATAAAGGACTTCACTAACAATAAAAATAGATCAAGTGTGTGGAAATATTATTATTAGTGAATAATTTACATCGATATATGTAGATTCATCATCCACCACAAAAAAATATAAATTGCACCAAGGGACAAGGTTGTCAAAAAATATCGGTCAGGCCCATTGAACATACTGTTAAGGGGATAAAATAACTCCATATTAGAATAGGTATGAACACAATGAATAATCCTATCAATGAATGTTAGTTTTCACATCTCCTACGAATAAAACCCAAGGTAGTAATCGTTGGCATGGACTAAGTGAACATCAATATAAGAAGAGTTGATTTGAAAGTGTGGACAACATATTTATAACAATGGTCATTGATGCCTTTGTGAGTTTGAACCAAATCATATGTTACTCAAGAAGAATCATTGTTCTCCTAGACATTTAGAAAATGAAGTTGAATAATCACATCAATTTATCACTAACAAAGCTCAACATAATCTCTATGGTGGACACATCAACAAAAAATTGGTATTCTCTTGAATAAAAATTTGTGCTAAACTATGAGACATAGTGAAATTTCCCACCTAGCTTTGACCCAAGCTCTATAGATTATTGGAAATGTATGCCATTGATATCAAGTGGATTACAATTGTAACATTTGTTCCATTGGACTTTGTAAGTTTTCAAGAATTATAAGTTACAAGAGAGGAAAATCATTATAGTGTAGAAGGTCTTCAAAAGGTACTAGTTGCATTAATTATACAATCCTAAGTGGATGTCACCTATCGGGTTTTTTGTAGTGCCTACCCTCGTTCACATCTTTTCTAGACTTATTGTTGCTATTATTATCAGACTTTGATGGACTAGTATTATGTTGCTCGATTAGTGGTATTGTTTTGAGACTATCAGACATTATGTTATGGATTTAGTGGTTATATGATGAGATCATTTAGACTTTACATTTCATGCATACATGATGATCATTATACTATTTTCAGCTATTGTTGATGATTAGTTGGATGGTTATTATCTTATGTGTTTTATTATGGATACTTACCCCATACTTGCATGTGTATGGTGTGTGTGTTTTCTTATTGTATGGCATTTCTAATGTGGTTAAGGAAGGGAGTCGTAGTCACCTGCATAGTCGAGATCTACACGATGCACCACTTCCTGCCATTGTCTATTTAGCTTAGCATTATATATATTGTATGTACATGCATGGTTTTTCTATAGGTTGCAGGTACCAGGTATCGACTTCCCTGAATTGCCAGGATGAGCGTACCCTATTATACTCTCTCAGTGATAAGAGAAGGGAGATAAATTCTCAAGTCCAAATCCCAAACCCTTAAGCCAATTGTCCTAGTGAGGTAGGACAAGTATCAGGATATTTTACCCACCGAATGTGTCGGATAACTTAATTCATGATTTTTAACCCTTTAGACTGATTTTGAGTGATTTTCTCTATGATGGGTTTTCATATTTTATCTTGGAGGTCTATGGTGAATTTTCTATTAATTAAGACTTAATAAATAGATTTAATTAATAAATTAATTATTTGAGAAAATTAATATAAAATATCATGTTATTTGATATTTTGATTAATTAAATGAGAAATAATTGAGGAAAAAGAATTAAATAAAATAAAATTAGAAATTAAAATTAATAATAATAATAAAATAATAATAAAGTAATAAATAATAATAATAATAAAGTAACAAATAATAATAATAATAAAAGTTATAAAAATTAAAATGAAAGTCATAAAGATTTAAATAGAAATTATATAAAAAAGTGAATTGGAGTTATAAGCTTGCATGGGAATTAACACACTTTTCTATTTCTCATGTGTCAACAACACGGAGGTTAGTGCATCAATTAAGCACATGGTGTCTACAACCTTATGACTCATCTAGAAGGTTGGAAAAGACCCATGCTTAGTTGGTGACACCTTCTAGCTGTTTCTAGAGGCATTCTAGATGTTTCTTGAGAGCTCTTTATATTCAGCCATTCTTAGAAGCCTAGAGATAGCGTTTGGAGTGCAATTTGGAGCATTGGAGGATTCGAGAATTCTGAAGAAGGGAGCTTGCTCTGCGGGTTTTCTGAGGAAGAGTGAATTAGCATCAGAATTCGGGTAGATTCTTGTGATTTTACTTATGCTATTTTTGCATCTTGCATTCCCTGTCTTCCATATGTCTTCTGAGAATTTTTCCTATTTTAATTGTATGCATTCTCAATATGGGTAGTTAAAATTTATTTGAGAATCTTTATATGCATAGATCTGAAAAGAATACGGGGCTAGGGTTGAATTGTAGCTAGATTCAGTAGAAAATTATTGAAAAAATTTAGAGAGTAAATATTTATAGGAAACTCATAAAATTATATATATTCTTTGTGAAAATATATATCTATAATTCAGATCTGCATTTTTGCATATAAATATATACTGTCTAAAATTCTGCATATATTTACACACACACACACACACACACACACACACACACACACACACACACACACACACACACACACATGCATACATACATATATATATATTTAATTAATTGGAAGTCGAGCGAATTATCGCAGTAAATACTCATTTAAATGCATTGCGATTTGCAATTTCGTTTTGGGAAAACGTTGTATCAAAAAATGTTTTGAAAAAAAGTGTATTCATTATGATGCTGGGCAGGCGGGTATTCCATAACCCACCCACCACAGGCCTGCGAGATCGCAGGGTACCTGCTACTGCAGTGTACCCGTAGTACGGTTGCATTGGTGGCCCGTGTGATTTTAATAAATCGCATTATGATTAAGTTTGGTTTTAAATTATAAAAAGTTTTATTTGAAATGTTATTTCATATGATATTTGAATATGAATTTCGATTTTGATTTTAATGTTGCATTGTTATTAATTATTAAATGTAATTATATATATATATTTATGTATATATGTATATATATATATATGTATGTATGTATGTATGTATGTATGTATATAAGTATATATGTATATATATCTTATTATTAATTTATAAATAATTATTATATTTAAAAGATTTAATTAATGGGTTATGTTTTTTAAAATATTATTGATTTAAAATATGAATTTATCAATTATTAATAAATGAAGAGATATTAATAATTAACTTAATTAAATTTAGTTTAATTAAGGCTAATTATTAGAACATGCTATGAGTCAAAGTTTTGAAATACACAAATTTTGTTGATAATATTGAATTCATTGGAAATGTCATTTTCAAACAAAGTTTACATAAACAAAATATTATTAGATCAATTAGAAAATTGAGTCTAATGGTTTTGGGGAGAAACTTTTATCTATCAAACAAATACATGGGTTAGGTAAAACATGAAATTTCTCCACTTGATATCTAGATTGGAAAACGTAAACTAAAACCTCCACATTTAAATTCAAATTTGAAATTTAGCAAAACCAAAACATGTGTTTGCATTGTGTATTCTTTATGCTATTGTTTTGGGTTTTGGGTTGACTACTGTTGACCAGTATAGGACGTCTACCAGAGGCTTGGGGGTTATGTGATTGTGATGTCATGATGATGTGTTTAATCTCAATCTTTATAAACCCAACCATGGTTATGTGATGGAATGCTCTATGTATTGGATGTGATTACTAATTGTTATAGTCGAGGTTCTTATGTATGAGACACTTGACTTAACCATTGTTTTGGTCATCGATGAGTTATCCTTGATTATTTTCTAGTCGCCCTGATGGGACTAAAATGTGGATTTATTCTTGATGATGTCATGTTGTGACATGTTTGACTCAACCATTTTTTGGGTCTTTGATCAGTATGATTGAGATATATTTTGGTTATTGAGAACCATTGGATACTTTTGATTATCAGTGATGCTTCAGTTGCCAATAGAGAGCTATTGTGATCATGATTTTCTATGGATGCTTGCTCATGGAGATTTGATGCTTTTATGCATATTTGATGATTTTATTATGGATTACTTTTGTGATTTTGAGATTTATGATTCCATGAGCTTAGGGTAGGATATCTGCATGTAGTGTCAGGAAGTGGCTTGCAATGGGGGCCGAGGCCCTAAGACTCTACCAGGGTAACTCATTGTAAGTTGGATTAATAAGTGATAACATTCACACCTAATACTAACTAAATGAACCTAAAAAGATAAGAGTTTTGTTCTCACCCATGCCTTGAGTGTTTGTACAGGCTAGGATGGGAGTAGTGAGAATGCATGGTTGTGACCTTGCATTTCGTAGTGTGCCTCATTTGTATGAGAGGATACTAGTGGCCGCATGAGATCAGTATGGACCTGTGGAGTTTAGCTAACTGCTAGGGTAACTTGTACATGATAAATGTGATGAAACTTTCCCGCTTGCATAGTAGGTTCCTACATGTTATTGTGTGCCTCTAGGATTAGATGTCGGATTTTATGTTTGGAACCTTTGAGTTAGTATACTTTTAGGATTCTTGGACTTATAGAGATTTTTGCTATGTGATTTTGATAGCCTATTTGGGACTTGAGATTATCTCCTCAGCACAGTGGGAGTGGACCACTTAGGTACCACGCGGTTGGGTGGTAGTGTATTTTCCACTCTTATCATTGAGATTCATTGAGACATCGTGGCTGATGTGTCCTTCATGATGGTGGAAATGTATCCTTGTCATTGATGATTAGCATATGTTAGATGATGTTATCTTATGCTTTTATTTGCATGTTAGATTATTTTCTACATATGATGTTATATATGTTAGGAGTGACATTCCTACTATGTAATACCGATGATCTCTTCGGTGATTTGGAACGTTATGCATGGAGGGATGGCTAGGATCCATGATGGTCTAATGATGCTATTAACGGTTGGGAGGAATTATGCACTTAGTTTATTATGTTTGATCTTTATGATGGATGTATATGTCTTCTATGATGATGTATCATGTGTATCATGTGATTATCTTTACTTTGATGTATCATGGATTAGAATAGGATGATGTACCTTATTTTATGTATGTATATTCTTTTGAGCTTGTCATACCCTGTGACATGTACAGTGGATGATTGAGTATTCGAAATGTAATGTATACACATTGGACTTATCATTATTATTTCATGTGGCTATTGTACTAGATGGATTCATGTATGTAAGATGTTTTTAGATGTAATCCAACATTAAGGGATCTTAAAGAATGCAATCTGATTATATATGTTATGTTTACTTTCAGATGGACATTACTATTGCTTCCGTTATGGTGCATAAGTTATACGTGGTATTTACTTTGATGAAAAAAAAAAAGCTACCAAATTTAGTGAAAAATTCTAGGTTAATTCTTTGGATCCCTTGGTGGGGCATTACATTTGGTATCAGAGCCCGAGTTTCTACATTGGGAGCTCTAGGTATTTTGGAACAACTGGAACTTTGAACTATTAAGTGTATCTATTCAACTTGAAACTAGGTGAATTGAAATAGAACTTGAACTGTTACTTGAATATTTTTCATACTTCAACACTTAGTTTCAAAACTGAAAATTTACTTAAACCCTAAACATAGAACTGAACTTAGTCTATTGCAACATGTGATTGTAATAGTACCTTGTGCTATTGTAGGATGGTATCTGGGACTAGGTCTTCTATTAGAGGTCATGGTAGAGGCCAAGGTAGAGGCTGTGGTTGTGGCAGAGCTATTAGTGTCCGTGAGTCTACCCATGAGGGATCGGCTCATGTAGAGAGCAGGGAAGAGCACTCTAGTAGGCAGCAGGAAGAGAGCAGTAGAGAGGACCAAGCTGAGTTTGAAGAGGTCAGTTTGAGACAGATGATACAGACTATTCTAGAACATCCACCTCCTGTTCAAGAATAGCCTAAAGTGCATTAGATAGAACAAGAGCATAGACCTAGATCTAGAAGTCCTCAAAAGGATCGTCAAAGGTCCACTGTGTCCACTCAGATGAAGGATCTTTCAAGATCCAAGGTTAAGCCTTTCAATGGGCAAGGTTTTGGCTATGTGGACGAGTAGTGGCTTATTTCCCTCGATAGGATTTTTGCCATGCAAGAGTTTGACAAAAATGTTAAATCAAGGTTTGCGATCACTAGTCTAGAGAAATTTGGGGCCACTTGGTGCACGATAGAGGATAAGAAGTTGGGAATTGATATGAGCAATGTTACATGGGAGTTATTCCGAGAGAGTTTTCGAGAATGATTCCTACCAGAGGAATGGAAACAACAAAGGGCTGATGAATTTCATAATCTTAGACAGTACACTTTGTTAGTGATCGAGTATGAGCGTAAGTTTTATGAGCTCATGTCTTTTTCAAGATTCAGTGAAAATTCAACTCAGTTGACACAACACTTTATTAGGGGTTTGAACAATCGTATAATTGGGGGTGTCAAGGTATTTGAGCCAAAAACCCTCAAGGATGTGGTACATCAAGAAATCCTTATTGAGCAAAGTGTCAACCTTGGTCAAGGTGGTTTTGTAGGAGCACCAACAACACTAGGATCTAAAGGCAACTACAATTCAGGTGGTAACAAGAAGTTTTCTTTCTCTAAGGGGAAATAGTATCTGCAACAATTTCAGTACACACATCAATAGAAGGGGTCAAATTCTTAGGTTCAAGGTGGTGGCAAAGGTTCTAACACCAAGAATAACTGCAATGCTCAACGCAATAGATAGAATCAGTCCAATCAGCTAGCTCAGAGTAGCTAGTCTTTTGTTAGCAAGAATAGTCGTCAGCAATCAAATGTACCACCTATGGGTAGAGGATATGGAAGAAATATAGAATGTTTTTCATGTGGTCAGATTAGACATTATGCAGCTCAGTGTCCATAGTGAGCACCTCAGTTTCTAGGACCTAGACCTACAGTTTCAAAGCCTATAGTGGGTGATGCAGGTAGAGCTCATAGTGTTTTTGCAGCAATTGATCACCGTCAAGCAGATCATCAGGGAACCGTGGTTGAGACCACAAGTATGATTAGAGGTATATCTCTTTCAGTATTGTTTGATTCAAGAGCTACAGATTCATTTATTTCACCATTTATAGTTTCTAAGTGTAAGCTAGATGCAGTGAAGCAAGATCATGGTTGGCAAGTGGAACTAGCCTCAGGTATTAAGGTCTCCATAGACTCTGTAGTTCATAAGTGCGGGCTTAGCTTAGGAAGCTTTGATACTGCAGTGGATCTTCGAGTCATACCCCTTGGTTCCTATGATGTGGTTCTAGGCATGAACTGACTTGGATCTCATAGAGCCAGTATAGATTGCAGGAAGAAGATTATTATGTGCCAAGATGACCAAGGGAATGATGTGAAGATAGTTGTGATACCAAGGCCTATATCTCTGTAGATGATTTCTACTATGCAATTGAAGAAATTTTTTTATAAGGGATGTCAGATATTTGCTATTATGGTAAATGATCTTGATGGAGAAGATCCCATGAGGGAGACTTTAGATCACCTAATTTTGCAAGAGTATGCAGATGTTTTTCCAAGTGAGATTCTAGACATGCCTTCGAAGAGGGACATTGACTTTAGTATTGATCTGATTCTCAGAGTGGAGCCTATCTCTAAAGCTCCTTATCGCATGACTACATAGGAATTGGGTGAGCTACATCTTTAGCTAGAGGAACTTCTCGCCAAAGGGAGCATTCGACCTAGTTTATCACCATGGGGAGCTCCAGTGCTGTTTGTGAAGAAGAAAGATGGTTCTTTGTGCCTTTGTATCGACTATAGATAGTTGAATAAGGTGACTATTAAGAATAGGTATCCCCTGCCTAGGATTGATGACTAATTTGATCAAATCAAGGGAGCTACAGTATTCTCCAAGATTGATCTTAAGTTAGGATACCACCAGCTTCGCATCAAGGAAGTAGATATTCACAAGACTGCTTTTCGAATGTGCTATGGACATTATGAGTTCACAGTGGTACCATTTGGATTGACTAACGCTCTATCGATTTTCATGAGTTTGATGAATGGTGTGTTTCGATCTTATCTGGATAGGTTTGTACTCGTGTTTCTTGATGAAATATTGATATATTCTAAGACTTAGAAAGAGCATGAGGAACACCTGCAGTTGGTTTTGCAGTGTTTGAGGGAAAATCAACTTTATGCCAATGTAGCTAAGTGCAAATTCTTCAAGTCAGAGATTCAGTATTTAGGGCATGTTATTTTAGGTGATGGTATTTTAGTGGATCCTGCAAAGATTTAGGTGATAATAGATTGGTCGACACTAACTCATGTGTCAGAGATTCGTAGTTTCATGGGTTTAGCCAGTTATTGTCGTAGATTTGTCCAGAACTTCTCTAGGATAGCACATCCTATCACTTCTCTTCAAAGGAAAGGAAAGAAGTTCATGTAGATCGAGAAATGTGAGGAAGCTTTTCAGAAGCTCAAGGAGCTTTTGACCAGTGCACCAATTCTAGTTGTACCTAATCCAGAAGGTGATTTCATGGTGTGTATAGATGCTTCTCTTGAAGGGATTGGGGTAGTGTTGATGCAGAATGGACAGGTGATTGCGTATGAATCACATAAGCACAAGGATCATGAGTTAAATTATCCTATGCATGATCTTGAGTTAGCAGTAGTAGTTCATGCTTTGACTAGATGGAGACATTTCTTGTTGAGGCACAGATTTGAGCTACATAGAGATCATCATAGTCTTCAGTACATTTTTACTCAGCCTAATTTGAATGCTTGCCAGAGGCGATGGATGGAGTTTCTATGCGAGTATGATTTTGAAGTTAAGTACATTCAAGGTAAGGAGAATGTGGTGGTGGATACTTTGAGTCACAAGAGACATGTGGTATCATCGATGACTCTTAGAGTGGATTTGAGGAGTCAGATTCTTCAAGCACTTCCTACAGATTCTTGGTATCAGGAAGTGTGCAGAGAGATTGATTCAAGAAGATCTCTGGAAGGTAAGTTTGCAGGTTACTTTCAAGAGTTAGATGGTCTTTTGAGACATTTGGGGAGGATTTATGTGCCATTTTTGGATGAGCTTCGCACCTTGATACTAGTAGAAGCCCATCGTACACCTTACTCAACACATCCAAGTGTCAAGAAGATGCATGCTGATTTGAAACATTTGTTCTTTTGGTCTGGGATGAAGTGAGATATTTCTAATTTTGTGGCTAGGTGCCTTGAGTGCCAGAGAGTTAAGGCAGAACATCAGCACCCGGCTGGACTTTTGCAGCCTAATCTCATTCCTTCTTAGAAGTGGGATATCATCTCCATGGATTTTATAGTAGGATTACCTATGATAGTTTTGCATCATGATGCTATCATTGTTACCGTTGATCGGTTAACTAAGGTGGCACATTTCTCATAGATTAGGTCTTCCTACACAACAATTTTTGTAGCTAATGTCTTCATGCGTGACATTGTGAGATTACATGGTATTCCTAGAAAGATCATTTCTAACAAGGATCCTATATTCACATCTACATTTTGGACATCACTACAACATGAGCTTGGAGCATACTTAAACTTTAGTTTGACATATCATCCAGAGGCTGATGGTCAGACAGAGAGGGTGAATCAGGTTTTGGAGGATATGTTATGGATGTATGTGATGGATAGGCAGACACATTGGGAGGACTATCTCTACTTAGTGGAGTTTTCTTACAACAATGGGTATCATAGTTCTATTGGCATGGCACCATTTTAGGCATTATATGGACGTCCTTGTCATACACCATTGAGTTGGGACAATCTTGAGATCGCATCCTATTGGGTCCTGAGATGCTTCATGATATGGAGCAATAGGTAGTGCGTATACATGAGCACTTGACTACGACATAGGATAGGCAGAAGAAATATGCTGATGCTCATAGGATTGATAAGCAGTTTGTTGTGGGTGATAAGGTTTTCTTGAGAGTGTGATCGCGAAAGAGTCCGATCTGATATGGAAAGGGTTCTAAGCTAGCACCGTGCTTTATGGGACCATTCAAGATTTTGGAGAGGATAGGCTCGATTGCTTACCGCCTTGCTCTACCGCCCAGCCTAGCTCGCATTCATGATGTTTTCCATGTTTCAGTACTTCGGCAGTATATTCCTAATATTGTACATGTTCTTGATTGGAATGCATTACAGGTAGAGGACAGGCAGCTAGCTTTGGAGCCGGTTCGTATTCTGGAGTAGCAGGGGTTGACCCTCAGGGGTCGAACCATCAAGTAGGGAAGGGTCCAATGGGACCCTACTGATGATTCTTTAGCTACATGGGAGGATGCAGCTAGATTGTGGGAGTTATATCCCTACTTGTTTGTCAGCTTCTAGGAGTAAGCCTAACCCAAGGGGGGGTGGATGTAGTGCCTACCCTCGTTCACATCTTTTCTAGACTTATTGTTGCTATTATTATCAGACTTTGATGGCCTAGTATTATGTTGATGGATTAGTGGTATTGTTTTGAGACTATCAGACATTATATTATGGATTCAGTGTTTATATGATGAGATCATTTAGGCTTTACATTTCATGCATACATGATGATCATTATACTATTTTCAGCTATTGTTGATGATTAGTTGGATGGTATTATCTTATGTGTTTTATTATGGATACTTACCCCATACTTGTAGGTGTATGGTGTGTGTGTTTTCTTATTGTATGGTGTTTCTAATGTGGTTAAGGAAGGGAGTTGTAGTCACCTTCATAGTCAGGATCTACACGATGCACCATTTCTTGCCATTATCTATTTAGCTTA